>CM069133.1:121865089-122404068 GCA_035221665.1 Okamejei kenojei | reverse complement strand
GGGCTACATACAACTTCGTAAGGGCCCTAATGCAGTGGGACCTTATCGCCTTCTCCAACCAATTGCTGATGGATTAAAACTTTTTCAAAAACCAAAAGGCCCATCTCACTCATACCACACTTTCTGTTTTATCACCCCAACCACGCCTTAACCCTAGCCAACACATACGAATGCCCCTACCTCTACCACCTACATCTTAAACCTTAACTTAGGTTACCTATTTACCTAGCCATTTTCAGCCTAACGTTTTATATATTTTAGGCTCTGTTGGGCGTCAAATCAAATATGCCCTAATAGGAGCCCTAATGCGGTAGCACAACTATCTCTATAAGTAACCCTAGGCTAAATCCTAACTATTTTACTCAGAGTCACGTGGAGTGACTACGTGACGAAGCCCCACCTGGCGCTGAACGGCATTAACGTCAACGCTGGCGCAGAACCAAGAGCTGCAAGAGGAAGATCCTCACAGCGGTCAGAACGACCCGCAGTAACGCAAGGAAAAATTTTCGGGGACGTATCTAAAACAGACGTTACTTGGCAAGTAGAAACGTAGCAAAAATGAAAGTAAAAATTCAAAATTAAGAGACACTCTGGCGTACTGATCCACCTAGATAATAAAAATTAAAATGGAGAAGTCTCAGAGAAAGCGATTATCGCAGTAAAAAGATCGTCCCGAGAGAAGCTAAAGAATCGGGACAACAGAGACTAAGAGCGAGCCGTTCCGAATATCGGGGTTTGGGGGGGGGGGGCCACTGATTTCACTCCTTAGGGAGCACTAAATTTCTCCAGAAATACAAACCAGGGAGAAAATGTTCCCATAGAAAAGTAAAACGAAATCCGAGAGGCCCGTGGTTTCTGAAGATGACTCTGATAATTTAAAGTCCACCGATAATACAGCTATATGGCTTACTATGGAACAATATGGAGCTATGCTCCAAAAATTATGAGACAAAGGGTCAAATACCCAAAATTCCCAAACTGACCCTGAGGGTTTGAATAACTAAATATGGCTATGTGGCCAAATTGGGAATTTTGAAACTCCAGAACCCAGGACTAAGGGTGGAGGAAGTCTCATTTGATGAAGTTCCAGTGTAACTGGGCTGCAAAAGTCTGACCCTGAAAAATGGTATGTGGATTATGAGTGCACACCACAAATAAAAAAAAAACGCCAAATGTGCCTGATATGCAAGAGATTTGCTATAACCTGAAGGAAGTGTGAGGCAATGAAGAAAACCTAGCGCCAGTATTTATTATATGGTATCACACCAACTTTCAAGTTTCAGTGAATGGCTGAAACAGCAGAAATTATATAAAACACCTGAAAATTGCACTCATAGAATGTACCTACGGTTAATCCGTCTATAAGGAAACCTATGACTTCATCTTAGAGGACAAGAAATAAGGTTTCAAAGAAATCCTCAAACGATTCACTGCCAATACGCTTTTTGCAGCAAATGGAAAGGTCAGAAATGATCAAAATTCCAAGAGATACTTTGGGCTGATTGTGCAATTCCCTTTTATGAAATTAATTGTATGAGAAAATTGCGATTTGGCCCATATTTCATCCGAGATTTGCAGGTCTGTGGTCGATCAAGTGTGTTTCAAGCTCCTGGTTATCTATTTGGAGAAACCTGCCAAAACACAAATAAGAGAAATGATGAAAGGCTAAATCTATTAGCTACATGAGACCTTTCGTTTTTGGACAAAAAAGGTATTTCGTCAAGAAGTGGATTTGATTTTGGGAAACAAGAGGCAGGAATATGATATGAAAATATTACCATCCGACACAGCTAATAGTTCACACCCATATACGGTAGAATGAGACCACCCCGTTCATATGGATAGGTACCAAAACTTTATTCTATACTTAAGAAACTGTGGAACAAAACTCCAGTTGGAGGAGATTAACAAATGTTTTAATGATGAATGGCGTTCCGTCAACATCTGACCGGTTAATATTACAAACAGTTTCAGGAGCTACAATAACATTTAAAAGACGGTGTTGATTTCTCCGGACAAAATAAACCTGCTTATGGTTTCAGATCATGCTATTAGAGGAAGCAGAAATTAATGTGGAAATTGACAAAAATGTTTAAAAAGGTGGTATTGAAAAAACTGTTGAGCATAAACCCCATCTGATGTCAAATATCTTTCCGAGAAATAAAAAGATGGAGGTTGCAGAATTATTCTGGCCTTACAAACTTTAAAACATTAGTCCAGTATAGACAATTAAGATGAAACGTTCAACCCAGCAAGACATTTTGATATCAGCAGGTTGTTATAAGGCTACAATTGATTAAAGAGCTTATTATTTCAGTCCCAATACATCGATTTTTTTCCGAAGTATTCAAATTTATTGGCTGGGACAGCTTGTGCAATTTAAAGCTTTACCAAATGGCTTAAGTTCAGCTCCCATGCCTCTTTCCCACAACTGTTGAACCACTTTAGCGCAATTAAGAGCACAAACGCACATCCATTATGGCTTATCTGGATACATTTTAAATGTCATTAATAATCAGGAACCAGCTGGAAAAATCAGTTCAGCACTAAAACTTTATTGAAAAATTAGGTTTCTTGATTCTCCAATTAAGTCCACGCAGCCAGCACAGACAATAACCATTTATGCTTTGACAAACAAGGTTACCATTTAGTTACTTTGCCAATGGACAACAATTGATGATATTTCAACGGAATAATGTTTCATTCACAAACCTTATCCCTCACATCCGAGAAGTAGCAAAGGTTATTGGTAAACTAGTACAGCATTTCTGCAGTAGGAATTGGTCCATTTCATACCAGACCTTCAAAGGGACAAAATCCGAGCTCTAAAAAAGCGAACAGGCCATTTTGATAGGCCCTATGCAATTAACAAAAGAAGCTTTAATTGGAATTGCTATGGGGATTGAAAATGTTTCACATGCTGTCTGTGGTGCGGCTCGCCTGCTGTTTGGGGCGCTGGGAGTTAATGGTGCTAAAAACATGTCAATACAGCAGCCTGAAGTAATTTTACAACCGATGCAAGTTGCTCTCGTATGGGGTGGCGAAGATACATTTACCAGCTGTGGGGCCAGTGGACTGTCCAAGAGGAAATGTTTTCTCCAAACATATGGTATTAATTATTTAGATTTATTGGTGGTCATTTTATGGATTAAAAGCCTATTGTTCTACAAAAAAAGAATCTTGCATGTACAGAATCAATTTAGACAATAAAACAGCTGTTTTTGCATATATTAATCACATGGGTGGAGTCAGATCGGTAATCATGTGATTGTCTGTCAATCAGATATGCAATGGTGTTATTAAGCACCAAATTTGGATTTCAGCAAGTTATAGTCCAGGTAAAGACAATGTGGTGGCAGACATCAGATCAAGGTGTTTTAAGACAACACAGAAATTGGATGTTGAATCTCAGTATTTTTCAGTAAATTGTGATTCGATAATGGGTTACCAGACATTGATCTGTTTGCATCAAGATTAAATCATCAATTGCCTAAATATGTGTCTTGGAACCGATCCAGATGCAGTAGCAGTGATGCTTTTTCACTACATTGGGGGAATATGTTCTTTTATGCTTTCCCTCCATTTGCTCTGGTTCGGCAATGTCTGAAGATAATAGAACAAGATTCTGCCACAGAATTATTGGTGATTCCAAATTGGCCGACATTAAAGAACCATATATGTCAATTCCTAGCAGCAGTGATTTGTTAATAAAACCAGTAACAAAAGAAATTCATCCATTACATGTTTATATGAATTTGTTAATCTGCAGGTTTTTGACCAGACCACTACAAGGGCTTGGATTGTCGGATAGAACTATGGATGTTATAGTCTCATCATGGCGAGATAGCACTCAGACAATATATGACACATATAAAGAAATGGGAAGTTTTTTGTAGACAATCAAATATATCTTATCATACTGTGAACATTTCAATTCAATTCAACTTTAATGTCAGTGCACAGATACAAGTATGGGTACAACGAAATGCAGTTTAGTGACAGTACGAAGTGATAGCAATATATAGGTAAATACAGATAAATAAATACAGATGTGGAAATCTATCGGCGGGACTCCGAGTTCAGCAGTGCGATGGTGTTATTATAGAAGCTACTCCTCATCCTGCTGGTGCGGGACCTGAGGCTCCTGTACCGCCTCCCCGATGGTAGGAGGGCAAACAGTCCATGGTTAGGGTGGGAGGGGTCCTTGATGATCTTCCCAGCCCATCTCAGACACCGTTTTCGGTGGAGGGCATCCATGGCAGGGAGCGGGGCACCGATGATGTGCTGGGCGGTTTTCACCACCCGTTGTAGTGCCTTCCTGTCTGCTATGGTGCAACTGCTGTACCATAGCAGTTCAAACATATTGGAGTTCCTTGCTGAGTTGCATTTTGAGCAGCACTTAAGTTATAGTGCCATTAATAGTGCGCGTAGTGCTTTATCATCCTATTTAGGACAAATTTCTGACCAGGAATCAATTGGATCACATCCATTAATATCCAGATTTATGAAAGGAATCTTTAACAAAAATCCACCCAAACCAAGATATACAGAAATTTGGGATGTCAGCATTGTACTTACTTTACTTAGGCAATGGACTCCAATCGAAGTTATATCATTGGAAAAGTTAACATTTAAATTAGTATCAAACAAAGCAGACCAGGGAGAACTGGAGCGAAGGTAATGTTTCAAGCTTACCCTATTGATCCAACGTTGTGTGTAGTTAGACATTTGACTCAATATATAAAAGTTACCAAGACTCTTCGAGGTGATGAAAAAGCGTTAATGATTACGCATAAGAAACCACACACAAAAGCATCAGTACAAACAATTTCAAGGTGGTTAAAACAGGTGTTACTTTCAGCAGGAGTAGACACTGATGTGTTCAAATCTCACTCCACCAGGGCAGCAGCTACATCCGCGGTGAAGTTACAGGACGTACCACTCGAACACATTTTATGAAACCGCTGGGTGGTGTAAAGAAGAAACATTCAAAGTTCTAAGATAAACCTGTTCGCACAATGACAGGCTTTTTGGACACGCGGTGTTGGGTCACTATAATCACCTGCTTTGTTTCGCTATCGATTTATATTATCGATTATGTTATCACTTATATCTTTTATCACTTGTAATGATTTTTCCCCAGATGTAAAAAAGGGGGTTTATTATATGTTCTTTTATCATTAAAAGATTTATGAAAAGAAACTAAAACTGATCGGGTAAAAGGTTATTTACTCATGTATGTGTTGACCTAGCCGACTGTCGTATGGAATGACTCTACAACATAAAAAACACAGAAGCTTCAAAATCTTCACGTAGTCACTCATGTGACTCCGAAGTAAAATGGTAAGATTAAACGAGAACTTACCAGTTCGAAGTTTGATCGTTATTTTATGAGGAGTAACGATGAGGGATTACGTGCCCTCCACTCTCGACCCTCATAAAATAAATGATCATCTGGTAGTTCTAAATCTATGTTGAGCCTTACTATCTTCCTCCGGCTATTATGTTCTGTGTTTTTCATGCCGCTGCTTTGAAGTATGCCGTTCCAGCGCCAGGCGGGGCTTCTTCACGTAATCCCTCATCGTTACTCCTCATAAAATAACGATCAAACTTCGAACTGGTAAGTTCTCGTTTAATCTTACTATCCTTGGTGATCATAACAGGAGGCTTCATTCTACACACATTTAACTTTACCCAAGAAACAGTTTGACTTCTCATCCCTGCCTGACCACTAGCTATAATATGATATATCTCAACCTTAGCAGAAACTAATCGTGCCCCATTTAATCTTACTGAAGGTGAATCAGAACTAGTTTCTGGATTCAACATTGAGTATGCAGGAGGACCATTTGCCCTATTTTTTTTAGCTGAATATTCAAACATTTTAATAATAAATACATTATCCGTCATCCTCTTCATAGGTATTTCTTACAACCCCCTCCTACCCCAAATTTCAAAACTTAGCCTTATAATTAAAGCAACTATATTAACTCTCCTATTCCTATGAATTCGTGCCTCCTACCCACGTTTCCGCTATGATCAACTCATACACCTAGTATGAAAAACTTCCTACCACTTACATTAGCCCTTATTTTATGACACATTACACTACCAACCTCCATGGCAAGTCTCCCACCCCTTACCTAAGGAAGCATGCCTGAATTAAAGGGTCACTTTAATAGAGTGAAACATGAATGTTAAATAATTCCCCTTCCTTAGAAAAGTAGGACTTGAACCTACTACCTAGAGATCAAAACGCTATGTACTTCCAATTATACTACTTCCTAAAGTAAAGTCAGCTAATTAAGATTTTGGGCCCATACCCCTACCATCTTGGTTAAAATCCTTCCTCTTCTAATTAACCCACTCGTATTATCCATCCTCCTTCTAAGCCTAGGCCTAGGCACTACAATTCCATTTATAGGATCTCATTGACTTTTAATTTGAATAGGATTAGAAATCAACACCATAGCCATTATCCCCCTAATAATTCACCAACACCCACGTGCCACCACTAAATATTTTCTTACGCAAGCAAGAGCTTCTGCACTTCTTCTATTCGCAGGCACAACAAACGTCTGAACAACAGGACAATGAAACATCACCGACATACTTTCACCAACCTCCGTCACACTAATTACATTAGCCTTAACCTTAAAAATTGGCCTAGTTCCTATACATTTCTGACTACCAGAAGTCCTCCAGGGACTAAACCTAACCACCGGCCTTATCCTTTCCACATGACAAAAACTCGCCCCCTTTGCCATCCTCCTCCAACTTTATCTGCTTCTTAACCCAAATATTCTTATGACTTTAGGAATTGCCTCCATTATCATTGGGGGATGAAGTGGACTCAATCAAACGCAATTACGAAAAATCCTAGCATACTCATCAATCGCACACCTAGGATGAATAATTACTATTATTCACTTCGCCCCTAACCTGGCCTTATTAAATCTCACCCTTTACATTATTATGACAACCTCAATATCTATTTTATTTAATACAACAAAAATCAGTATTTAATTCAACAAAAATCAACTCAATTTCTGTATCAGCCACTAAATCCCCTCTACTCTTGATCATATCATTAGTTACACTCTCTCATTGGGGGGCTTACCCCCACTCTCAGGATTTATACCAAAATGACTTGTCTTACAAGAGATAACTAAACAGGATCTCCTAGTCCCAGCCACTATTATAGCCCTAGCAACCCTCCTCAGTTTATTTTTTTATCTACGCCTCTGTTGTATAATAACCCTTACTATCTCCCCCACCCCCATCTTCTTCCTCTCCTCCTAACAGACAAAAACCACACAAATGAACATCTTACTTACAGTCACCACTTCACTCTCTATTCTTCTCCTTCCCCTGACCCCACACTACTAATACTATTCACGTAAGAAATTTAGGTTAACAAGGCCAAAAGCCTTCAAAGCTTTCAGTAAGTTTAAATCTCTTAACATCTGATAAGACTTGCAAGACTCTATCTCACATCCTCTGAATGCAACCCAGATGCTTTAATTAAACTAAAATCTTCTAAATAAACAGGCCTCGATCTTGCAACATCTTAATTAACAGCTAAGTAGCAATGTTACAAAATTTTGAGATTTTAAAAATCAAGTCTGCAATTTATCCCATCAGATAAAGCATAAAAAGAAATTTAATTTGACATCTAATTCATTTTCATATCTTCAGTATTAAAAAAGCTATGGCCATTTTCATACTCGGAAATTAGCCTCTTGTTCCCTATTGCTTTTCCATTGACTTAACACAAAAGTTGTGATCAAGGACAGTCAAAAGCCCATAACTTTCTTAAAAATTAAGAGAACTGAAAGAAATTTTCAGTTATTATAGATTGTAGCATTCTGAAACAAATTTGAAACAATCTTACTTGGATGACCTGAAATTAAAGCATATAATTAGTTAGTTACCCAATTGGAGCTAATTACAAAATTCAATTACTAGATCTAAACATCTATCCATTTCTTAAGAAAATATTAACATTTTTTAAAAAGCCTAAGTGTCCAAATAACATTCACACAAGAATTCACAATATAACATGATTTTTAAATCTCAATGTCATGAATTAATAGGCCAAATTGAAGGAATTTAGTGTTTAATGCACTCAGCTTGTGAGTGGGATTTTATGGAACGCGATGGTTTGGAACATTGTGGTTGCAGTGAATTTAAACCCCATATCAGCAGGAAAAATACTGCCGGTTCGTGTGGGAAATAAATCACTGTTTCGCAACATGAAATTTGGATTAAGGTAATCTAAACAAGCAAGTTTATATGTAAAAATAAACGGCCTTCCTTTAACTGTCCCCTACGTAAAATCCGTCCCCGTTGTCGGCGTTCACGGCATTAGGAGCTAATTTTTATTTCACTCCAGCGCTGAAATAGTCGGGCGATTTAAAAAAAAATGTCACTTACCGGCAGTCAGAACGAATCTTTAGCAAAAGCTCGCACCCCGAGAAAATATAATTCCGGAAGGCAGGGGAAAACCGCATTTTAACCCCGCCCCCCCCCAAAGGCGCCAAAGTCACGCACACGGCCAGTGACAGAACTGCAGCGCCGCTGAAGGTAAGTTTTGTAAAATACCTAAGCTCAGCGTTCAATCCAGCAAACATTTATCTAGGCTACTCCCGCCGTAGGGTAAAAGGCGGGAGAAGCCCTGGGAGAGCCTTTCATCTCCGTCTCAGGATTTGCAATCTTTTGTAAACTTTACTACGGGACTTGGTAAGAAGAGGACTCTAACCTCTCTTCGCGGGACTACAGGCCACCGCTTAACTCTCAGCCATCTTACCTGTGGCAATTAATTGTTGATTATTCTCTACTAATCACAAAGATATCGGCACCCTTTATTTAATTTTTGGTGCCTGAGCAGGGATGGTCGGAACTGGCTTAAATCTTTTAATCCGGGCAGAACTAAGTCAACCTGGGACCCTCCTAGGTGATGATCAGATTTATAATGTCATTGTTACAGCCCATGCCTTTGTAATAATCTTTTTTTATGGTTATACCAATTATAATCGGCGGGTTTGGTAATCGACTCGTCCCTTTAATAATTGGCTCCCCAGACATAATCTTCCCACGCATAAATAACATAAGTTTTTGACTTTTACCCCCCTCTTTCCTCCTTCTCCTAGCCTCCACTGGGGTTGAAGATGGAGCTGGTTTCTATGTTTCTATACCCCATCTATTTATTCCCCTCAACATTTTATGCACATGTTGGGCTTTTATGCAATAGTATTGCTGTTATTAATTTTTTTGTTTTGTTTATTGCAAGGTATCTATGTATGTTGGGTTAATAGGCCTGTAAATTTGCATTGTAAAAATGCAGCAAAGCTGGGTGGCAGTGGTTGGGGGAATGGGCAAAAATGCATGGCACATGAAGTTTAATGCGGACAAATGTGAGGTTATCCAGGCAGTGAAGAAAGCGAATGGCATGTTGGCCTTTATAACAAGAGGAATCGAATATAGGAGCAAAGAGGTCCTTCTGCAGTTGTACAGAGCACTAGTGAGACCACACCTGGAGTATTGTGTGCAGTTTTGGTCCCCTAATTTGAGGAAGGACATTCTTGCTATTGAGGGAGTGCAAGGTTAATTGAAGGAGTGCAAGGGAGTGCTGTTGAGTGCTTTACAAGGTTAATTCCTGGGATAGCGGGGCTGTCATATGCTGAGAGAATGGAGCAGCTGGGCTTGTACACTCTGGAGTTTAGAAGGATGAGAGGGATTCTCATTGAAACATATAAGATTGATAAGGGTTTGGACACGCTGGAGGCAGGAAACATGTTCCCGGTGTTGGGTGAGTCCAGAACTATGAGCCACAGTTTAAGAATAAGGAGTAAGCCATTCAGAACGGAGACGAGGAAATACTTTTTCTCACAGAGAGTGGTGAGTGTGGAATTCTCTGCCTCAGAGGGCGGTGGAGGTGGGTTCTCTGGATGCTTTCAAGAGAGAGCTAGATAGGGCTCTTAAAATTGGCAGTCAGGGGATATGGGGAGAAGGCAGGAACGGGGTACTGATTGGGGATGATCAGCCATGATCACATTGAATGGCTGTGCTGGCTCGAAGGGCTGAATGGCCTACTCATGCACCTATTGTCTATTGTCGATTGTAATTGTTCTACTGTCGATACATATGACATCCAAGGAAAGATAGCTGAATGGATAGAAAATAGGCTTCAAGGAAGGAAGCAGAGGGTGATGGTGGAAAGTTGCTTCTCGGACTGGAGGCCTGTTACCCGTGGTGTGCCTCAGGGTTCGGTGCTGGGCCTGTTACTGTTTGTCATCTACATCAATGATTTGGACGAGAACATACAGGGCAAGATTAGCAAGTTTGCTGATGATACAAAAGTGGGTAATTTTGCAGATAGTGAAGATGATTATGAAAAATTGCAGCAGGATCTGGATCGATTGGCCAGGTGGGCTGAGGAATGGTTGATGGAATTTAATACAGAGAAATGTGAGGTGTTGCATTTTGGGAAGTCTAACATGGGCAGGACCAACACAGTGAATGGGTAGTGTTTTAGAGCAGAGGGGTTGAGGAGTACAGGAAATAGTTCATTGAAAGTGGCATCACAGGTAGACAAGGTGGTCAAAATGTATTTTGGCACATTGGCCTTTATCAGTCAGAGTATTGAATATAGAAGTTGGGCAGTCATGTTGCAGGTGTATAAGATGTTGGCAAGGCCACATTTAGAGTTTTGTGTTCAATTTTGGTCACTATGTTATAGGAAAGATGTCGTCAAGCTGGAAAGACCACAGAGAAGATTTACGAGGATGTTGCCAAGACTAGAGGATCTGAACTATGGGGAGAGGTTGTGTCGGCTAGGACTCTATTCCTTGGAGCGCATGAGGATGAGGGGTGATGAGTAAAATCATGAGAGGAATAGATCGGGTAGATGCACAGTCTCTCGCCCACTCCACCTATTATTGTGGATAATTGGCCTATACGTCACGTGTGGGAGAGATGCCTGCTGTGTTTTTAAAAACAGGTTATTTTTTGCGATTGAAAGTGGTGTCACAGGTAGACAGGATGGTCAAGAAGGCTTTTGATACATTGGCCCTCATCAGTCAGAGCACTGAATATAGAGTATTGTGTTCAGTTTTAGTCACTGTATCATAGGAAAGATGTTGTCAAGCTGGAAAAGGTGGGCAAGGTGGGCTGAAGGGCCTCTTTCCGTGCTTTATGACTCCAAGAAAAAACATTGAAGAAATTGGATGTTATTTGCATTATGTTCAACATGGACATTGCGGGCTGAAGAGCCCGTTCCTGGCTGGTCTGTTCTATGCTCTATTCTATTCCATAACAAACACTATATTCTGCAACAATATGCTATATTCTGTTCTATAATAACTATGATATTTATATTCTTATGCATCAATATATATGTCATAAGGTCACATGATAGGAATAGAATTAGGCCATTTGGCCCATCATCTCTACTCCGCCATTCAATCATGGCTGATCTATCTCTACCTCCTAACCCCATTCTCCTGCCTTCCGATAACCCCTGACGCCCATACTAATCAAGAAACTATATATGTCTGCCATAAAAATATCCACTGACAGGCTCCACAGCCTTCCGAGGCAATAAATACCACAGATTCACCACCCTCTGACTAAATAAATTCCACCTCATCTCCTTCCTTAAAGAACATCCTTTAATTCTGAGGCTGATCTCCAGTCCTAGACTCTCCCACTAGTGGAAACATCCTCTCTATCCAAGCATTTCACTATTCTGTATGTTTCAATGAGGTCCGCCCTCATTGTTCTAAACTCCAGCGAGTACCGGCCCTGTGCCGACAAACGCTCATCATAGATCAACATGCTATTTCCTGGGATCATCCTCGTAAACTTCCTCTGGACTCTCTCCAGAGCCAGCACATTGTTCCTCAGATATAGTGCCCAGAATTGCTCACAATACTCCAAATGGAGCCTTACCAGCACCTAATGGAGCCTGATTATATGATTTTTACCAAGCCTGATCATATGATTCTATGTGCTGAAGTTCTCTCTCGCTGTGTAGCTGCTTTGCAGCAACAGGGTTCTATCGGCCTGGCAAAGTGTGAGATTGGCAGATGTTTTAAAGATGTTATCATTTGTGGGTGGTGATGGTGTCATTGACAGTTATGATCCACCCCTTTCTAACAGAGTGTAGATTTCACTGCTAAGGCTTAGCGTCCTGTAAGGGTGACATAACGTCACCCCGAACGTCCTTACTGAACTACGTGGGATTTGTAAAGTTGACAGTAGTTCAGTTCAGTTTCAATTTATGTGTAGGAATGAACTGCAGATGCTGATTTAAACCAAAGATAAACACAAAATGCTGCTCAGCGGAAAAGGCAGCATCTCTGGATAGAAGGAATGGGTGACGTATCGGCTCGCGACCCTTCTTCAGACACCTTTCTCTCCAGAGATGCTGCCTGTCCCACTGAGTTACTCCAGCATTTTGTGTCTATCTTCAGTTTCAGTTCAGTTTATTTTATTGTACATGTACCAAGGTACTGTGAAAAGCTTTTGTTGTGTGCTAACCAGTCAGCAAATAGACAATACATGATTACAATCGAGCCATTTACAGTGTACAGATACATGATAAGGGGATAACGTTTATCCCCTTAAGGTAAAGCCAGCAAAGTCCGATCAAGATAGTCCGAGGGTCACCAAAGCGATAGATAGTAGTTCAGCACTGCTCTCTGGTTGTGGTAGGATGGTTCAGTTGCCAGATAACAGCTGGGAAGAAACTGTCCCTGAATCTGGAGGTGCGCATTTTCACACTTCTGTACTTTTTGCCTGATGGGAGAGAGGAGAAGAGGGAGTGGCCAGGGTGAGACATAGAAACATAGAAACATAGAAATTCGGTGCAGGAGCAGGCCATTCGGCCTTTCGAGCCTGCACCGCCATTCAATATGATCATGGCTGATCATCCAACTCAATATTCTGTACCTGCCTTCTCCTCATACCCTCTGATCCCTTCTGCCACAAGGGCCACATCCAACTCCCTCTTAAATATGGCCAACGAACTGGCCTCAACTACCTTCTGTGGCAGAGAATTCCACAGATTCACCACTCTCTGTGTGAAAAACGATTTTCTCATCTCGGTCCCAAAAGACTTCCCCCTTATCCTTAAACTGTGACCCCTTGTCCTCAACTTCCCCGACATCGGGAACAATCTTCCTGCATCTAGCCTGTCCAACCCCTTAAGAATTTTGTAAGTCTCTATGAGATCACCCCTCAATCTTCTAAATTCCAGCGAGTACAAGCCGAGTTTATCCAGTCTTTCTTCATATGGAAGTCGTGCCATCCCAGGAATCAGTCTGGTGAACCTTCTCTGTACTCCCTCTATGGCAAGAATGTCTTTCCTCAGATTAGGAGACCAAAACTGTACGCAATAGAGACTCGTCCTTGATTATGCTGCTGGCCTTGCCGAGGCAGCGTGAGGTACACATGGAGTCAATGGAAGGGAGGTTGGTTTGTGTGATGGTCTGGGCTGCGTCCACAATTCGCTGTAATTTCTTAATGCTTGCTGAACTTATTTCTTTAGTTTCTTTAGAGTTTAGTTTATTGTCTTGTGGACCGAGGCATAATGTCAGCATGGCCTGATTCTGTTCAGCTTAGCTTTCTTACCATATATTCATCTTGAGAACATACACAGCATGATTAGCAGGTTTGCAGATGGTACTAAAGTAAAATTGGTTAGTACAGTGTCAGGGGTTATGGGGAGAAGGCAGGAGAATGGGGTTAGTGGAGAGAGATAGATCAGTCATGATTGAATGGCAGTGTAGACTTGATCGGCCGAATGGTCTAAGTCTGCTCCTACTTGTGGGAGAGTCTGGGACGACAGGTCATAGCTTCAGAATTAAAGGACGTTCCTTTAGGAATGAAATGAGGTGGAATTTCTTAAGTCACCTCAAGAAATCTTTGGTTAATTTCTTAAGATGTGAGGGTGAATCTGTGGAATTCTTTGCCACAGACAGTGGATAAGGCAGAGATTTACGTAGTCTCTTATATTTATGTTGAGGTCGGAGATGGAGTTGGAGCCGGGATTCTGACTCCAGCAGCACCAAAATTGATCCGACCACGACTCCGACTCCACAGCCCTGCTGAGCAGAACACGTCGTTCTAATAGTTAAGTTACATGATGAATGCCACTGACTGGACGCTCTCTGTTTGGACTGAAGTCCTTAAATTATTTATTAAAGTAGAAACAGGAATAGAAGGGCAAGATTTCAGGAACTGAGAGCCATCTGTAGAACTTAATGGTAACCAGTATAAACAGGCTTCGGATCCATTTGTCTGAAAGGTTGTACTTAACGAATAGCATATGCTGCAATTATTTGAAAAATTTGTCCATGGGAAATGGCAAATCACAGTACAGGTTGTTCTGCTATAATGCATGTCTTCACAATGTGATTTGGACATAATGCAATCGGTAAATTAAACATTTTGTATTATGCCGGCTAAACTGATTATAATGTGATTTCTATCGGAAACGAGAGAACCACTTGAAAGTTACAGGCAAACAAAAAGGTCTCTTTGGAGAAACAGTCTAGGGAAAATGAACTGTTTCCACATAACATCCCTGAAGTAGGGTGGCACAGTGGTGCCGAGGTGGGGTTGCTGCCTTACAGCGCCAGAGACCCGGGTTCTATCCTGACAATAGGTGCTTGTCTGTACAGAGTTTGTATGTTCTCCCTGTGAACTACTAGGGTTTTCTCCGGGATCTCTGGTTTCCTCCTACACTCCAAAGACATACAGGTTTGTAGGTTAATTGGCTTGGTATCATAGTACATTGTCCCTAGTGTGTGTTGAATGGCGTTAATGTACGGGGATAGCTGGTTGGCGCGGACTCAGTGGGCCGAAGGGCCTGTTTCCGCACTAATTGATAAAAATACATCTCTTGATGCTCCTGAACACATCATCAGTGATGTAACCTAGGGCCATTGGGTGTCTCGGTTTTTTCAACATCAGACACCCTCACCCAGGCGACCCAGCCGCGGTTGATCAGACCACGACGTGTGTTCAGGTGGCATTTGCTCCTCCCCATGGACCTTCTCTCCTGATCCAGAGTCATCTCGAGGCCTTCTCCGCTGCCTCTGTGGTGTTCTTGGTGGTTCTTCTCCTCTCCATTCCATTGATGCCCAGTGCACTCAAGGCTTTGTAGAACGATTGCCCTGCAAAACCTCTGCAGCCAACCTCGATGGGCATGCACCTTGCCTTCCAGCCCTGCTTACGGCAGTCTATGACCAGCTCTTCATACTTGGTCATCTTCCTCTCGTGGGCCTCCTTCAGACGGTCCTCCCACGGCACTGTCAGTTCCAACAAGATGATGTTTTTCATCGCCTCTGAGACCAGGAGGATGTTGGCCTCAGGGTGGTTGTGGCAATGTGCTGTGGAAACTTCAGCTGTTTCACCAGGTCTACAGAAAGCTGCCAGTCCTGCGCAGTCACCAGGATTCCTAACGGATTCCTGGCTGCTGTGGGTCTTGGCAGCTGCATTCCGGCCTTCATGAAGGTGATCATCTGGGTGGTGGGCCGTGCGCATCTGTGGCTGCTGATTCCCAGGCTGATGGCTTCTGCAATGGGTTTAAGAACCTGGTCGTGATGCCAGCTGTACCGGCCCTGCCCAAGATCCTTTGGGCTGTAGCTCAGGATGTGTTCCAACATCCCCTTGCCTGAGCATTGTGGGCAATCTGGAGATTCCGCTTTGCCCCAGATGAACAGGTTCGATGGGCTGGGCAGGACATCGTACACTGCCTGGACCAGGAACTTGATGTGCTTTGGTTCAGCCTGCCAGAGCTCAGTCCATGTGACTTTTCGGTCCATGGCCTGCTCCCACCTTGTCCAGGCTCCCTGCTGCCTCAGCCAACCGCTCTGGTAGACCTCCCCTCCTCCACCGCTGCCCTCACTTCCTCCTGGACCAGCCTGCGCCTCTCATTCCCCTTGGCCTTGTCAAACTGGGGAGTTGGGAAGATTCCGAGACCAGCTCTTCCCCGAGTCACTGCTCCCACCAGGACTCTGTGGTGTATCCGAGACTCCACTTGCAGCACGGCTTTGCCGGCTCTCCACTTCCTCCCAGTTTTCACCTCCACCCCTGCCTGACCCACCTTGGGGTCGCTGGAGTCCCTGTACAGCACAACCTCTCTGGCCCGAGTCATCTTAAACTCCTCCTCCAGGGACTTCAGGGGCTGCTGGAGCTTGGTTGTTTCCTTAAAGGGTGATGCTGCTAAGGCTCCTGGGCAGTCCCAGCCACCTCCTAAGAAAGCTGCTGATTTTCCACTCCAATCTCTCTACGATGGATATTGGGGCTTCGTAGACAAGCAGTGGCCAGAGTATCCTTGGCAGGATACCATGCTGGTAAATCCATGCCTTGAACTTGCAGGGAAGCCCCGACCGGTCCACCGCTCTCAACCAGCTCTCCAGCTCCTGACAGGTTGCCTGGACAGATGCTGTATCATTCAGACTGCTGTTAAACACATTGCCAAGACTCTTCACTGGCCTTTCGGAGACAGTTGGGATTAGCCGAGGTGTCCCCTCGATGCTGAAGTGGAACCTGTCCATGACTTTGCCCTTCTTCAGCACCAGTGACCTTGATTTTCCTGACTTAAACCTCATCCTTGCCCATCCAATCAGTTTCTCCAACCCCGGCAGGATCCACCTGACTCCTGGCACTGACTCAGTGGTGACAGTCAGGTGGTCCATGAAGGCTCTGATTGGTGGTTGGCCTGAAGGGAATTCCTGAGAAGGGAATCCTACACTGTATTTCAAAGAATAGTTTTGCAGCAATGACTGCCAAGTTGTGAGTTTCACAGTTCACAACCAACCAACTTTAACCAATAAAAACGACTTTGGAACAGATTTAACATAATGATACAACATAAGCTTCAGTGAATATAATATACAACAGGTCAGATAGTTATCATGCATTTGTTGGAAAATTCATAAAATAATTCAGTCTTATGATAATCCAAGTGCTGAACAGATAATGTCCAAATATAATCCACATGTAAAGCTTTAAAAAAAAACACCCAGCTAGCTCATCAACAGAGGTTGCACCCATAGGAAAAGCACTGTGTTGTGCTCAAATGACCCGCTCCCACTGACTTCCAACTTGACCAATGTTACCATGACAATGGTTCCCCTTCTGAATGTAATATATATCGGTTTCTGTCGTTCACAGTTGGATGAAAGCACATCATGTTCCTTCCCAACTAATCCCAGGCCTGGCACAACAGTCATATACACCAACATCAAGGATGAAATGCTAAAAAAACTGGCATTAGAATATGATCTTGGTCACACAAACCGAGGGAATGACCTCAGCACAGAAACTTGTACAGAAGACATTCAACCAAAAGTTCTGATTCACATAGGAACTGATAGACAATAGACAATAGACAATAGGTGCAGGAGTAGGCCATTCGGCCCTTCGAGTCAGCACCGCAGAATATTAATTTTCCAATGCCGATCCATATACAGTTAGCAAGAAATGTGTATGATAGCAAGTATGTGTGAGATATTAAAAAAATCACAAACGCTGTTTGAGACAAATTCAGCAAAGAGGCTTTTATTAAGATAATATTCTGCAGAATAGGTGCCTCTCCTTTGCTGTCCCCTAGAGGCACACCAAAGTCAGGAAAGTAAAACCCTTTATACACACAATTCTGCTGGTTTACCCTCCCCTCTGGCTCTTCCCAATCAGAGCACTGAGGTGCACAGTCTATAGGTACGTCCCCCAGTACCTGCCACATCATACATCACATGTTCATGGTAATGAGCAGTTTCTTGACCAGGGGCGTGTAAGTAATTTCATTCATTTATTTCATTAAGCATGCTCTGTTGTAACTGACCTGGCCTAGTTTCTTGTTATTTTATTTGAAAAGCTAGTATCTGGTGAGTTTGTTACTTTTTATCTCAAATTTCTCTCTGTTCTATATATCGTTACTTTCTATTCTACTAACAGTCTGGCTTTTGTTGAAACCTTATTTCTTTCTAAGCTATATTTTTCTATTCCTAGTTTAAATCAACTATGTCTGTTAACCCCTTTTCTCACATATGCCTTAGTATAGACATGTATACGATAGCAAGAAATAATAATATGGTGGCTCAGGAATCAGTGCTGCTGCCTCACAACTCCAAGAACCCTATTGCAATTCTGATTTTAAGGATTATCCATGCAAAATGTGCGCATTTTCTCCATATCTTCATAAAAGATACACAGGTGCATCGATCGATCCCTGTAACTTGTGACTTATTATTGGTTAATGGCAAAAAGAACCAGAAGGTAGATGAGGGGCTTGTGTGAGATTAAGTGGCAGGGATAGAGAAAGAGGGGAACGAGTACCAATAAGATTGCTCTCATGACAGCTGGCATAGACTTGATGGGCCAAATGGTCCTTTTCAGAGTCATTATATGTATGAACTCTTTATGCAGTTCGAAGTCACAGATACCAAGCAGAAATCAAGGACACAGAAACTGAAAGAATGAGATGAAAGTCTTTATGGATAAAGATGCAATGAAGTATGATTCAGATAGTCACATTTGCTGCTGGCAGTTGTGATTCAGTGCTTTAAAAGTTATTGGCATACAGTATTTGTAGTATTTGGTTTGATATCTTTACAAAGATCAAAAGACACACCTGTGCATCCAGAAATGAAAGCAATTGTTACATCAGTTAAGTCATAGGGCATTCCTGTTGCTAAGCAAATATAAAGGTCATTGAATTGACATCATAATAGTAGGATTCATATACTTAGCGAATTTATTCCTGTGATATATTACTTGGATATTCAGTGAACAGAGACGACAAGGGGCTTCTCGAAGACAAAAGTGTACAATCCCTGCACTCAATCATCATGAGCAGTTCAAAAGTTGATGCAGCGACAAACACCAAACGGAAAATGTGAGGAAAATGTCTGAATTTCTCATACTATAACCCACATTGAGTAATAAGGTTACTTCTATTTTCCTTAAATGTGAAAAGAAAAATAACATTGATCTACATTAAATTTTAGGCTTTTATTTTCATTTTTTCTACATCAGAAAAACAAGCAATAGATTTGATAGTGGCCTCAATGACTTCCGCCCAGTTGCACTTACTCCCATCATCACCAAGTGCTTCGAGAGGCTGGTCCTGGCACACCTCAAAGGCTGCCTACCTCCCACACTGGACCCCTAGCAGTTCACCTACCGCAAGGACAGGAGTACGGAGGATGCCATCTCCACGGCACCTCACTCCGCCCTCTCCCACCTCGACAACAGAGACACCTACGTGAGAATGCTGTTCATCGACTTTAGCTCAGCATTTAACACCATTATCCCCTCCAAACTGATCACTAAACTCATCGACCTGGGCATCGACCCCTTCCTCTGCAACTGGATACTGGACTTTCTAACCAACAGACCCCAGTCTGTTAGGTTAGACAACCACACCTCTTCAACCCTCACCCTGAACACCGGCATCCCACAGGGCTGTGTGCTGAGCCGTCTCCTCTACTCCATTTTCACCTACGACTGCACACCTGCACATGGTACTAACACCATCATCAACTTTGCAGATGATACAACGGGGATTGGCCTCATCAGCGACAACGAGGAGTCAGCCTATAGGGAGGAGGTCCAGTTCCTAGCAGCATGGTGCGCTGACAACAACCTGGCCCTTAACACCGAGAAGACCAAGGAGCTCATTGTGGATTACAGAAGGCCTAGGGGGGGCACGCACACCCCCATCCATATTAACGGGACGTAGGTGGAGCGTGTTTCCAGCTTCACGTTTCTGGGCGTCAACATCTCTGATGACCTCTCTTGGACCCACAATACCTCATCACTAATCAAGAAGGCTCACCAGCGTCTCTTCTTCCTGAGGAGACTAAAGAAGGTTCATCTGTCTCCTTAGATTCTGGTGAACTTCAACCGCTGTGCCATCAAGAGCATCCTTACTAACTGTATCACAGTAGGGTATGGCAACTGCTCTGTCTCTGACCGGAAAGCACTGCAGAGGGTGGTGAAAACCTCCCAACGCATCACCGGTTCCTCACTCCCCTCCATTGAGTCTGTCCAGAGCAAGCGATGTCTGCGAAGGGCGCGCAGCATCGTCAAGGACTGCTCTCACCCCAACCACAGACTGTTTACCCTCCTCCCATATGGGAGGCGCTACAGGTCTCTCCGTTGCCAGACCAGCAGGTTCAGGAACAGCTTCTTCCCTGCGGCTGTTACCCAACTTAACTCTGCACCTTGGTGATTGCCTGTCACCCCCCCCCCCCCCCCCCCAAAAAAAAAAATTGCACTACTGCTACTGTATATACATATATATATTTTACTGTTCCATTATTCTGTGTTCGCACTTCTGGGTGAGATGCTAACTGCATTTCGTTGTCTCTGTACTTGTACACTGCACAATGACAATAAAGTTTGAATCTGAATCTTATAAAAGACTTTTGGGCTGGTGCATGGATATGCAAGGAATGGAGGGATATGGTTTAAGTGTGCAGGCAGATAAGGCACAGACATTTTCAGCCAAAGGGCCATGCTGTACTGTGCTGAAGTGTGTTTAATTCAATGCAAGGAGTATTGTGGGAAAACCAGATGAACTTCGAGCCTGGATCAGTGGTTGGAACAATGATGTCGTGGCCATTGCAGAAACATGGTAGCGAGAGGGACAGGACCAACAGCTCAGAGTTCCTGAGTTTCAATGCGTCAGACATGATAGAGAGGAAAAGAGGTGCACAAGCTGGCGCTGGGAAAGTGGCAACTCTTGCGCACTGCCTCAGTGTAATCTACAATTCTAACACTTGTACTTAACTATGTTTGTGCCTATGTAGAGTAAGATTTTTACTGAACTCAAGGAATTTCACTACTCCAGGGCTGCCAACTCTCACGCACTGAGCGTGAGAGTCGCGCATTTCACAAAATTCTCACGCTCGCACGCTGATCACAAATTTCTCACGCTCAAAAATCTGCAGGTGCTGGAAGTTAAAAATAATGCAAAAATTGATTTAGAGGTGAGTAAAAACCATGAGGAATATATAAGGTGAATGCATAGTCTTTTTCCCTGGATATGTGGTTCAAGAACTAGAGGGCATTGGTTTAAAACAGGGCTGTCAAACTACCGGCCTGCAGGTCGATTTGGGGGGAAAAAAAAGTTGTTTCGTTTCTCCCGTGCAGATGGTGTGATAGGTTAGACACGGCGGTGATAGGTTAGACATGGAGTTTTAACCCCAGCCTGGAGCCAGGAGCGGAGCGGGGTTAAAACTCCATGGGGTGTGGACAGGGCGGCCAACGGACACAGAGCCGCCGGAGATGGGGGTGGGAGGTGTGAGCGGTGCTTCGGGTTGGGGGGTTGGTGCTGGGACCACCGCGTGTCTGTTTCTAGCACGTGTTTCACTGAACAACGAGTGTAGGAAGAAACTGCAGATGCTAGTTGATACTGAAAATAGACACTAAAAACTAGAAAAACTCAGCAGGACAGGCAGCATCTCTGGAGAGAAAGAATGGGTGATGTTTCAGGTCGAGACCTTCAGACTGAAGAGGATGAAAACCAGCCATAAAACAATGACTGGAGATGTGTTATCCAACTAAGGGCAGAAACCAGAATCATGTGTTCATCTTTATTGACGTGACACCATAATAAATATATTACATGAGAAAGGAATTTAGTGGGGAGGCTCGGTGGCGCAGCGGTAGAGTTACTGCCTTACTACCACATGGGTTTTCTCTGGATATTCCGGTTTCTCCCACATCCGAAAGAAGTGCAGGTTTGTAGGTTATTTGGCTTCCGTAAATTGTGTAGGATGGAACTGGAGTATGATAGATTGCTGGTCGGTGTGGACTTGGTGGGCTGAAGGGCCTGTTTCCATATATATGTTTTACATATATATCTTAATTAATTGAACCATATATGATTGAATATGTGGCATTATTTTCATCTTGTTTCTATAGTCAAAGGGTAAGGTTGATTGATTTATTTGTGCAGAACAGTGATGGAAGTCTGACTCTTGCCTTGTTTCTCTGTTTTTATCTCTATATATATGCATAACAGCATGAATTATAATCTGATTTCCATACATGGATATATTAAGGTCATTTATGTGCTGCCCCTGTTGATCAGAGTCTGGTTCTACTGTGGAATGTAATTAGGAATGTAATTTAGCCTAACCTTATTCATACCTAATCCAATTTAAAGCATAAATGCTGCATTCAAGTGTAAATTCAAATACTCTCTACGGTATGCACCAGATTGCACAATTTCAAGCTGAAAAATGCGACAGCTCCCTACCATGGGAGAGGACACACCCCCCTCCCTCACCCTCCTGCCCTCGGTCGCTACGCTCCCTTGCAATTTCTCACACTCAACTCTCACCCAATGTTGGCAGCCCTGTTACACCTAGGTACGTGTGACAATAAAGTACCACTGAACCAACGAGATCTGGATGCCCTTGTACATCAGTCATTGAAAGTAAGCACATAAAGCTGGAGTAACTCAGTGAGACAGGCAACATCTCTGGAGAAATGGAATGGGTGACGTTTTGGGGTCGAGACCCTTCTTCAGATTGGTTAGGGATAAGGGAAACAAGAGATATAGATGGTGATGTGGAGAGATAAAAAAACAACGAATGAAAGATACGCAGAAAAGTAACGATGATAAAGGCCTCCTCCATTGTCAGAGTGAGACGAAACACAAATTGGAGGAACAGCATCTCATATTCTGCTTGGGCAGCTAACAGCCCAGTGGTATGAATATTGATTTCTCTCACTTCAGGTAGCCCCGGCATTCCCTCTCTCGCTATACCTCCCCCACCCAAATCACACCATCTTCTCATTTTCACCCTACAAACAGCTTACAATGGCCTGTTTCCTTTACCATCATTACTTCTTTGCATATCTTTCATTCATTGTTCTTTATCTCTCCACATCACTGTCTATATCTCTCATTTCCCTTATCCCTAACCAATTGCAAGGGTCTCTACCTGAAACGTCACTTCTCTCCAGAGATGCTGCCTGTCCCACTGTTACTCCAGCTTTTTGTGTCTATCTCCGGTTTAAATCAGCATCTCCAGTTTCTTCTTACTCATTTTATTTGCTCCGTGAAATCTCCTCAAGGTATGTCTGAAGAAGTCCTCCATCCGACGAGAGTTCTGCAACATCCGCTCTCGCTGCTCCCCCTCTGCGATTACTCCTGCTGTCTGACTCTACGACTACGTTTTAACCCAAACTCGCTATCACAGCCACGTGTGTTTTCTCGGTGCTTGCCTACGCCGCCATCTTCTAGCTCGTGGATTCCGGCTCCAGTTCCAGACATCCCAGTTCAGACCCAACCCAGATTACATCGATCTGCCGACAGTCGATCTGCCGCTTTTCGCAACAGTTCTCCTTCCGTGCACTGCGTTTTACACTGGCTGCGATGCGCCGGCACTAGCAGGCCCTCGCTCTGACTCTCCCCGCAGCTCCTGGCCTCACTCACCCAGACCTGCAATGGACCCCAACTGTACTTCATTCATCACCAGATCCATGACCTCAACAAACGCTTCCTCGCCTACCTGGACTCTACCAAGGATCACAAACTTGCCCGCCTCCTCTTGCGGGCGGTCGAGTCGAGGAGTGTCGGTCCCTCCACCGACACTCCTCGACTCGACCGCCCGCAGGCCTGTGGCTCCACTGCTGGACCGCGCCACCTGCCTGAACACGGGATTGCCACCACGAGGAGCAGCACCAACATCCACCGCCGCTCCGACACTCACCGCCTTCCCGGCCAAACCCAGGTCCAAACCACCGAAACTGCTGGGGCTGCCGACTCTCACCGCATTTCAAGGCCGCCACTGACCTTCACTGTCTCCCCGGGGCCACCGATGCTGCTGCTGCTGCCGCCGTCCCTATCTACCCCCGCCCCCCCCACGGGCCTCCACCGGCGACTTAGCCAACCTTCGTCTCTTCACCTCTCCACTTCCCACCAGCGGGCCGGAGCCATTGCCTCACCTGAGTTCCAGGCTCAGCGCCAGACCCACAGCCTCCACGATGCAGACTCCAACACTACGTGGCCTCACTCTGCTAGGTTCTAATGCCCCCTCACACCTTCTATAGGGAACCTCAGTAGTGATGGGTCTTCCCCTTCCCCATCTTTTAACCAGGTTACCCCGACCACACCCCACCCATACAATAGTCCTCACGCCCCCCCTCCTCTCTGAACACCCACCTCCACCACACCCACCCCCCCCCCACCCACCCCATCAGACCTTGCCTTGGCCTTTATCCACACCCCGGCCCTCTCTGACCACATATTAATCACCACCAGTGATTTCCACATACCTTGACTCTATCCTACGCCCCTGGTCCAATCTCTCCCGACCCTATGTCCAAGATACTTCACATGCCCTTCATCTAATGACTTCCGCTTTCTGAGCCCCCACTCCCTCCTCTTTACTATGGAGGTTCAGTCACTCAACATCTCCATTCCCCCACCAGGAAGGTCTTAAAGCCCTCCGTTTCTTCCTTGACCACAGAACCATCGACGAACACTCAACGCCGCCTAGCGGAGCTGGTCCTCACTCTTAACATCTTCTCGTTTGACTCCACCCACTTCCTCCGTCCAAGGCGTAGCTATGGGCACTCACATGGGCCCCATCAATGCCTGCCTCTTTGTAGGGTACATTGAACAATCCCTGTTCCAGGCATACACTGGCCCTATCCCTGAAATCTATCTCTGTTACATTGATGACTGCGTCGGTGCTATCTCCTGCACCCATGCAGAATGCATGGACTTCATCCACCACCACCAATTTTCATCCTGCACTCCAATTTACTTGGACCATCTCCGACACCTCCCTCCCCTTTCTTGATCTCAGTTTCCATCACAAGAAATAGACAAATGACTGACGTCTATTACAAACCCACTGACGCACACAACTATCTTGACTACACTTCTTCCTACCCTGCCTCCTGCAAAGACTCTATCCCCTACTCCCAATTCCTCCGTCTACGCATCTGCGGCCAAGATGAGGTGTTCCATACTGGAACAACTGAGATGTCCTCATTCTTTAGTGAAAGGGGGTTCCTCTCTTCCATGACAGATGGGGCCCTCACACATGTCTCCTCAGTACGCCGAAGCTCCACCCTTGCTCCTCCTCCCCCTAGTCGCAACAGAGACAAAGTCCCCCTAGTCCTCCTAGTTTCACCCCATCAGCCATCGCATCTAAAATTTCCGCCACCTCCAACAGGATCCCACCAGTAGCCACAGTTTCCCATCTCCACCCTTTTACGCCTTCCGCATAGGCCGATCCCTCCAAAATCTCTGGCTATCTCATCCCTTCCCATCCAAACCACCTCCTCCCCAGGTACCTTCCCCTGCAAAAGCAAAAGATGCAACACCTGTCGACAGTCCTTTCAGATTAGGCAGAGGTTTACTTACACCTCCTCCAACCTTATCTACTGTATCCGTTGTTCAAGATGTGGACTCTTACACATCAGCGAGACCAAATGCAGACTGGACGATCGTTTCGCGGAACACCTTCGCTCAGCCCGCGTGAACCAACCTGATCTCCCAGTTCCTGGACACTTTAATTCTCCTTCCCATTCCTACACAGACATTTCTGTCCTCAGTCTTGGTATGAATATTGATTTCTCTCACTTCAGGTAGCCCCGGCATTCTCTCTCTCTCTCTATCCCTCCCCCCAACCCAAGTACACAGCTTCTGATTTTCACCCTACAAACAGCTTACAATGGCCTGTTTCCTTTATCATTGTTACATTTTTGCATATCTTTCACTCATTGTTCTTCATCTCTCCACATCACTGTCTATTTCTCTGGTTTCTCTTATCCCTAACCAGTCTGAAGAAGGGTCTCGACCCAAAACGTCACCCATTCCTTCTCTCCAGAGATGCTGCCTGTCCCGCTGAGTTACTCCAGCATTTTGTGTCTTCAGGGTTGCAGACGAGGTACTAAATCTTCGGTTTAAACTAGCATCTGCTTTTCCTTCTTACATACTGTAAGTAAGCATGCAGATACAGCAGGCAGTGAAGACAGCCAATGGCATATTGGCCTTCATAGCAAGAAGATTTGAGTATAGGAGAAAGGAAGGGTTATACAGTTATACTGGGCCCTGGTGAGACCGCACCTGGAGTATTGTGTGCAGTTTTGATCACCTAGTTTGAGGAGGGACATTCTTGCTATTGAGGGAGTTCAGCGTAGGTTCAACAGGTTAATTCCCGGGATAACATATGATGAAAAATGGTTCGACCGGGCTTAGATTCACTGGAATTTAGGATGAGAGGGGATCTTATAGAAACATATAAAATTCTTAAGGGATTGGACAAGCAAGATGCAGGAAAAATGCTCCCGAATTTGGGCGAGTCCAGAACCAGGGGTTACAGTTTAAGAATAAGGGGTAGGTCATTTAGACTTGAGATGAGGAAAAACGTTTTCACCCAGAGAGTTGTGAATCTGTGGAATTCTCTGCCACAGAAGGCAGTGAAGGCCAATTCACTGGATGTATTCAAAAGAGAATATGGGAATCAAGGGATATGGGAAGAAAGCAGGACGGAATACTGATGCTAGATGATCAGCCATGATCATATTGAATGGTGGTGCTGGCTCGAAGGGCCGAATGGCCCACTCCTGCACCTATTTTCTATGTTACTAGGAAACTTGACATCAAGCCACTGGCTATAAGAGGGTAACCAGGGATAACGTAGGACCACTCAAGGATAAAGGAGAGATTTTGTGCTTGGAGACAGGGTTGCTGACGAGGTACTAAACAAGAACTCTGTTTTTTTTTTCACCAAGGAGGACAGTGAGGTCAGTGTGGAGAATACTAACATTAAAGGGCAGTTTGTGATCAAGAAGGAGCCCGGGCCCATTATCCCCAGGGCCTAATGGGATCTATCCCAGGTTATTGTGAGAGGAAAGATTGTGGCAGCCTTCATGAAGATATTTGCATCTTCTCCAGCCTAACGGGGAGTCTCGGAGGACTGGAAAGTAGCTATTGTTGTTCCTTTCTTTAAAAAGGGAAGTAGAAAAAAATCCAGGGAATTATTGGCCAGCAGCCCAACATAGTGATAGGGAAGCTATTGGAGAGGATTCTCTATGATAGGATTTACTCTCATTTGGAAGATAATATATTAATTTGGGACAGTGAGCATGGCTTTGTACACAACAGGTTGAGTCTTACAAACATGAGTTTTTGTGTAGGTGAAAATGATCGATGAGAGTAGGGTGTGGATGTTGTTTCCATTTGATAAAGTTCCCCATGGTAGGCTGATTCAGAAGATTAAGAGGCACAGGATTAACAGTGACTTGTTCATATGGATTCAGATCAGGCTTACTGAAGGAATACAGAGGGTTATGGTGGAAGGACAATATTCAGGCTGTAGGTCCATGGCCAGTGGAGTTCCACAGGGCTCTGTGCTGGGACCTCTGTTGTTTGCGATATATATAAATGGCTTGGACGCTAATATAAATGTGTTGGTTAGTAAATTTGCAGATTACACCAAGATTGCTGGGGATGCGGACTGTGAGGAAGGCTGTCAACGTATATAGCACGATATAGATCAGCTACAGGAATTGGCAGACAAATGGCAGATGGACTTTAATCTGAGCAAATATGAGGTATTGCACTTTGGGAGGTCAAATGCAAGGGGGAAATATAAAATGAATGGCAAGACACTTAACAGCTTTGATGTTCAGAGGAATCTTGGGGTCCGAGTCCGTCACCCTGAAAATAGCATATGTTAGAGTGCTAAAGAAGGCATATGGTAAGGTCATTGGTTGACCTCTATAATTTGTACATTTGTTTTTCTGAAAGAAGAAATAAAAAATAGCATATAGGGACATATTAAATGGAAAATCAAAGTTGTGGAGCATATTAAGATTGGAGAAATCAACACAAAACCAGGTGGAAAGAATCAAGAAAGAGAATCACAGGAAATAATGAAACAGCCCAAAACCAGTTCATTTTCAGTTAACTAAATAGAGATTCAAATAACTTCTAAGTTTTTATCACGTGCATCCTTATGAAATACCAACAAAATACATACAAAATAGTAATACTAACAAAATGGTAATTTAAATGTAATTAAATTGTTAGGCTGTAACAGGTGAAATCCAGCAAAGGTTAGTCTAAGGACATCAGCAATTTGTGATCTGTAATCAGTGATTTAAGCAAGGGAACATTGATTTGTTAGAGATAATGAGATGACTGGTTCTTCGATAATCATTAATTCCGATTTCTTTGGGCGGACAGTGTTGAGGTAGATTAGGTGATACAGTTAGTACAGTTTTGCCTCAGCGATCCAGTGACCAGGAAGTAATCCTAACCTTCAGTGCTGTGTGGAGATTACATATTCTCTCTGAGATTGTATGGATTTCCTTCTTTCCACTCCCCTCTCCACACACAACTCAAATGATATGCTCTTACCAGCGCCTACCCTGAGACAATTGTAGTCTAGCCAGACCATCATTTTGACTTTAAATGTAAACAAGACCAAGTGCAGACCCGTTGGCCTCCCCAACGCAAGTTGCCACCACTCACTCGTTCTCCCAACGCAAGCTGTTCCCCCAAAGCAATATTGCACCACTCATGCACAGCCCTGAGTTGCGCAGGCACGGCTCATTTCTCCTCATCCCCCTCACCCTCCTCTTCATCCTCCCTCTTCAATCCCTAGAGATGGAGGTGTGATAGAGGGGGGGGGGGGGGTAGAGAGGGAGGGGGGTAGAGAGGGAGGGGCGGTAGATAGGGAGGGGGGTAGAGAGAGAGGGGGATAGAGAGGGAGGGGGTAGAGAGGGAGAGGTAGAGGGAGGGGGTAGAGAGGGAAAGGGGTGGAGAGGAAGGGGGGGTTAGAGAGGGAGAGGTAAATGGAGGGGAGGAAGAGAGGGAGGGGAAAGGGAAAGTAGAGGGAGGGGGTGGGGGTAGAGAGGGAGAGCGGCAGAGAGGGGAGGGGATAGAGAGAGGGGGGAGAAGGAGGGGGGTATAGTGGGGGGGAGGGACGGTAGAGAGGGAGGTGCCAGGCAGGGAGAGGGAAGGGGGTGAGAGGGAGGGGATAGACAAGGAGGGCGTAGAGAGGATGGGAGTGACGGTAGAAAGGGAGGGGACATCTCCCTCCTCCACCCATCCCCATCTCCCTCCTCCCACCCACCCCCCCCATCTCCCTCTACCACCCCACTCCCCACCCCATCTCCCTCCTCATAATTTCCCACATCCTCCTCCCCTCACTCCCATTCCCTGCCCCAGGTGCTACCCAGGGGTAGAGCAGTGCCAGGGCCTGGAACTCGGCCTGGTTCTCATACTCGGCACAGCCCGGCACTGGCTGTAGACTCCAGCCGTCAGCTGAGCTGCCTCTTGGTCTATAGTGCAGGCTACGACCTCATCTCCGGGCTCGTCCCTGTCGTCCTGCCTTGCGAATGCATTGTGACGTCACTCGAGTTTTTTTCCGAAATGGGTGAGTTTTTGGACTGTTTTTAAAACTTTAAATGATTAAAAAGTTTGGAAATATAGGTGGGAATGCAACGGGAAGATGTTTATCGCCTCGCCGGGGAAAATGTAAGTAGAATGTGTGAAAATGGGAAGGCTGTGGCCTAGCGTTTGGAAGAAAATAGGAATTAACCAGGTTGTGCCCAGATGACACACAGGCATACACACAAACAAGAGAACAGTTTTAGTAATATAGATATATCTGGAAGAATGTATACACGGAACTGAACTGATCATCTCAGGTATTGAATACAAAACTATAATGGTTTGCAACTGTAGACCGTAATGTGAGATTTGATTTGTAACCATGCCAGTCTTAAAAATAAACTTATATAGGCACCATGGCAGTTGGTAAACTCGGATTTCAGAGAAACTAGACTAAGTGGAACCCGTTGGTTCCCAGCTTCACACAGGAGGGCTGGTGCCCCAATGCAATATTCCACCTCTCCACCAATTCCAATATTGCTGGCCAGTGGAGGCTTTCTGCAGAGCTAGCATGGAGTCGTGGGCCGAAGCGACTGGTTTCCAGAGGGCTAGTATCAACATTGTGGGCCCAATGGATTCTTGGGCTGGCAGCTCAGTCACTGAGACCACTCACACACATACACTCACACTCACATGCACACACTCACTCACTCACTCGACACACATACACTCACAAACACATACACACACACTCACTGACTTACACACCATATATATGGCAGCAAACCTTCTTGAATACTCACACGGCTGAGCACAGCCTCTCCACTTCTGCAGTCAGCGACACTTCCGCAATCAGCGTCACCTCTGCACTTACCAGAAATTACGCAATTAGTGCGACCTCTGCACTCACTGTAAATTACACAATCAGCGCGACCTGTCCACTAAACAAAAGTCACAAAATGAGCGGGACTTTTGAACCAAATGCAGTCGGACCTAATAAAGTATTTATTCCTTCCAAATACAGTCGGACCTAATAAGCATTGCAGTTTCAAGCACAGGCAGGGCAGCAGGCCAAACAAATCATGGCATTGTCATTAAGGACTAACAAATCATTTATTGCAAGTACATTACAGACTCACAGTTCAGATGATTCACAGCTTTGAATGAGAGTTGTGGCCTCTCCCTCGCGATCTTGCAGAGTGACTGAGTCACGTCCAGGCATCCAGGGTTTTATAGTTCTGCCCCCCCCCCCCCCACCCCCGGAATGGGCGTTACCTTCATCGAGGTGATTGACAGGCGAGAGGATCTCAAGGTTTTTTAAACACTCAGAACTTTTTTATTTTTCATCGATGGGACAAAATCCTTGGGGCCTTCTCAATGGAGGAGGAGTGTGAGTATGATGGCCAAAAATCATAGTAATATATGGGAGCATTTTTTTCTAAAATCAATATACAGCGCAGACAGGAAGTGGTCAAGATGAGACTTTTAATTATAGATATAAGGGGGGAAAGATAATTCTTCTGTGTATGGCGTGCACATCCTAAAGTTGTAGGACAACATGTTCTATTTGATCTTATTTGATTGTGCACGCCAGGTTGATTGCATTCGTCGAAACAGGGCAGACCACGTGAAGGTTGCAATCTCCCACCCCAAAAGATAATTGAAAACCCTTCAATCAATGACATTTATTAAAATTTGATTTATTCAATAACGTTAGCTCTGAAGAATATTCATCAGTTCTTGAATAATAAAAGTTAATTACCAGATAAAAAGGACATGCCATATGTTCTGAAGGTTGTATTGAAATATATCTTTCAAATATTAGTTTTCAAATAAACAATGCTTTAAGTAAATTATGAGCTGTGTATTCTTTTTATTTCTTTTTAGATGCGATGCAACTCATTGTCCAGTTTTCTCAAGCCTTCACCCCTGTATTCCGAGACTCTATGTAATGCCATGGAAACAGAACATGAAAAACAGGAGGCTTATTTTACTGGTATGTTTCAACAAATCTAGCAAACTCCCCCGAAGCATCAGCTATTTCTTTTCTCCAGAAATGCTGTCTGACCTGCTGAGATACTCCAGCTTTTGTGTCTATCCCAAATGTTCTGATGCTGGAATAAAATCTATCACAGTCTCAGTGTTTTTACATGCACTGTGAAAATCAGTTACAAGGGTCATAAGAAGTGACGCTCTTTTGATATGGTCTCCACCTTTTCATTTTGCATACCACCATTCTTTTGAACACATTGAGAGTGACTGACAACTTTGTTTTGGATATTTTAAACTGAAGAATACTGTAGTATGGAGAAAGGTTCAAAGGATCGTTGGGATGAGTTCAAGCAAATATAGATAGGCCTTTAGAAACTAATTAAGGAATAAATGAAAATATTCATAAAAGAGCAGCATGTGAAGCTAACCCTAACAGTTGCATTTCAGGAGCAACTGACAAGCAGAGAAACAATATAAAGAACTTCAATGTTGATCTGTAATGTTGCATGTTTGAGTTACGAAGAAATTCTACAGAATTGGGCACTTAATCATGCAGTATGGAAACATGCCATTTGGCCCAACTTGCCTGTGGCAACCAAGATGCCCATCTATGCTAGTGTCACCTGCCCATATACCTCTAAACCTTTCCTATCCATGTACCTGTCCAAATCTATCTATCTATCTATCTATCTATCTATCTATCTATCTATCTATCTATCTATCTATCTATCTATCTATCTATCTATCTATCTATCTATCTTCTATATAAATATTTTTAAAATGTTGTTAAACATTTTCGCCCTTTGTGCTGTGCTGCCATTCTTTCCATTTTGCCAGACATTACGCTTGTACATTCACAAATGTACTCCTCATTACATGTAGACATTTTTATGTACACTTTTTAACATCAAATCCTTCACCCCCACCCCACTCATTTTGTGGCCTCCTGCTGGCCAGACACCATAACTGCAGCTGCTGCAGCACTCACTCATTTTGTGGCCTCCTACTGGCCAGGCACCATAACTGCAGCTGCTGCAGCTCGCTTTCCCTTTTCACTGCCGATTCGGCTCCCGATTTCATTTCCTCCACTCCCCTCCCCCCTCCTCCCACCACCCTCTCCCCTCCCCCTCTCCCTCCCCCTCCCGCTCTCCCCCTCCCTCCCCCCTCCCGCTCTCCCCCCTCCCTCCCCACTCTTCCCCTACCACTCTCCCCCTCCCTCCACACTTTTTCCCCACTCTCCCCTTCCCTCCTCCCTCTCCCCCCCTCCCCATCCCCTCCCTGAACCCTCTCACACCCTCCCTCTCCCCCTCTCCATCACCCTCTCTCCTCACCCCTCCCACCCCCTCTCTCCCCACCCCTCTTCACCCCTATCTCCACCCACCCCCTTCCCCTCGCTCTTGCACCACTCCCTGGTACCCCTCTCCCCTCACTCCTCACTCCCCACTCTTCCTCTCCCTCCCCTCCCGCCCTCCCCTTTCTCTCTCTCTCCCCCTCCTCTCTCACCCCCTCTCTCTCCCCACCTCTCTCCCTCTCCTTTCTCTCTCTCTCTCTCTCCCTCTCCTTTCTCTCTCCTCTCTCTTCCCCTCCACTCTCTCTCCACCTCTCCCCCTCCACTCTCTCTCCACCTCTCTCCTACCCCTCTTCCTCCCCCTTCTCCTCTCCCCTCCCCCTCCCTTTCCTCCCTTCTTCTCCCTAACCCTCTCCTCTCACCTTCCCCTCTCCTCAACCCTCCCCTTCCCATCTCTACCTCCCTCACCCACCCTCAGGGACATGCTGCCCCACCCCCACCCCCCGCAACCGCACGTCGGGGGAACAGACCCAACGGGTCTGCACATTGTCTAGTATACTATTAAAATTCTGTGTGTGTGTGTGTGTGTGTGTGTGTGTGTGTGTCTGCCGACAGACCGACCAGATTTGCCCTTTGATACCACGGTTCGCCAAAACCACACTTTCAAACCCCGAGATATTTTCCATTTTGCCACACATTACACTTTTACATTCACAAATGCACTCCTCATTACATTTAGACATTTTTATGTACACTTTTTAACATAAAATCCTTCACCCCCCCCCCCCCACACACACACACACACACACACACACACACTCACTCATTTTATGGCCTCCTGCTGGCCAGGCACCATAAGTGCAGCTGCTGCAGCTCGCTCTCCTGCTCCATTTATTTTGGCCGATTTTCCCTGCCGATTCGGCTCCCGATTTCACTTCCTCCACTCCCCCCCCTCCTCGCCCCCCTCCCACCCCCCTCCCCCCCCTCCTCCCCCGTACTCGGGTACTGAAGCACGTTCGGGGTCCAGCCCCAACGGGTCTGCACTTGGTCTAGTGTCTTTTAAATGTTTAAAATGTAAGCCTCAATGTTAACAATGTCTTGTTATGGTTAAGCCTCAACTACCTCCTCTGACAGCTCATTGCATATACCCAGCAATATTACAAAGTTGCCTCTCATGTTCCTATTAAATCCTTCCCCTCCTTCTTGAATCCACTACTCTAGGTAAAGACTATTTGTCCGCCCCTCATTATGTTATGTATCTCTGTAATATCACCCCAGCCTTCTATGCTCCAAAGAATAAATTCCAAGTCTGCCAAACCTCTCCCTAAAGCTCAAGCCATCATGCCCATGGAGCATCTTTGTAAATTGTCTTTGCACTCATTCCAGCTTATCTACTTTTCAATTAAGAAAGGAGATCTGAGGTGATCACATGGATAACCCACTGACTCCCACAACTATCTCAACTACACATCTTATCACCCTGCTTCCTGCAGACTCTATCCCGACCTCCAATTCCTCCATCTACGCCGCGTGAGCGCCCAAGATGAAGTGTTCCATACCAGAACATCCGTGATGTCCACATTTTTAATGAAATGGGGAATCCCCTCTTCTATGATAGATGCGCCCCTCACACGTGTCCCCTCGGTACCCTGCAGCTCCGCTCTTGCTCCCCCTCGTCGCAACAGGGACAGTGCTCCTAGTTCTTATCTTGTCACATACAACACATCATCCTCTGACATTTTCACCACCTCCAATGGGATCCCACCACTAGTCACATCTTCCCATCTCCACCTTCTGCATAGATTGTTCCCTCGACAACTCCCTGGTTAACTCATCCCACCCAAACCACCTCCTCCCTAGGTACCTTCCCTTGCAACCACAAAAGATGCAACACCTGTCCCTATACCTCCTCCATCGACTCTGCCCCAACAGTCCTGTTACGGTAGGCAGAGATTCACTTGCACCTCCTCCAACCTCATCTACTGCATCCGTTGTTCAAGATGTCGACTCTTATACATTGGTGAGACCAAACATAGACTGGGCGATCGATTCGCTGATCACCTTTGCTCAGTCCTATCTGGACCTACCTGATCTTCTGGTTGCTAAACACTTTAATTCTCCTTCCCATTCCCACACAGACCTTTCTGTCCTAGGCCTCCTCCATTGTCAGAGTGAGGCTAAAGGTAAATTGGAGGAATAGCATCTTATATTTCACTTGGGCAACTTACAACCCAGTGGTATGAATTTTGATTTCCCTAATCTCAAGTAACTCTGGCATTCCCTCTCTCTCTCTCCATTCCTCCCCCACCCAAGTCGCACCAGCTTATCATTTTCACCCAACAGCTAAAAATGGCCTGTTTCCTTTATCACCATAATGTTTTTGCATATCTTTCATTCATTGTTCTATATCTCTCTACATCATCCGCTATATCTCTCGTTTCCGTTTCCCGTGACTTTCAGTCTGAAGAAAGGTCTCGACCCGAAACGACACCCATTCCTTCTCTCCAGAGATGCTGCCTGTCCCGCTGAGTTACTCCAGCTTTTTGTGTCTATCTTTGGTTTAATCTAGCATCTGCAGTTCCTTCCAACACATGTACATTGCTATGGATTCAGGAAAAAAAAAACTTTGTGTAGTATTTTAAGGAATCATGGATTTAAAACTAATGAAACTTTTAAGAATTGGCACAAGAAAATTATCCTAACAAAAGAAAACCTCCATAGATAGATATAAAAAATGAAACTCTTAGAATAACCTGAGGATCAAATACATGCTCTAAGGGGTAAGAGCAGGTAGGGGTGTTGTGTTATGATTTCCTTGGATGGCGGAATTAAGATGCACCAAACGTCAAAACCATTTGTATTTCTAATAATTGTTATATGTTAACATGCAGCAAAAAATGGACTAATAACCAGGACATTTTTCTTTCTGGTTATTTTATGGACATTGACATTGTGTTTTACCCATTTCTGTTTTGTTCACATTTAACAACCTTAATAAAAAAGTAAAAAATATCAAATAGAAAGGTGTTCAAAAGAAAGGCAGTTCAAGTGGAAATAACAATATTTTACATCATTCATTGTGCCATGAATTAAGAAAGAACCCTGATTAAAATAAATTACACTATACCTGCCCATTCACAATCCAAATAGGTTAAATTAAGATCTTTGTATTGCAAGTTTTAAAAGTGCTGAATCTTGAAGCTGGAAAGATCTGAGAGTTAATCGTAATCAATTAGTGAAGTACTAAATTATTATTTAATGTTTTGTTACTTTCCCTTATGTAGCATCAAAAGGTACACAATATTCCAAATGACGAAGGGGAGGAGAGCCTTTTCTGGGAAAAACGTGAGAGACTTTGTCATGGAGAAGACCGGCTCTGCCTTGAAGATCAAATTGACCAACTGACCCCAGGCAATATACTTAATTTTCCCATGTGGTCCCATCTCTCCCGATACGGTAGTACTATGATACGTCGTTGGGGCAGATCTCGTGTCTAGACACTTTCTGTCTGATCGTTCATAGGCCAATATATGAGAGGTAGTCAGTATTTCTGGGCCTGCAAACTGCTATTCAGTAGCTGAGAATTGTTGCACTTATTCCAGTAAAAATAGTCATATCGCTGTTTCAATAAAATTGTACCATTAACTTGCTTGTGATGTGTTTGGTTATCTTGTTTAAATAAAAATTAAAAAAGCAAATATACAGAAATTAACTTTAAAATAATCTTACCTAATATATTAGTTGGCAGGTTGAATGGAATTGGCAAAACTTCTGAAGTGAGCTCTGTTTTTTTGGAACATATCTTAAAAAAGATTAAATTTTCAATTTTTGCTCTAATGTAGCACTTTACTTGATAGCAATACATGTTGAAAATATGTGCAGGTAATGTTTTAACTATTTAAATAATTCATGGGATTATTGCATTTGATAATGCACTATGTATTGCTAGGTTTTCCCTGGATCTTATAGAAACATATAAAATTCTTAAAGGATTGGACAGGCTAGTTGCAGGAAAAATGTTCCCGATGTTCGGGGAGTCCACAACCAGGGGTCACGGATTAAGAATAAGGGGTAGGCCATTTGGGACTGAGATGAGGAAACCATCTCAGTCCATTTCACCCAGAGAATTGTGAATCTGTGGAATTCTCTGCCACAGATGGCAATAGAGGCCAATACACTGGATGTTTTCAAGAGTTAGATTTAGCTCTTAGGGCTAAAGGAATCAAGGGATGTGCGGAAAAAGCATGAACAGGGTACTGATTTTAGATGATCGGCCATGATCTTATTGGTTGGCAGTGCTGGCTCAAAGGGCCGAATGGCCTACTCCTGCACCTATTTTTCTATGTTTTCAACCCTTTCGAACAGGAGCACACATTTGGAAAAATTATCCCTCTAATTTCAGCCATAACTTTAAATATAATTGCTTTAACATGCCGCACTTATCCATTGTTGAGGTCCAGCAATATTTAAGATGACGCGAGACTGGGTAAACTTGGTTTATAGCCTTCTCGATCGTGGGTCAACAAATGAGGTGTTTAAAATAGAAAAAAATAGCAACACGCCATTTCATTTAATGAAATCACCAAGGAAGAAAAAAGAGAAAAAAAAGGCTTCCCTGAATGCTCTGGTTTACAGAATATTACCAAAAGTTGAGGTTGGACAAACTTTGATGGTTTTCTTTAAAGCATGGGAGGCTGAGTGGAGACCTGATATAAGATAAGCTAGACAGTCAGAACCTTTTCCCCGGGAAAGAAATGCCAAACGCTAGAGGGCTGAGCTACAAGGTCAGAGATGGAAAGTTCAAAGGATATGAACAGGGCAAGTTTTTTTTTAACATAGGCTAGTGGGTGTCCAGCAGTGACTCCAACTCTCCCGCTTTCAGCGAGAAATCTCCCGCCGAAAGGCCATTTTCGCAAAATCTCCCGCTCTCCCGCTTGAGATTTAATTTCTCCCGCCCTGGCTTTGTGTCTCAAAAATAAGCCTAAAATAGCACCAGAGAGCATCTAGAACCCTAGAGCCGCAAGGGACTTCGCGCTTCGCGCTCGTGATGTGCGCTTCGCGCACATGAGTTTGCAGTCTCCAGTTTCCTAGGGGATCCAGGCAGGAGAATCTCCAGATCAGAAGGTGCTTGGGGTTGGAGTCTCTGGTCCAGAACACACTGCCAAGGGTGGTTGTGGTAGCAAATAGATAGTAGTATTTAAAAGGCTCTTTATTTTAGATTGACACATGAATATGCAGAGAAAGGGGGAATGTACAACAGGTCCAGGCAGAAGGAATTAGGTTAAATAGGAACCATGTTCATGTGCATAGTCATTAAGGGCAATACTGTTTTATCTACCATCAGGAGGGGGCAGGGCTTCTGTGTGACCAAACATCACACGTAACTGACCCCCCACACGTGACCAACTACCCTACGTGACTGACATCATGGCAGGGGTCACAGGCAGCGGAGGAAAGCACCAATCAGAGGCCGGAAAACGGAGGGGGCAGGGCTTCTATGTGATCTACATCACACGTGACCGAGCATCGCACGTCACTAAACATCACGGCGTGAGCAGCCGGAGCAGTAAATGCACCAATCAGAGGGACATGCGGTGGGGAGCGGTGTTTTGTTGGGATCTCAATCACACATGACTCGGCATCATGCAGAACCCGCCCCCTGTTCCAGTTTGTGACCAAAGATACCCACTGGCCCATGGCTATCTGGACTACACTTCTTCCCACCCTGCTTTCTGTAAGGACTCTATCCCCTACTCCCAATTCCTCCGTCTACACCGCATCTGCACCCAGGATGAGGTGTTCCAAAACAGGGCATCAGAGATGCCCTCATTCTTTAGGGAATTGGGGTTCCCTTCTTCGACTATAGATGAGGCTCTCACCAGGGTCTCTTCTATATCCCGTAGCTCCGCTCTCACTACCCATCCCCCCCACTTGTAACAAGGACAGAGTCCCCCTAGTCCTCACCTTCCACCCTACCAGCCGTCACATACAACAGATAATCCTCCGACATTTTCACCACATCCAACGGGAGCCCACCACTGGCCACATCTACCATCTCCTCCCCTTTCAGCTTTCCACAGTGACCGCTCCCTCCGTAACTCCCTGGTCATTTTGTCCCTTCACACCCAATGTTGGGGGAGTCCAGAACAAGGGGTCACAGTCAAAGGATAAGGGGGAATTCCTTTAGAACCGAGATGAGGAAAACATTCTTTACACAGAGAGTGGTGAGTCTCTGGAATTCTCTGCCACAGAAGGTAGTTGAGGCCAGATCATTGGCTATATTCATGAATGTGCAGATAGCTATTAATCATTATGATATAGTTGGGATCACGGAGACATGGCTTCAAGGTGACCAAGGCTGGGAGCTGAACATCCAGGGATATTCAATATTCAGGAAGGATAGACAGAGAGGAAAAGGAGGTGGGGTAGCATTGCTGGTTAGAGAGGAGATTAACGCAATAGAAAGGAATGACATTAGCTTGGAGGATGTGGAATCAATATGGGTGGAGCTGCGAAACACTAAGGGGCAGAAAACGCTAGTGGGTGTTGTGTACAGGCCACCTAACAGTAGTAGTGGAGTTGGGGATGGCATCAAACAGGAAATTAGAAATGCGTGCAACGAATGTAAAACCGTTATAATGGGTGACTTCAATCTACATATAGATTGGGTGAATCAAATTGGCAGGGGTGCTGAGGAAGAGGATTTCTTGGAATGTATGCGGGATAGTTTTCTAAACCAACATGTGGAGGAACCAATGAGAGAGCAGGCTATTCTAGACTGGATATTGAGTAATGAGGAAGGGTTAGTTAGCAGCCTTGTTGTATGTGGCCCCTTATGCAAGAGTGACCATAATATGTTTGAGTTCTTCATTAGGATGGAGAGTGACATTGTTGATTCAGAAACACGGATCCTGAACTTAAAGAAAGGTAACTTTGAGGGTATGAGACGTGAATTGGCCAAGATGGACTGGCAATTGAGTCTTGAAGGGTTGACGGTGGATATGCAATGGAAGGCATTTAAAGACTGCATGGATGAACTACAACAATTGTTCATCCCAGTATGGCAAAAGAATAAATCAGGGAAGGTGGCGCATCCGTGGATAACGAGGGAAATCAGGGATAGTATCAAAGAAAAAGATGAAGCGTACAAATTAGCCAGAAAAAGCAGCCTACCAGAGGACTGGGAGAAATTCAGAGACCAACAGAGGAGGACAAAGGGCTTAATTAGAAAAGGGAAAATGGAGTATGAAAGAAAACTGGCAGGAAACATAAAAACTGACTGCAAAAGTATTTATCGATATGTGAAGCGCAAAAGATTAGTTAAAACAAATGTAGGTCCCTTGCAGTCAGAAACGGGTGAATTGATCATGGGGAACAAGGACATGGCAGACCAATTGAATAACTACTTTGGTTCTGTCTTCACTAAGGAAGACATAAATAATTTGCCGGAAATAGCAGGGGATCGTGGGTCAAATGAGATGGAGGAAATGAGTGAAATCCAGATTAGCCGGAAAGTGGTGTTAGGTAAATTGAATGGATTAAAGGCCGATAAATCCCCAGGGCATCCCAGGGTACTTAAGGAAGTAGCCCCAGAAATAGCAGATGCCTTAGTGATAATTTTTCAAAACTTTAGATTCTGGAGTAGTTCCTGAGGATTGGAGGGTAGCTAATGTAACCCCACTTTTTAAAAAGGGAGGGAGAGAGAAAACGGGGAATTACAGACCAGTTAGTCTAACATCGGTAGTGGGGAAACTGCTAGAGTCAATTATTAAAGATGGGATAGCAGCGCATTTGGAAAGTGGTGAAATCATTGGACAAAGTCAGCATGGATTTACGAAGGGTAAATCATGTCTGAGGAATCTTATTGAATTTTTTGAGGATGTAACTAGTAGAGTGGATAAGGGAGAAGCAGTGGATGTGTTATATCAGGACTTTCAGAAGGCCTTCGCCAAGGTTCCACACAACAGATTGGTAAACAAACTTAAAGCACACGGTATTGGTGGTTCAGTATTGATGTGGATAGAGAACTGGCTGGCAGACAGGAAGCAAAGAGTAGGAGTGAACGGGTCCTTTTCAGGATGGCAGGCAGTGACTAGTGGGGTGCCGCAAGACTCGGTTCTGGAACCCCAGCTATTTACAATATACATTAATGATTTGGACGAGGGAATTAAATGCAACATCTCGAAGTTTGCGGATGACACGAAGCTGGGGGGCAGTGTTAGCTGTGAGGAGGATGCTAGGAAGCTGCAGGATGACTTGGATAGACTGGGTGAGTGGGCAAATACATGGCTGCAGTGTAATGTGGATAAATGTGAGGTTATCCACTTTGGTGGCAAAAACAGGAAGGTAGACTATTATTTGAATGGTGACCGATTAGGAAAAGGGGAGATGCAGCGAGACCTGGGTGTCATGGTACACCAGTCATTGAAAGTAGGCATGCAGGTGCAGCAGGCTGTGAAGAAAGCGAATGGTATGTTGGCATTCATAGCAAAAGGATTTGAGTACAAGAGCAGGGAGGCTCTACTGCAGTTGTACAGGGTCTTGGTGAGGCCACACCTGGAATATTGCGTACAGTTTTGGTCTCCTAATCTGAGGAAAGACATTCTTGCCATAGAGGGGGTACAGAGAAGGTTCACCAGACTGATTCCTGGGATGGCAGGACTTCCATATGAAGAAAGATTGGATAGACTCGGCTTGTACTCGCTGGAATTTAGAAGATTGAGGGGTGATCTCATAGAGACTTACAAAATTCTTAAGGGGTTGGACAGGCTAGATGCAGGAAGATTGTTCCCGATGTTGGGGAAGTCCAGGACAAGGGGTCACAGTTTAAGGATAAGGGGGAAGTCTTTTAGGACTGAGATGAGAAAATCGTTTTTCACACAGAGTGGTGAATCTGTGGAATTCTATGCCACAGAAGGTAGTTGAGGCCAGTTCGTTGGCCATATTTAAGAGGGAGTTGGATGTGGCCCTTGTGGCTGAAGGGATCAGGGGGTATGGGGAGAAGGCAGGTACGGGATACTGAGTTGGATGATCAGCCATGATCATATTGAATGGCGGTGCAGGTTCGAAGGGCCGAATGGCCTGCTCCTGCATCTAATTTCTATGTTTCTATGTTTCAAGAGGGAGTTGGATGTGGCTCTTGTGGCTAAAGGGATCAGGGGGTATGGGGAGAAGGCAGGTACGGGATACTGAGTTGGATGATCAGCCATGATCATATTGAATGGCGGTGCAGGCTCGAAGGGCCGAATGGCCTACTCCTGCACCTATTTTTCTATGTTTCAAACCACACCCTCTATTGCCTCAGCTGTTCTAGGTGTAAGCTGCTCTACATCGGTGAGACCAAGTGTAGGCTTCACGATCGCTTCCCCCAAAACCTCGGCTCAGTTTGCTCTAACCAATCTGATCTCCCGGTGGCTCAACACTTCAACTCCCCTTCCCATTCCAAATTCGACCTTTCTGTCCTGGGCCTCCTCCATGGCCAGAGTGAGTCCCACCATAGATTGGAGGAGCAGCACCTCATATTTCGCTTGGGTAGTTTACACCACAGCGGTATGATCATTATCCTACAATTTCAGGTAGTCCTTGCCTTCTCTCTCCTTTCTCCCCTTCCCAACTCTCCCACAGCCCAACTTCTTTTCCCTGCTGCCAGCCGGGCAACATTGGCAGCTTTTTAGGTTGCCAAATGACAGTTTAGGTGGTCATTTAAGACGGCAATACAGTATCTCATTTCCTTTTACACGTTGCAAAGAATGCAATTTCTATTATTTCTTTCCACTTCCAAACAAAATTCTGGTTGGATTATTCAGCGTATGATCAACCTCAGCGAGACCAAGTGCAGACTTGGCGATCGCTTTGCACAACACCTACACTCAATTTCAGGTAGTCCTTGCTTTCTCCCTCCTTCCCCTCCCATTCCCAGCTCCCCCACAGCCTACTGTCTCCGCCTCTTCCTTTTTCCTGAACCACCCCCCCCCCCCCCCCCGGTCTGAAGAAGGGTCTCGACCCGAAACGTCACCTATTCCTTCGCTCCATAGATGCGGCCTCACCCGTTGATTTTCTCCAGCTTAGTCTACCAACAGGATCCCACCACTGGCCACATCTTCCCATCTGCTCCCCTGTGGCTTTCCACAGAGACCGCTCCTTCCATAACTCCCTGGTCATCTCGTCCCTTCCCACCCAAACCACACCCTCTCCTGGCACTTTCCCTTGCAGCCACAGGAAATGCTACACTTGTCGCTTTACCTCCCCCCTTGACTCCATCCAAAGACCCAAGCCGTCTTTCCAGGTGCGGCAGAGGTTCACGTGCACCTCCTCCAACCTCATCTATTGCATCCGCTGCACTCGGTGTCAGCTGCTCTACATCGGTGAGACCAAGCATAGACTTGGCGATCGCTTTGCCCAATACATTCACTCGGTTCGCAATAACCAACCTGAACTCCCGGTGGCTCAGCACTTCAACTCCCCCTCCCATTCCAAATCAGACTTTTCTGTCCTGGGCCTCCTCCATGGCCAGAGTGAGGCCCACCGTAAATTGGAGGAGCAGCACCTCATATTTTGCTTGGGCAGTTTACACCCCAGTGATATGAAAATTGACCTACAATTTCAGGTAGTCCCTGCTTTCTCCTCTCCCAGCTCTCCCTCAGCCCTTTGTCTCCGCCTCTTCCTTTCTTCTTCCCACTCCCTGCACCCTCACATCAGTTTGAAGAAGGGTCTCGACCTTACCCGCTGAGTTTCTCCAGCATTTTTGTCTCCCCATTCACACAAGTTCTGTTATCCCACTTTCCTCACCCACTCCCTACACATGAGGGGCAATTTTACAGTTAACCTACAAAGCCAATACATCTTTGGGATGTGGGAGGAAACCTACATGTGCAAATTCAACACAGACAGTTCCCGAGGACAGGATCGAACACAGATCCCTGGCGTGTGAGGCAGCAAGTCCACTAGCTGTCCCACTACATTATATTTTCCTTTAAAATATATATTTATTTATTTATTTTTGTTCAAAGTAAATACAGTAATGTAGTACATAAGTACCTGATGCATACAAACATATTACAATTCTTGTACAACTTCTTATTTTTAATTTAATAGTAAAGCAGCCAATATGAAAAGCAATGATAGAAAGAAGAAAATATAAAGTGTCGTAGGAAATGGTGATGGTGCTAGTTCGTGAAATAATAATAAGAAAAGCCCGAAAAAAGAGATAGACAAGCGAGTAGAAACGAATAGCGAGAGAAACAGAAAGAAGAAGGAAGAAGCTAGATTAAAAAAAAGGAAAAGAGATTAAGTGAGATATACCTATTTAATATCTTTACCCACCCGTCACCCGGTTCTGAACCATTTAATTTCTAAGGTTATGTTGCACCATATGCTTGTAAGAAGTCGATAAAAGGAGACCAAATCTTTAAGAATTAGTCTGCTTTGCCTAATAGGAGGAATCTCATTTCTTCAAGATGTAACGCTTCCGACATATTTGAAATCCACATTTTAAACATTGGCGTTGATGCGTTTTTCCAAAATTTAAGTATACTTTTTTTGCTGTTATTAAACCATATTTAAAGAGAGATTCTTGAAACGTAGTTAGCTTATGTCCATCTTCCATTGATCCGAAGATAATCAGTTCTGTATTGGGGTTCAATTTTATGTTAAATAGTTTTGTAAAATTTCCAAAAATTTTGTTCCAAAATTTATGAAGTTTTGTACAGGAGACAAAGGAATGTGTTATAGTGGCATTTTGAGATAGACATTTGTCACAAATGGGGGAGACGTTTGGAAACATTTTATTCAGTCTAGTTTTTGAGTAATATAGTCTATGTAAAATTTTTAATTGAATTAAGTTATGCCTTACATTAATCGAACATTTATGTACATGTAATAGGTATTTTTCCCATGTCTTTCGGAATTTTTAGCAATAATTCTCATTCCCAGTCCCTTCTAATTGCCTCTGTCATTGGTGTTTCTATATTTAAAATTATATTATATAAATATGATATTAAATTGCTTGATTCTGCCTTTCTGTTCATTCCTTCATCAAATAAATCTGAGGTTAGAGTTTGATATGCTTGTATGTGTTTATTCAAATAAACTTGAATTTGAAGGTATTTGAAATATTGATTACTTTTCAGATTATATTTTAGTTGGAATGATAGAATTTATCCCATTTCATACATGTCTCCAATCATTTTAATTCCTATTCTTTCCCAATGGATAAACGTTTTGTCAATAATAGATGGTTTGAATAAGGGATTGTTGACCATTGGGGAAAGTGTTGATTCACGTTTTTCTCTCACATCGGTTGTTTCGACAATAATCGACCAGGCACCGGGGTCACTTTAAACATACATTTATTGAGCAGGAGTCTCCACACAGGTTAACAACCTAGCAAAGAGTCAAGCTCAATGCCTTTACTTATAATGCTTTATATACTTAATGCCACGTTTGATGTCTACCACATTACCCAATTAACCAACAGACCCGAATACAATGGTCAAGATAACAGGCACGTACACAATGGCCAAGATAACAGGCAGCACACATAGGGAGATGTTAATAAGTGGAACAACACTAGAGCTAAGACAGGGACATTTCTCAGACTTTCGGGAGCCAGGGTTTGCATATTCTTCAGCCTTCTGAAACTCAGCCACCTCAATCAGACGGGTGCGAGGAATATCAAAGGTGTGAATATGCAGCAACAGCAGGATAATGTGTATTTCTCAGGATCACAACTTCCTGAAGCCTGCAGCCACATAGTCAGCAACTTTGGTCAGCAGACATTTTATGATTCAACCCAGTTCACCTGACCACTGACCTCCACCCAGTTCCCCCTTCACCGACCTCCACGCCGATGCTGCCGCCGACCTCCACCTGCCTACCGATGACGCCCAGCCCCGCTGCCTGCCCGGTAACTCTGTTTATCTCCCCCACCCCGATTCCACCGCCCATCACCAGCACAACGCGACTGCCGAACCTCGCCGCCCCCCGGGACCACCTAACCCCATCGCCGCACCGGGCCCATCCAGCATCGCCGTTGTACTGGGCCCGCCGAAGACCACAGCCGCACCCGCCTCACCTTGCATCGCCGCCGGACCGGGGCTACCCGAACATGACTGCCACACCGCACCCCACTCATCTCGCCGCCTCACCGGTCCGACCGACCACCCGCCCACCGGGACCTCCAACGCATCGCCCGCCGACCCCGACTCCACTGCCCGCAGACTCCTACCTTCGGGTCCGCTGACCCACGACACTCCACCGCCCTCCAGCAGCCCGCAGCCGTCGCCTCACCTGCACACTGGACTGGACTCTGCAGTGGGCCTGAAGCCTCCACGTTGCTAACTCCTCCCACCACTCTGTCTTTAATGGCACTGGGTCCTAGTGCCGGTCTCCCCATCCCCAGCAACCTTAGTGGCTATTCCACTGGGTCTTCCCCATCCCCCCCCTACCATGTAACCCCTGCTCTTCCCCACCCACACCACAGCCCCCATACCCCCCCACCCCCTGACCACCCTCCACCCCCCCCCACCACACAACGCTCCGTCCTCAGTCCACTCACCTGCCTTCTTCCGGCCACAACCCCCATCCTTGCCGCGTGTTCACCACCCCCCCGGACCTCCCCCTCTCCGACACCGTCCTCAGCAGAGGTCTTACCTTTGTCCTGTCTCCCACGTACCCCCTCCACTTGGACCCCCCCTCGTAGCCTTCCGGCTCTAGAACTATTTATCCAGAACTGCCGTCGGGACATCAACCGTCTCGACTTCTCCACTCCCCTGTCTCACTCCAATCTCTCCAGCCCCGAAAATACTGCCATCGACTCACTCCGTAACAACCCAGACTGGGTTATCAAACCCGCCGACAAGGGAGGTGCCGTGGTCGTCTGGCGCGTCGATCTCTACAAAGCGGAGGCCATGCGCCAACTCTCGGACACCTCCTCCTACTTACCCCTGGACCATGACCCCACTGACGAACACTCGAGCACCATAACCGACTTCATCAGCTCCGGTTCCCTACCCCCTCGAGCCTCCGACCTCATTGTTTCCCAGCCTCGCACGGCCCGATTTTACCTTCTCCCCAAAATCCACAAACCTGACTGCCCTTGCAGACCCATTGTCTCTGCCTGTTCGTGCCCCACCGAACACATTTCTACATACCTTGACGCCATCCTATCCTCCTTTGTTAAATCCCTCCCCACCTATGTTCAAGACACCTCAGACACTCTCCGTCGGCTCCGTGCATTCCATTCTCCAGGCCCCCATCCTCTCATCTTTACCATGGACGTCCAGTCACTCTACACCTCCATCCCCCACCAGGACGGTCTCAAAGCCCTCCGGTTCTTCCTCGACCAGAGGAGCAACCCATACCCGTCCACTGACACCCTCCTCCGCCTAGCGGAGTTGGTCCTTACCCTCAATAACTTCTCTTTTGATTCCTCCCATTTCCTCCAAACACAAGGCGTAGCTATGGGCACACGCATGGGCCCCAGCTACGCTTGCCTCTTTGTTGGGTACGTCGAACAATCCTTGTTCTCGGCGTACCGGGGCCCCATCCCCGACCTCTACCTCCGTTACATCGACGACTGCTTTCCCCTCCCCCACTATTGATGAGGCTCGCACCAGGGTCTCCTCCATACCCCGCAACACTGCCCTCTCTCCCCATTCCCTCACTCGCAAACAGGGCAGAGTCCCCCTGGTCCTCACCTTTCACCTCACCAGCCGGCAAATACAACATATAGTCCTTTGCCAGATTCGCCACATCCAACGTGACCCCTCCACCCGCCACATCTTTCCATCTCCCCCCTTGTCTGCCTTCCGCAAAGACCGCTCCCTCTGCAACTCCCTTGTCAATTCTTCCCTCTCCTCCCGCTCTACCCCTTCCCCGGGCACTTTCCCTTGCAACCGCAAGAAATGCAACACTTGTCCCTTCACCTCCCCCCTCCACTCCTTTCAGGGACCCAAGCAGTCCTTCCAGGTCCGACAGAGGTTCACCTGCACCTCCTCCAACCTCATCTACTGCATCCGCTGCTCCAGATGCCAGATGATCTATATCGGTGAGACCAAGCGGAGGCTTGGCGATCGTTTCGCCGAACACCTCCGCTCGGTCCGCAAAAACCAACCCTGACCTCCCGGTGGCTCAGCACTTCAACTCCCCCTCCCATTCCGTATCCGACCTCTCGGTCCTGGGCCTCCTCCACGGCCAGAGTGAGCAACACCGCAAGTTGGAGGAACAGCACCTCATATTCTGCTTGGGGAGTCTGCATCCTTTGGGTTTGAACATTGAATTTTCTCAATTCTGTTAGCCCTTGCTGTCTCCTCCCCTTCCCACCTCTCCCTCAGCCCTCGGGCCCTGGCATTCCCTCTATCTCTATCTCCCTCCCCCACCCTAGTCGCACTAGCTTCTCATTTTCACACCACAAACAGCTTACAATGGCTTGTTCCCTTTATCATCGATACTTTTTTGCATATCTTTCATTCATTGTTCTTTATCTCGCCACATCACTGTCTATATCTCTCGTTTCCCTGATCCCTGACCAGTCTGAAGAAGGGTCTCGACCCGAAACGTCGCCTATCTCCTTCGCCTCTTAGATGCTGCTGCACCCGCTGAGTTTCTCCAGCTTTTTGTGTAACACCTGACCACCATTTTCCCTTCAGAAACCAATTTTACAGTGCTGATTCAAGGTTTACATTCACATTCCACCCTTTTGCCATTCTTATGACAACACTCCTAGTCCATTTAAAAGTCCCATTCGCCGAATCTCGTAACCTCTCTCACAAACATCGGATGTTTGATGCAAGGCATTTTATATATCAAATACCTCAATCTAGCTTCTTCTCTGCTTCCTCTTTCGTCACTTGGGAGACAAATGTCATAATCCGCAAGTTTGCCATTCTGAAGAAAGTCCAGTCCATGAGGGCCACCCCTGAATAAAAGGAGGGTCAATCGACTATCGTCCTTGTTGATTCCACAAACTGTTCTCAGTCAATCAAATGTATTCAACAACGATGATCTTCAATCTTCACAGCAGTTTGTTATTGTAGCACTTAGTTGTTCCTTTCAACAGTCTCAATTTCTTCTTGTCCCGAAACATATTCATCTTGTAGCCTTTATGGACTTGTTCCTGTGCGCACTGGTTTTCAGCATAGCTCCTCTAACCTGGGAATGCAGATCTGGCAAGACATGGGTTAATTGCTGTCCATACATAATTAGTTAATTGCCCAGGGCCTATACCGGTGGCTTCCCCCCACTCTCCAGGCGTGGTCGGCACAGCAGCCTTTCCTGTATCAATAAAAAAAGTTGTAAATCCTGTTTCTCTAGCTGCAGTTGAATGCCCCATTCTATTCTGAAGAAGGGCTTCGGCCCGAAATTATGCCTATTTCCTTCGCTTCATAGATACTTCCTCACCTGCTGGGTTTCTCCAGCACTTTTGTCTACCTTTGATTTTCTAGCATCTGCAGTTCCTTCTTAAACACTTTCCTGTGAACTTATTCTTTAATCCGATTATCCGAAGAGGCTCTCCCCACCTAAATATTAAATTCTCCAAATATGTTCTCTACCTCAATCCACTTATCTTCTCACCTTTTATCTCTCATTGTGAGTTCCCCAAACCCCCTTTTGAGACAATTTTACATGTGCATTCATTTCCCTTACACAGCACATGCTTCAACACCTTTGCTTGTCCGCAGACAGTAATCTTGTTTTCATTTGTGTTCATTTTCAGTGTTCATTTGCATTTTAAAAGACAACCTCTGTTATCACATCAAAACAATCTTTCCCCCCAAAACTCACTCAGAATCAGTAGTCAATAATACCTCTTATTTTTCTCTAATTTTGACATTTCCAATCTAATTTAACACTTTAATCGGGATAAGTCTCTTTTTTTAAACTTGGCTCAAAAGATTAATAACAACCAACACATTTTATTATTCAAGTATAGCTCCTTCCCCCCATTCATGGCAGTCTTAAAGGAACACACCATAACCTGTCTGTTCATTTGCATTTTAAAGGACAAACTGTTCTTAAAGGCACACACCTTTGCTCATTGCTTCAAATTTTACACATTCCACATACAAAACATTGTTTTACAAGCAGTACATACAAAAACATTGTTTTACCAGCAGTATATGATATTTCATCTTCAAAGACATATCTTTGTAATTTACTTTCCCTTTTTCTGACAAGACTTCTGTTTACCAGAATCCTGGTTACCTAAATCTTTGCTTTTTTTCTTTTATGTCTGTCTACCAATTGAAACAGTTTCCATAGTTATTTTAATATATACAAGAGGCGTCCCTCTGTAAGAGCAGTACATCATTCATGGTTGGCATAGGTTTCTCAGATTCAGACGAGCCCATATAAAGGCTTTTCACCTATCTCATCATACCAGACTGGTCATAGAACATTCAAGATGGCGCCTGCCTGCGGCGACTTTTGCGGAGCACCAGAACAGAAAAGAATTACCTTCAACTTCTATCAACTCACCTGCATCAGGAAACGGCAGTAATCGGTGCCGTTTCAGACAGGCTGCTTGGGCAGCTGAAAGCGCTGGAAATTTCGCGATCTCCCGCAGCTGCGGGAGCCCCGGACTTTAAACTTTCCCACGCCGGCTGTAAAACTCCCGACCCGACTGAGGAACCCAGGTGCGGCACCTGGAAACCCCGGGATGACCTCCAGAGCCAATGGGCTGGATATCCCAGAAAAAATGAATCTGGAGCTGCCGACTTTGAGGGAACCCCCGTTCGTTACGGAGCTGGAGCTGCCGTCTGTGAGGGAATTCCCGTTCCAGCGCTGGTACACAGAAACAGCAGGTACAATAAACACAGTACCTGGAAACAAAGGGGAAGCCTCCATTGTGTCCGGAAACGTGGCCGTCGGGCAGGACTTCAGGTCAGACTGATGCGCAGGGGACTTCGGCCCCCTCTCCCTACTATCCTACTGGCCTATGTACAGTCCCTTGAAAATAAAATGGAGGACTTAAGGGCAAGACTGCTTTATCAAAGGGAGCTGAGGGAATGCTGTGTGTTCTGTTTCACAGAGACATGGCTCACCCCCAGCTCCCCAAACTCAGCGGTCCAGCCTGAAGGGTTCTCCATCCACCGTATGGACTGTACACTGGCATCAGGGAAAGGGAGAGGCGGGGGCGTCTGCCTCATGGTCAACTCTGCGTGGTGCTCAGACGTGGCAGTCCTGTCCAACTCCTGCTCTCCACATCTCGAACATCTGGCGGTGAAGTGCCGTGCCTTCTACCTTCCGAAGGAATTCACCTCCATCATCCTGACCACGGTCTACATCCCATCCCAGGCAGACGTCCGTCTGGCACTGGAGGAGCTGCACGCCGTGGTCAACAAACACCAGACGTCTTATCCCGAGGCATTTACCACCATTGCTGTGGACTTCAATAAGGCAAACCTCAAGAAATCGCTGCCTAACTTCCACCAACATGTCTCCTGCTGCACCAGGGGACCAAACACCCTCGACCACTGCTACACCACCATCAAGAATGCCTACCGCTCAATCCCTCGCCCTCACTTCGGTAAATCCGACCACACTGCGGTACTGCTTCTTCCTGCCTACAGGCAGCAATTAAAGAGCGCACCCCCAGAGGTGAGGACAGTACAGAGCTGGTCGGGGGGGGGGGCAGAGGAACAACTACAGGACTGTTTGGAGTCTGTAGACTGGGCAATGTTCAAGGACTCTGCAACGCACTTGAATGAATATGCCACAGTCGTTACAGACTTCATTAAGAAATGTGTGGAGGACTGCATCCCTACAAAAACCTTCCGAGTGTTTCCCAATCAGAAACCTTGGATGAACTCTGAGATCCGCACTCTTCTGAAGACCAGACACCGGGCATTCATGTCTGATGATACAGTGGTCTACACGAAGTCCAGATACGACCTTGGTAAGGCCATCAAAAAGGCCAAAAGGGAGTTCTGCTCCAAACTGGAGGACGAGACAGATGTTCGGCAGCTGTGGCAGGGACTGAATGCAATCACCTCCTACAAGGCGAAATCAGGAGGCAGCTCGGATGTCGGCGATACATCACTCACTGATGAGCTCAATGCATTTTACGCACGCTTTGATAGGGAGAACACCGATGTGCCTTCCTGAGCCCCCATTCGCTGTGATGGTATTTCAGTCTCAGTCACAGAGGCCGACGTCAGGAAATCCTTCAGAGGGGTGAACCCTCGAAAAGCGTCTGGACCTGATGGCATACCTGGTCGTGTTTTAAAAACCTGTGCGGATCAACTGGCTGGAGTTTTTACGGACATTTTCAACCGATCACTTCTGAGACCTGAGGTTCCCAGCTGCCTCAAAAGGGCATCAATAATACCGGTGCCCAAGAAGAGCAAGGTGACGTGCCTCAATGACTATCGACCTGTGGCACTAACGCCTGTGGTGATGAATTGCTTCGAGAGGTTGATCATGGCGCAAATCAACTCCTACCTTGACAAAAACCTGGACCCACTGCAGTTCGCTTACCGCCACAACAGATCAACGGTGGACGCGATCTCGCTGGCCCTCCACTCCGCTCTGGACCACTTGGACAACAAAAACTCATATGTCAGGCTGTTATTCATTGACTACAGCTCGGCATTTAACACAATCATCCCCTCCAAGCTGGTTACCAAACTTGCAGAACTGGGTCTCTGCGCATCCCTCTGCAATTGGATCCTCGACTTCCTCATTCACAGACCACAGTCTGTTCGTATTAGTGGAAATGTGTCAGACTCGATAACAATCAGCACGGGAGCACCTCAAGGTTGCGTGCTCAGCCCCCTGCTGTACTCACTCTATACTCATGACTGCGTAGCCGGTCACAGTGCGAACTCCATCATCAGGTTCGCTGACGAGACCACTGTAGTGGGACGTATCACTGATGGGGATGAGTCGGAGTACAGGAAATCGAGCGACTGTCCATATGGTGCCAGCACAATAACCTGGCCCTCAACACCAGCAAAACCAAGGAACTGATTGTGGACTTTGGAAGGAGTAGGATGGGGACCCACAGTCCTGTTTATATCAACGGGACGATGGTTGAAAGGGTCAAGAGCTTCAAATTCCTGGGCGTGCAGAAGATCTTTCCTGGTCCGAGAACACAGATGCAATTATTAAGAAAGCTCATCAGCGCCTCTACTTCCTGAGAACATTAAGGAGAGTCGGTCTGTCAAGGAGGACTCTCTCTAACTTCTACAGGTGCAGAGTAGAGAGCTTGCTGACTGGTTGCATCGTGGCTTGGTTCGGCAACTTGAGTGGCCTGGAGAGGAAAAGACTACAAAAAGTAGTAAACACTGCCCAGTCCATCATCAGCTCTGACCTTCCTTCCATCGATGGGATCTACCACAGTCGCTGCCTCAAAAAGGCTGGCAGCATCATCAAGGACCCACACCACCCTGGCTACACACTCATCTCCCTGCTACCTTCGGGTAGAAGGTACAGGAGCCTGAGAACTGCAACAACCCTGTTCAGGAATAGCTACTTCCCCACCGCCATCAGGCTATTAAACCTAGCTCGGACAAAACTCTGAACATTAATACCCCTCCATCTGTTATTTGCACTTTATTAATTTATTAATTAATGTGTGTATTTAAGTATATAACTGTAGTCAATGCCTAATATGTTCTGTTGTGCTATGCAAAGAAAGAATTTAATTGTCCTGTCAGGGACACATGACAATAAACTCTTTTGACTTTGACTTTACCCCCCACTTTAGATATATCACGTGAAGCACACTTAGCAGCTTCATCAGCCAACCTGTTACCGATCTGGGACTGGCAACGGGGGCATGCTGGTTCAGCGAGGGTGCTCCATGGACTCCCCAGTGGTAATCCTCTACCTCCTCCTCCTCGTCACCACGCAAATCTATGCCAGCCACCGACTTACGTAAGTCTTTATCTACCTCGGCCTTATTTTGTCTCTCTCTCTCCTGACGATCCTTACTCTCCTTAGCATGCCTGCATTCCTGTTTTAATACTGTCACTGACTTCTCCTGACCCCCCTCGGTCCGGGGTATTCCTAGTTTCAAGGCATTATTCTGCCAACTGGCCGTTAAAGACCGTGCCTTTTCTCTGTTACAATGATCGATCCACAACTGAATGGCCTTTTTATGTATATATTTTTTATCCGTTCTCCATATTACACTTTGGGCCCTTGACAACACACCCATATCCTTGGAACCCCCTTCAGGCCATTCATCCTTCCCCAGTTTATGAATGAGTCCTCCCGACATACGCCTAAAGGTCTCCTCCATTTCTGGATGCAAGAAGCATAGCTGATGTAATGGCCGGTCTGGGTGACCACTGGTGTCCATACCATTACCCATTTTTATACTTATACTATTACACACAATATTTTAAAGCGGACTTTCTGTGAGATATGGGGGTACCTTGGTCTCGGTTAACACTCAATACTTGTTAACTCTTTCAGGGTTAACCTAGAGTCCTTGGCTCCGCCGTATCTCACTCAGCCACTTTAAAGCGGACTTTCTGTGAGATATGGGGGTACCTTGGTCTCGGTTAACATCTCAATACTAGTTAACTTCCTATACACAGTGCACTCCTCTTACATACCGTCTACGGCCCCCTCTACGGGGTGTTTTATCCGTTCGATCAGACTAGGATAATCCTCGAGATGGCCCTATCCCCGTGCCCACAACCGGAACGTTCGGAGGATGGAGGAGACCTTTAGGCGTATGTCGTCCCACCAACTGACGCAAGTCAGCGAATTACCCTGCTACGCCGGGATACGAGGAAGGACCAAGACGAGATTTAACTAAATCCACTCACTTGGCTGCGCAACCTTCACATCGATCCTGTCGCCCAGTGGATTCACTCGCCGGCTCGATCAGTCGCTGGTTGACATCCCACTTCTGACACCAAATGTTGATTCACGTTTTTCTCTCACATCGGTTGTTTCGACAATAATCGACCAGGCACCGGGATCACTTTAAACGTACGTTTATTGAGCAGGATTCTCCACACAGGTTAACAACCTAGCAAAGAGTCAAGTTCAATGGCTTTACTTGTAATGCTTTATATACTTAATGCCACGTTTGATGTCTACCACATTACCGAATTAACCAACAGACCCGAATGCAATGGTCAAGATAACAGGCACGTACACAATGGCCAAGATAACAGGCAGCACACATAGGGAGATGTTAATTAGTGGAACAACACTAGAGCTAAGACAGGGACATTTCTCAGACTTCCGGGAGCCAGTGGTTTGCATATTCTTCAGCCTTCTGAAACTCAGCCACCTCAATCAGACGAGTGCGAGGAATATCAAAGTTGCGAATATGCAGCATCAGCAGGATAATGTGTATTTCTCAGGATCACAATTTCCTGAAGCCTGCAGCCACATAGTCAGCAACTTTGGTCAGCAGACATTTTATGTTTCAACCCAGTTCACCTGACCACCATTTTCCCTTCAGAAACCAATTTTACAGTGCTGATTCAAGATTTACATTCACAAAAGCGATAAATTTCTTAATTTTAAAGTTAATTTTATTTGTTTCCAAATTCGTATTATATTGTGAATAATTGGATTCTTCTTATATATTATATTGTTCAATTTTATCAGAGAGAGAAGAATCGCTACTATATTATAGGGGGAACAATCCTCTTTCTCCATTCTTATCCAGTCTACTTGTTGGGCAGAACTGTTCAACCAGTGAATGATATTTTTGATATTCACTTCCCGATAGTAGTACAGCAAGTTGGGGAGTGTCAGTCCCCCATATTCTTTAGGTTTACACAGATGTTTTCTTTGGATTCTATGTGATCTATAGTTCCATATGAAATTTGTAATATCAGAGACTAATTTTTTTAAGAATTTTTTTCATAAGTATATTGGTATTGATTGAAATAGGTACAGTATTTGTGGTAAAAAGATCATTTTTATAGCATTTATTCTGTCTATTAAGGACATCGGCATTTTTTTCCAGAATTTAATCAACACATTCAATTTAGTTAATAAAGGCATGTAGTTTGCATTAAATAATGATTTATATTTTCTAGTAATTTGGATACCCAAATACTTGAATTTCTCTGTTGCAATTCTAAAAGGGAATTTTAACAGATGTGTCGGCTCTTGAGGTTTGATCGTCATAATTTCGCTATTATTTCAATTTATTCTATATCCTAAAAAGGAACCAAATTCCTCTATTACATTTAATATATTTGGTATGCTAATTTGCAAATTTGTAATGTATAATAATATGTCGTCTGTGTATAATTAAATGTTATTGTTTGAGTGTTTGGTATTATACACATGAATATGCGGATGGCTTCTTATACTTTCTGCTAGAGGCTCTATCACAAGTGCAAATAGCAGGGCCGATAGAGCACACCCCAGTCTATTGCCCCTTGATAATTGGAATTTCGAAGATAATATATTATTGGTCAGTATGCTAGCAGTCGACTTGTCATGTAGTGATTTTACCCATGAGATAATATTCTCTCCCATATTAAATTTTTGCAATACTTTAAACAGATATTGCCATTCTACTTGATCAAATGCTTTTTCTGCATCCTGTGAAATAATTGATAAGTCTTCTTCTTCAGTTTTATGTGAATACATTATATTAAACAGACATCTCAAATTGTTGAATGAGTATGTCTTGGGTATAAACCCCGTTTGATCCGGGTTTATTCGTTTACTAACATATTTACTCAATCTTCTCGCTAGGGTCTTTGCTAATATATTTTGATCTGTATTTTAGAGTGCTATGGCTCTATATGTGTTTCTGGTGGTATTTTTTCTTTAATAGCATGTATATATACATTTTGTAAGCGTGGTGAAATTATCTCGTAGAATCGTTTATAGAATTCATTACTAAAGCCATCTGGTCCTGGCGTTTTACCATTCTTCAACAAATTTATTGTTCTATTTCTTTAAGTGTAATCTGAGCTCCTAATTCCTCTTGTTCCAACGTGGTCACACAAGTTCTGTTATCCCACTTTCCTCACCCACTCCCTACACATTAGGGGCAATTTTACAGAGACAAGTTAACCTACAAAGCCAATGCGTCTTTGGGATGTGGGAGGAAACCTACATGCTTGTAATGAGAATGTGCAAATTCAACACAGACAGTGCCCGAAGCAGGATCGAACACAGATCCCTGGCGTGTGAGGCCGCAAGTCCACCAGCTGTCCCACTAAATTTTATTTTCCAACACACACAAAATTATATGTTGATAACTTTGGTTACTAAAAAAAAGAAACTATCCATTTTCAGTCTTAAATCTCTAAGTGATGCTATGTCCCCCTTTACAGCTACTGTAGGTTTTAATCCTGTTCAAGACTATGGGGCAGTACATTGGCCATAAAGTTGCTGCCTAAAATTGCCAGAGACCCGGAATTGATCCTGAATATGGGTGTTGTCTGTATGGAGTTTGCTCCTTTTCCCTTTGATCGCATGGGTTTTCTCCAAGCGTTCTTATTTCTTCCAGATTCCAAAGGTGTGCAGGAACCTTTTTCAGACCCAACCCAAAACGTAATATTTTCCTTTTGTCCAGAGATTCTGTCTGACCTGTTGAGTTACTCCATCTTTTTGTCTATCTTCAGTTTGAACCAGCATCTGCAGTTCTTTCCTACACACACGATACTATACGATAGAACTTTATTAATCCAAGGAGGGAAATTGTATGTGTGTGTGTGTGTGTGTGTGTATAGTTATATATTCATATATGTACACTGTTTTGTTTTCTCATTGATAACATTGTTGACAGAGTACTATGTTTACATATTCTGTTGTGCTGCTGCAAGTAAGGATTTAATTGGGACATGAGAGAATAAAACAATCTTGACTCTTGACTTACGTCGCTAATGTGCGGGATAGAACTAGTGTACAGGTGATCGGTGATCGGCGTGGACTCGGTGGGCCGAAGGGCCTGTTTCCACGCTGTAGCTTTAAATTAAACTAAAACACCATAACCAGAGGAAATCTAAAGAAGGGTCTCTACCCGAAACGTCACCCAATTTCTTCTATCCAGTGATGCTGGCTGCTCCATGGAGTTCCGCCGCACAATTAAAGCATGGAACAGTCTTCACCCTACTATAGGTACCCAACCAGAAGCAATTAAATTTAAGGAAGCTCTTTTTTACCCCAAGAACCCTTTCTTGTTTGTCCAAGTCAAGAGTCAAGAGTTTTATTGTCATGTGTCCCAGATAGGACAATGAAATTATTGCTTGCTGCAGCACATCAGAATACGTAAACATAATACAGAACAGGAGATAAAATTTCACTGTGTCAAGGCGAGTGGACAGCAATGGCAGCCAGATCTCCCACCATGCAAAGGGAGGAAGTGGCTGACACCGACCAGTTGCAGTGGTGGCACATGCGCACAACCACGGCCGATGATGTGCTGGCCAAAGATCCTCGCTATAGGATCTTTGGTGCTGGCCGTGGTTGTGCGCATGTGTAAGGTGGCCGGCCGTGCCAGCAGACAAGGAGTGGGCGGTGACCCGACACACGGACAGCGGGCGGAGACCCGAGACATCCGTGGCGGTGCAGGCTCGAAGGGCCGAATGGCCTACTCCTGCACCTATTTTCTATGTTTCTATGACATGGACACGGATAGCGGGCGGAGACTGAGAGTGACACAGAGAGCGAGAAAGATGGAGAGGGGCCCGCTCAGAATTAAACGAGAGGTGTCCCGGGTGCTTGCCAAGCCAGGCAAAATGGCATGGCTTTTAGGTTGCCCCTGTGGGTTGCCATTGGCACCCGCTAATTTCGAGCCCTGTATTCCGTCGCTTCATAGATGCTGCCTCACCAGCTGAGTTTCTCCAGCAATTTCTGTCTACCTTCGATTTTTCCAGCATCTGCTGTTCATTCTTAAAAAGGTACTTTGCTTGTGACGGGCTTTGTCCCTCCTCCCCGCGTGAGAGGAGTTGCCGTTGGTCGGCCCGAACTTGAGTTCGAAGGCTGTTCTTGCTCAAATAGGCGAGAACAGTCTTCGAAGGTAGACAAAGTGCTGAAGAAACTCAACGGGTGTGGCAGTACCCATGGAGCGAAGGAAATGGGCAACGTATCGGGCTGAAACTCATCTTCAGGCTTTGAAGAAGTTCTCCTCTTCCTTTCGTAAAAAGAAATCTGCTCAAGGTGAAGAAGGGTCTCGACCCGAAACGTCGCCTATCTCCTTCGCTCCTTAGATGCTGCTGCACCCGCTGAGTTTCTCCAGCTTTTTGTGTACCCTCTGCTCAAGGTATGCCTATTTCGAAGAAGTTCTCCTTCTCCCTCCGAAAACAGATGTCTGAAGAAGGGTTTTGGCCCGAAACGTTGTCCCTTTCCTTCGCTCCATAGATGCTGCCGCACCCTAGCTGAGTTTCTCCAGCACTTTTGTCTACCTTTGATTTTCCAGCATCTGCAGTTCTTTCTTAAACAAGACAGTCTTCGAACTGGAGTCCGGCGATGGGCAGCGTGGAGGTGGAGGAGTTTACAGCGCGGAGGTTGAGAGTCACGTTGAGGTTACAGCGCGGGGATTGAGGGCAGTTTATAACAAGGAGGTTGGGGGGGGGGGGCTGGGGCAGAGCGGATAGACACACACACACACACACAAAGCTGGAGTAACTCAGCGGGACAGGCAGCATCTCCGGAGAGAAGGTTCCAGGCCGACACCCTTGTTGAGGTTAGAACGCGCGCGGGGAGCCGGACCAACGGCAACTCCTCGCACGCGGGGGGGGAGGGACCAAGGCCGTCCGTCACAAGTTGGAGCGGGGGTGAGGTGGGGGGGGCGGAGCTCTGCACGATGCCGAGTCACGTGTGATGTAGCTCCCGCCCCTCTGATTGGTGTATTTACTGCTGCGCCTGCTCACGCTATGATGTTTAGTGACGTGCGATGGTCGGTCACCTGTGACGTAGATCATATAGAAGCCCTGCCCCCCCCTCCGTTTTCCGGCCTCTGATTGGTGCTTTCCTCCGCCGCCTGCGCGTGATGTCGGTCACGTGTGGCGGGCGGTCGGTCACGTGTGGCGGGCGGTCACACAGGAGCCCCTCCCCTCCCCTCCCCTGATGGTCGTTTCTCGGCTCTCGCCGTGCGGCGCCTCACGAAGCCGGGGGTTGGCGACGGCTGGTGAGTGCGGGCTTCGGTGAACGCAAAGACATCTGTCTGGAGAGTTTTTGTTTTTGGATATCTATTTTAACTTTAAATAATCCTTTATTTTTGAAATGAAAAAGATTAGAGCTGGCTTCATGCCGGCGAGTGTTAGCTTCACGGACCGCAGAGCCCTTGCCTTGGCCGACCTCCATCATGCTTTACACGGACTACCTGCTGGTGGACTGACATCTAGAGTCTATCCAGGAGCCGGCACGGATCGGTGTCAATCTTGTGGAAACGACACCGAAACATTGGAGAGTGATGTGGTCTGCCTGTCTGGGTGGGAAGGTGATAAAATCACCATGAAGAGGTGCAATGAATGAATCCTCCCCCCAGAACAGGAGTCTGAGTAATCTGCCAGGAACCATATTGACTCACTGGCAATGTATTTCAATTAGTGGTTGTTAATTGAATTCCGCTTCATAACTGCTCCATATTTTGCTGTTTAGTGCAGAGGTCGCTTCAGAAAACATACTGGATCTTTTAGGAGTGTTAACACTTGTCTGTCGTCTGTCAACCCTTAAGAGTTTCTATAAGATCCTCTTAATCTCCTAAATTGCCAGGAGTATAAACCGAGTCTATCCAGTCTTGGGTTGGAGTATGAAATCCTTGCCTTTGTCTGTATTTCTATTGATCATGATGTGACTGTATTGATGTGGCAGAGGATTCATTTTCATGGAACATAATCTTGCACTGTGTTATATTGAGGGTGGCTTGTTTTTTTAATTATGTTCAGTCAGTGGTAGTTTTGGCTGGTATGATTAATGATTTGGACGAGGGAATTAAATGCAACAACTCGAAGTTTGCGGATGACACGAAGCTGGGGGGCAGTGCTAGCTGTGAGGAGGATGCTAGGAGGCTGCAGGATGACTTGGATAGACTGGGTGAGTGGGCAAATGCATGGCAGATGCAGTATAATGTGGATAAATGTGAGGTTATCCTTGGTGGCAAAAACAGGAAGGTAGACTATTATTTGAATGGTGACCGATTAGGAAAAGGGGAGATGCAGCGAGACCTGGGTGTCATGGTACACCAGTCATTGAAAGTAGGCATGCAGGTGCAGCAGGCTGTGAAGAAAGCGAATGGTATGTTGGCATTCATAGCAAAAGGATTTGAGTACAAGAGCAGGGAGGCTCTACTGCAGTTGTACAGGGTCTTGGTGAGGCCACACCTGGAGTATTGAGTACAGTTTTGGTCTCCTAATCTGAGGAAAGACATTCTTGCCATAGAGGGAGTACAGAGAAGGTTCACCAGACTGATTCCTGGGATGGCAGGACTTCCATATGAAGAAAGACTGGATAGACTCGGCTTGTACTCGCTGGAATTTAGAAGATTGAGGGGTGATCTCATAGAGACTTACAAGATTCTTAAGGGTTGGACAGGCTAGATGCAGGAAGATTGTTCCCGATGTTGGGGAAGTCCAGGACAAGGGGTCACAGTTTAAGGATAAGGGGGAAGTCTTTTAGGACCGAGATGAGAAAATCGTTTTTCACACAGTGGTGAATCTGTGGAATTCTCTGCCACAGAAAGTAGTTGAGGCCAGTTCGTTGGCCATATTTAAGAGGGAGTTGGATGTGGCCCTTGTGGCTGAAGGGATCAGGGGGTATGGAGAGAAGCCAGGTACAGGATACTGAGTTGGATGATCAGCCATGATCATATTGAATGGCGCTGCAGGCTTGAAGGGCCGAATGACCTGCTCCTGCACCTAATTTCTATGTTTCTATGTAGGTATACTCAATGAGAGTTTGTTACAACCATTTTTTTCTGCTGTATGAACTTTCTATTAAATTCATAGATAGATTGAAATCAAATGTTACTTTGGTGACAGCAACCTATTTGAATTTTTCACATGTAGGTTTAAACTGTTATTAAACTGTAAACTCACTATCAATGGGAAACAGGATGTTGTATTATTAGTTGTGTTATCTTTAAGATGGCATTGAATAAAGAAAGACCTGTCAACCTAAGATAAGAATGTAAGAAATTGTGAAACAAGGAAGTTTGGTTAGAACATAAGAACATCGAAAAATATGTACAGGAGTAGGCCATTCGGTCCTTTGAGCCAACATCGCCATTCAATATGATCATGGCTGATCATCTAAAATCAGTACCCCGTTCCTGCTTTTTTTCCCATATCCCTTGATTCCTTTAGCCCTAAGTGCTAAATCTAACTCTCTCTTGAAAACATCCAGCGAATTAACAGATAATTCCACAGGTTCACAACTCTCTGGGTGAAAACGTTTTTCCTCATCTCAATCATAAATGGCCTACCCGTTATTCTTAAACTGTGACACCTGGTTCTAGACTACCCCAACATCAGGATTTTTTTTTCCTGCATCTAGCCTGTACAATCCCTTAAGAATTTTATATGTTTCTATAAGATTCCCTCTCATCCTTTTAAGTCCCAGTGAATACAAGCCCAGTCGACACATTCTTTCATCATATGTCAGTTCCACCATCCCGTGAAATAACCTGGTGACCCAATGCTGAACTTCCTTAATAGTAATGATGTACTTCCTCAATTTAGTCTCGATGCACCTCCTCTTTTCCTAATCTGACACCATTCCGATAATAATCTGCTTTCCTGTTCTTTCCACCAAAGTGGATAACCTCACATTTATCCACATTATACTGCATCTGCCATGCGTCTGCCCACTCACCCAACCTATCCAAGTTGCCCTGCAGCCTCATAGCATCCCCTCACAGCTCACACTGCCACCCAGCTTTGTGTCATCTGCAAATTTGGAGATGTCACATTTAATTCCCTCATCTAAATCGTTAATATATATATTATAAATAACTGGGGTCCCAACACCGAGCTTTGTGGCACCCCACTAGTCACTGCCTGCCATTCTGAAAAGGACCTGTTAATTGCTACTTTTTGCTTCCTGTCTGCCAACCAGTTCTCTATCCATGTCAATCTCTTGTGTGGGACATTGTCAAAGGCTTTTTGAAGGTCAAGGTACACCACACCCACTGGCTCTCCCTTATCCATTCTACTTGCTACATCCTCAATGTTGGTTTAAAAAGGACATCATTGCTGGGGTAACAGCATATCAGGCAGCATCTCTGGAGAAGATTTGCTTCTAGAGTCTGAAGAAGGGTCTCTACGCAAAACATTATCCTATTCCTTTTCTCGAGATATCCTATCAAATTGTTTTAATGTTTGAACCACTATGATTTTTCCACCTAGTTCGAATAGAATCACTTTAATAAGGTGACTAATGTAACAACATCAGAACTAGCCACATCTACTGCATTCGATGCCCCAAAAGTTATTTCCTTAACGTTGGTGAGACCAATTGTAGACTGGGCGACCTTCGCGCTAGATCCGCCAAGGTCTGCTGGATCTCCCGGTTGCTAATCATTTAACTCGTCTTCCCTTACTGACCTTTCTGTCGTGGGCTCCTCCATTCCCAGAGTGAGGTCACATGCAAATTGAAGAAACAGCACCTTGTATTCCGTTTGGCCAGCTTACGACCCAACAGTATGAACATTGAATTCTCCAATATTGGGTGGTAACAATCTTTTCCCCATCTTCATCCACCTATATTCCTTTCTCTGGCTTCACATTTTCTACCTCTTATCTCTTTTCTCACTGGCGTTTATTATCTTCCCATCTCTAGCTTTTGTCCAACCATCTGCCAATCAAATCCCATCCACTGTATCCACCTGTCCGGCTGTCCCAGCTTTCTCTGTTTGAGGAATAGTTCCAACATGAAACATAGCATGACCACGTTCTGTTGAGATGTTGCCTGGCCCGCAGAGTTACTCCAGCACAATTTATAATAATTTCAAGGGTTTTATAATGCACCAAATGTGCTGAATTAGTGCTACAATCCCTATTGTGTTGTAATGTAATTTATGACAACTGTTGAACTGAATGTGTACCAATTGTAAAATTTGGATCTTTAAAATGATTTCATCCATTCATATTTTGAATGAATAGAGTATAATGCCTTTGCAAAAAAAAAAAAATTGCATCACAGTGGCATGGCTAGTAGAACTGCCAGCTCAGAGCATAAATCCTGACCTCGGATGCTGTCTGTGTGGGGTATGCACAATCTCGCTGTGACCACGTGGCTTTTCTATAGATGCTCTGGTTTTGTTTAATATTCCAAAAATGTGAGAATTGATAGGTTAATTGGCTACTGTAAATTACCCATGTGTGTATGTGAATGGTAAAATGTTGGGAAAGTTGATGAGAATATGGGTGAATGGGGGGAAAAAAAGCATGATTACACTATGTCCCCAGGTTACATCAGGGTCTGTTCCCAAGAAATGTTTGTAACTTGAATTGTTCATAAATCAGACATGAACAAAAATAGTGTGTGAGAGGATTTCAATGTATGTGAGGTGCGATGGGAGAGAAAGCAAGTGCTGGAAGAGCAACTGCCAGTCTGCCTTACTGGCTTAGTGAATGCATTTGATCAACGCATCCAGCACTGCTCAGCTCCACCCAGCCCCAATAGTGGCAGTTTGGGCAGTTCTGGTTGGGGAGAGAAGGCGTATCACCCATTCTCATTTGACAGAATATGTCTGTAGCAGCCAGCAAATTTATCCTCATCCATCTGCAAATTTCCTAAATGCTCATCCATATGCAGATGCAGAGGGTGTTCATAGGTTGGGTGTTCGTAGCCCTGGGAGGATTGGTTGATGATTAGTCTGGATTTGGTGAGCTGAAGGTTCTGTACACATATTGTATGTCTCTATCAACTAACCTTTGTGATAAGACTAACTTCATTGTTTAAATGACCAACTGAGTGTTTTCATATTTAACATTTGACCATGCTAAGTTAGTATTTGAACCGTATATTGCTGTGTACATTGTCTCTGTCATCATTTATAGAATATTTTCACCTGAATTTTTTATAATTAGATTAGTGATAAAATGTATAAATGAGTGATTACAAATTCTAACTTTGTTTTAGTGCAGCCAATCCTTAACGGTGCCCAGAGAAGAGTGAAACAATAAGAAAATGTTACAGTTTGTAGAGATGATGTACCTTCTGGTCTACCTATGTACAATATGGAGTGTGTTCACATCTTTCAGGTAAAATAAAAGTTTCTATACGAATTAGTGATGTGTTTGATCAGTTTTGTCACCAACTTTCTTTTCTTAAAAGTGTAGGCTTATTTAAAGCTTTTAAGTGTTTAACGAAATGAGAGAACTTTATTTATCCCAGGAGGGAAATTAATTTGCCTACAGTCTTAAAAAAACACAAAATACATGGAACATATGGAACATAGAACTCTCTGCCACAGAGGGTAGTTGAGGCCAGTTCATTGGCTATATTTAAGAGTGAGTTGGATGTGGCCCTTGTGGCTAAGGGGATCAGAGGGTATGGAGAGAAGGCAGGTACGGGATACTGAGTTGGATGATCAGCCATGATCATATTGAATGGCGGTGCAGGCTCGAAGGGCTGAATGGCCTACTCCTGCACCTATTTTATATGTTTCTATGAAAATAAAGTGACGAGTGGCAAGGCTTCAGGGATGTACAAAGATTGAGGAAGTGGGGGGGACAGTCTCAGTCTACCCCACGACGGAAGGGGAAGGAGTTGTAAAGTTTGATAGTCACAGGGTAGAAGGATCTCCTATGGCGCTCTGTCCTGCATCTTGGTGGAACCAGTCTGTTGCTGAAGGTACTCCTCAGATTGACCAGTGTGTTTTGGAGGGGGTGAGCTGATTTATCCAGGATGCTCTGCAGTTTCAGGAGCATCCTCCCCTCCAAGACCACCTCCCAAGAATCCAACTGCGCCCCAAGGATGGAGTCAGCCTTCCTGATGAGTTTGTTGATCCTATTGGCGTCCGCAGCCTTTGCCCTGCTGCCCCAGCACATGGCGGCGAAGAAGATGGCACTGGTTACCACTGATTGGTAGAACATCTGCAGCATCTTGCTGCACACGTTGAAGGAGCGGAGCCTTCTTAAAAAAAAAAAACAGGCGTCCCTTCTTGTACAGGGCCTCATCGTTCCTGGACCAGTCCAGTTTACTGTCCAGGTACACTCCCAGGTATTTGTACCTGGTAAACTGCACATCCACACCATTGATGGAGACGGGACAGGGGTGTTCCTCTCCTAAATTCCACCACCAACTGCTTAGTCTTGTCGGTATAGAGCTGCAGGTGATTCAGCCCACACCACTCAACAAAGCCGTTGACTACACCTCTGTATTCAGCTTCCCTCCCCTCACTATTGCAGCCCGCAATTGCAGAATCATCTGAAAACGTCTGCAGGTGGCAGGAGTGGGCGTTATATCTGAAGTCCGAGGTGCAGATGGTAAACAGGAAGGGAGTGAGGACCGTCCCCTGTGGGACCCATGTGTTCCTCACTACCATGTCCGAGTCACAGTCTGTAGCCTGACATATTGTGGCTGTCCAGTCAGGTAGTTGGTGATCCAGGACACCAATGGTGCATTCACCTGCATCTTTGTCAATTTGCTTCCAAGCAGTGCAGGCCGGACCGTGTTAAAAGCACTGGAGAAGTCAAAAAACATGACTCACAATGCTTCTCGACTTATCCACGTGAGCATAGGAATGATGGAGCAGGTGGATGATGGAGTCCTCAACCCCCATCTTTGCTTGGTAAGTGAACTGCAGGGGCTCCAGATTAGGTTTAACCAGGGGTCGCAGGTGAGTGAGCACCAGCCTCTCCAGGGACTTCATGATGTGTGAAGTCATTGGAGGAGCTGGGGTCCGTCCTCTTTGGTACAGGAACCAGACAGGATGTCTCCCATATCACAGGAACCCTCTCCAGGCTCAGGTTGAAGATATTTTGTAGCACTCCACACAACTGGCTGGCACGCGCCTTGAGTACCCTAGGACTAACACCATCAGGACCTGTAGCTTTGCTTGGGTGGAGTCTGCTCAGCTCCTTCCTCGTCTGCTCAGCTCCCTCCTCACCTGCTCAGCCTTGATGGTCAGGCTTGGCAAAGAAAGGGTAGGAGAAGTGGACCAGGGGGAAGAGGCTGTCGGGGAGCAAGGGGGGAGGGTGGGCAGAGGCCCCACCATCAAATCTATTAAAAAAAACAGGTTTAGCTCATTGGCCCAGTTCTGATTGTTTTCCGTCCCCAGGCCACTGGTCTTCTTGTAGCTTGTAATGCTCTCCATCCCGCTCCACACATCCCTCATGTTGTTCTGCTGAGGTTTCCGCTCCAGCTTCCTCCTGTAGTCATCCTTGCCCTGTCTCAGTCTTGCCTTCAGGTCCTTCTGCACCAATTTCACCTCCTCCCTGTCGCCATTCCTGAAGGCCCTCTTCTTCTGGTTGAGAAGGGCCTTTATGTTACTGGTGACCCAGGGCTTGTTGAGGAAGCAGTGTACAGTCTCCTCAGGGACAATGTTATTCACATAGAACTTTACGTAGCTGGTAACTTGGCCTGAGTGAACTTCAGAAAGTCATTTGTTTTGATGTTTATCGTGTTATTTTAAAGTGCTTGGATAGCTCTGTGATTTCAGTGCATTTTCAGGAAATATGTAATTGTAAATCTGGCCTTTGTAGAACTTTTTGTTTTTTTTTTTTAGTAAACTTTGGAGAAAATTAATCAGCTTGTGTTAGTTTGGGCCAGACAATTAAAAAAAAAAAAAAAAAAAAAGTGGTGCTCCTGTAAGCTTTATTTTGAAGTTGCCAATGTTGCTGGTCGTTTTTTTTTTTTTTTTCAATTACCTCTGCTGGAAGGAATGCAAATTTGAGTGATGTTTATAAATTGTAACATATAGAAATTCTAGGTATGTATCAGGTGAGTTCTTTATCCAAGGGATGTGAATACTTATTCCAAATGAAGGCCTACATAATTTGGACAGAAGAGTAGATCACGGAAAAAGATCTGCCATACTGTTGTTGACTAAACTCAAGATACAATATCGGAAACTCCTGCTTCAATTCTTTGTTGTTGCATGATTAGTAGAATTGATAAGAATGAGAGAATGTATTTATCCTGATTAGTCATTATTTCTTGGAAATCTTTGATTCCACCATACATCATGCCTCTATCATCAAAAACTAGTCCATTCTCCCAAGTTAAAGTGCTAAGAAATAGAAGTACAGTGGGCCATTTGGCTCCTCAAGCTCCTAAAACATCTAAGAAAAATACAAATTTCTCTCTTGAATAACCTCAACAATTGTTTTATCAGTCCTACAGCAGACTAACCAATCTGCAAATAGAGAAAAGGATATTTTGTTTGTGTTTGCCCTCTCTAATAGCTCTCATTTCACAGCTTTCCCTTCATGTTCTCTTTTTTAACAGCCTCATTTCACTTGATTAATTTACCTATATCTTATCCTAGTGACAATTACAGCCACATCTATCAGGCCCATTCCCTTTGAGTTCCTTCTCCAAACTCTGCAACTGACAAATAACTTGATTTATTTATTTCCCAGGTCTGAGGTTTTTCAAACTGTAACATCTCTATTTCAATTGCCACAGATGCTGCTTGATGTACCAACATTTCCCAGCATTTTCTGTTTTTATTTCTGATTTTCAGCATCTACAGGTTTTGATTTTCACTTTGTATTTTTCATTGTTTTACTGTCCACTTTGAAAGGATGATATTGATTAGTTTGTATATCTTTGAACCTTCTTCAAGGTTAATGCACTATGAATTCAATATTTGTTTATAAAAAAAGAATATGTAATAAAATTATTAAGTGCAATGTTCTGGTGTAATTCATCAATAGTTTTCCTGTTTACAAAATGCAATCTAATAAATATGTGGTATTATATTGAGGTAAGATTTAAAAGCTCTTACTCATATGGCTGGCTAATACAGAAGCTGTGAATTAATTAAAATTCAGTTGCTGGTAATCTGAAATAAAAATAAAGTGCTTCCAATAATCACTAAGTTGGGAATAATCTGTGGAGGAGGAGCAAAGTTAATGTTTCAAGTCGGGTTAGTTTTGTAATTAGTTATCACATTGATTTACCAAATTCTTTTCTGAACATTATCTAATGTTGTGAAAGAAAGTGCTATTTAGGTTTTAAATGCATGCAACATTTCCAGCTTTGGTCATTATATTAAAAAAGAGCTTGTTTTAATAGCTTTTGATTTATACTGAATGTTAATGTGTAACATAGCAGTTTGGTCATATGTAATGGTTACATTTTGTTCTCTTTACTGTCTGGATTCCTTCAGGATATGTGAAGCTGTGCCATTCCAGTCACAAAAGAATACAAGTAAGTGCTTTAATAGTAAAGTAACAAGTTGTCTAACATTTTACATTTTGTGAAATATGGAAAAAAAATTAAAGAATGGAAATGGGCAAATTACAAGATTTGGACTGCAAAAGTTTAACGTTTGAAGCTCTATGGGAAGGCTGTGCTGGAATACAAAAGCAAGTCTGAAGAGGGATCTTGATCCGAAACTTCACCCATTCCTTCTATCCAGAGATGCTGCCTGTCTCCAACATTTTGTGTCTTATCTTCAGCAAGAATATCAGGTAGAGTTTCCTATTGGAAGATTGTATGATCTAAATGACCAAAATAAGGTAAAAAAAGAGAAAGGAACAATGTGAACGGTGAAGGCAGTGTAACCAAAACCATTAATTTATAGTGGGAACATGAATACGAATTTCAAGAATTAACTTATTTTAATCTTGCACCATGTGAGTTACTTTGTACAATCTTGGTGTGTCATCTTCCATTAGGCTTAATACCATATAACCAAATTAAATGTTTTCGCTTTAAAGTTATGTAGCATAAAATATTCTTGAACTTGAGCAGCTCCTAAGGAAAAACATGAATTATTTTTCCAGTGTTACTTGCAGCCATTTTATAGATTTTATGGAGTTCAATTTCTCCCCTACCACCACCATTAATCATGTTTCCCTTATTTTCTCCCAGCCTCCATCTTCATAGATTTAGTACCCATCATGTACAGATTCTCCAAAAATGGAGTGTCTGACCTATGTACAACCTGTGCATATGAATCAGTGTTTGGGGAATCAGCGGGATAGATTAGCCACAGGCAATGGGACTGCAGCCACCTTCTTCCATGTGAGAATTCCGTTAGTGGCAATTTCTGAATGATTAAGTTAAATGCCATGGTTTAACTACACACCACCCACAGTTAGTGTGCATTTTTATTAAACTATGTTGGCAGGTGACGAGATTCTGATTTGTGAACTGTTCTAGTTTCGAACAGTTCTCGGGAACAGAATCCTACCGTCACCCGGGTAGGAAGTATTGGTAATTGTTGAGATGATTTTCTGTGAAAGATGGCTGTTGATTCATGAGTTATATTGTTTTATCACCTCAAAGGTAATCTTTCTAGACTTTGCTGTGTGGCGTGGGATTCTTAGGTACACATAGATTGGCTATTTTTTTTTTTTTTAATGTTAAGATTTTCATTTGCAAAGTAAGATTATAAATATATTTTATTTATAAATTAAACAGCAAATATTTTGCACCCAAGACCTTGCTGGGAAATTGAAGAATACAGCATTGTAAGAGAATGTAGTCCTTGCACTGATTACGAAAAGGTATTTTGCATGTGTGTATGTGTGAGATATTCAAATATTTTTGTCCTTTAAGAGATTAGTGTGATTATAATTTTTCTTTGAGAGAATATTCTAAGTTTACATCTTAGATCTGATGTGTAAGAAGGAACTGCAGATGCTGGTTTATACCGAAGATAAACACAAAAAGCTGGAGTAACTCAGCGGGACAGGCAGCATCTCTGGAGAGGAATGGGTGACTTTTCGGGTCGAGAGGATCTCAACCAGAAACATCACCCATTCCTTCTCTCCAGAGATGATGCCTGTCCTGCTGAGTTACTCCAGCTTTTTGTGTCTCAGATCAGATATTGTATCATGGTGACATACACCTTTAATATTGTTAGCAATGCCACATTATACGAGTAGATACATTGTAAAAAACAACAGTATCTCTCATCATTATTGATTATTAAATAATGGTGAAGCTAATAACTTATTATTTATGCTATAGCTGCTATTATTTATGATCAAATGCTACATCAACTTGATGTGAGGATCAAATTGCTTGGTTAAATATGTTGAACCATTTCTGTCATGTTGCTGTCAGCACCCTGAAAACTTTATCTAATTTTTTTTTTGCCTTATCATTCAGATTTCTTTCCTTTTTATTTTTCCTCGCTTAATTTACCATTGAGTTAACATTATAATTTTATATGTCCTTCTTATAGACAATAGGTGCAGGAGTTGGCCAATCGGACCTTCGAGCCAACACTGGCATTCAATGTGATCATGGCTGATCATCCCCAATCAGTACTCCGTTCCTGCCTTCTCCCCATATCCCCTGACTCCGCTATTTTTAAGAGTCCTATCTAGCTCTCGCTTGAAAGCATCCAGAGAACCTTCCTCCACCGCCCTCTGAGACAGAGAATTCCACAGACTCACCACACTGTGAGAAAAAGTGTTTCCTCATCTCCGTTCTAAATGGCTTACTCCTTATTCTTAAACTGTGGCCCCTGATTCTGGACTCCCCCAACATCGGGAACATGTTTTCTGCCTCTAGCGTGTCCAAACCCTTAACAATCTTATGTTTCAATGAGATATCCTCTCATCCTTCTAAACTCCAGAGTGTACAAGCCCAGCTGCTCCATTCTATCAGCATATAACAGTCCCGCCATCCCGGGAATTAACCTTGTTATCCTACGCTGCACTTCCTCAATAGCACGAATGTCCTTTGTCAAATTAGGGGACCAAAACTGCACACAATACTCCAGGTGTGGTCTCTCTCGGGCTCTGTACAACTGTAGAAGGACCTCTTTGCTCCTATATTCGATTCCTCTTGTTATAAAGGCCAACATACTATTTGCTTTCTTCACTGCCTGCTGTACCTGCATGCTTACTTTCATCGACTGATGTACAAGGACCCCCTGATCCCGTTGTACTTCCCCTTTTCCCAACTTGACGCCATTTAGAAAGTAATCTGCCTTCCTGTTTTTGCTACCAAAGTGGATAACATCACATTTATCTGCATTAAACTTCATCTGCCATGCACCTGCCCACTCCCCCAACATGTCCAAGTCGCCCTGCATTCTCATAGCATCTTCCTCTCAGTTCACACTGCCATCCAGCATTGTGTCATCTGTAAATTTGCTGATGTTACTTTGAATCCCTTCATCCAAATCATTGATGTATATTGTAAATAGCTGCGGTCCCAGCACCGAGCCTTGCGGTACCCCACTAGTCACTGCCTGCCATTCTGAAAGAGACCCGTTAATTCCTACTCTTTGTTTCCTGTCTGCCAACCACTTCTCTATCCATGTCAGCACTTGGTTCTTCGTTCTTATTTCCCTGCCCAATCAGCACAACTGAAATCAAAACTACTGTCTGCCAAATACCAGAAATGAATTGATTATGGGATCTTGCTGTGCATCATTTTTCTGCTATGTTTTCTATAGTGCAGAGAAAACTAACTTTAAAAGTTGCTTAATTCGCTATAAAGCATTTTTTGGCATAAAGAGATCATAAAAGCTACCATATGAATGGATATTCAGATATTTTTAACAGCAGTAGATCTAAAATTTATCCGGTCTCTTCAGTATCTCGAAGATCTCAGAATATTTCCTGCATCTAGCTTGTCCAGTATTGCCCGTTTTGTTTTCTTCTGTTGTCCTATGAAAGTTTCCCAATCCTCTGGCTTCCGGCTACTCTTTGCTGTGTTATACACGTTGGATAAAGTACCAAAATTTATTTTTACTTATTTCATATTGAAAAGATTATGATCCTTATGAATGCTGATGAAACTAAATAATCAATTTAGAAACTTTTAAATGAGCAAATGCACGATTTACAAATGTGTTACAAATCTGCCAGGTGTTCAAGAAACCATATTCTAAGTAAAAAGAAATCCAATTTCTTCCCTAGTTATGTTGAGTTTTACCATATCATACTTTGTCTTTAAAATGTTATTGCTATAATTCCGTAACATATCATCTCACTTTCCGCAGACCGTGCATATAGAATGTAAATTTACTGGATTTGTTGAAGATGTAAAATGTACGAAAGACCACAGGTACAGAAGGTAAGGCAACTGCAGATTCCCGTACAGTTCGTATCCAAGTTTGTAAGGAATCATAGGTTTTTGAAAGTCTAATTTAATCAGTAAATTAATTTTATTCTCATTGGATTCTAATATGTTCAGAAATAGTAATATCTATATATTTTACCTATTAATTGGGCAGATTTTTTTTGGGAGCCATGTGAGCTCTTGTTATTCCCCAACTGTGCTTCACGCTTGTTGCTTGCTAAAGAGTAATAAAGTAAATTAACCACGTTTACCTTGTTGCTTAATATCACAATTAACACCACACTTGCTGTATTCTGATTTGATGCCAAGCTTCAATTTCTTTATTGCTAATTGTCATGTTTGTTATCTCAGCAGATAACATTCATTTTGTAATCATACAAGCACTGATGCTTAATTTAAAGTTTGCTCTTACTGTTGACATCCTTGCTATATATTGCTGTGGCAAATTAAGTAATCCATTTGCCAATTGCTACAAATCACTTCCTTGGGTGGGTGTCATTTGCATGCTTTTCTTGCAGCAGTATTTCAGCTACCTCTTAATAATTGATCATGAATGCAAACGTGGCAGGAACAGAAGTTCTGTTGGGCTTGGAGCTATGATCCTTGCTTCTCAATGTGTTGCTATTGACCAAGATAAACAAAATGAAAGCTTATTTATATAGAATGGCAAAAGAATTTATGCTATTGGAGCTTTTGTGGCAATAACACGTTTATAGAGCAATTTTAGTTTGGTGCTTGAGAGGTATAACAGAATGGATCTTAAACCAGAGTAGGATTTGAAAAGAGAAAACCTTGGCTCAGATATGAATTGATATAGGACAAATAGATGTTGTTAACAGAGGGGAGTTTGGATTGAAAACTCATTTTGAATAGGGCACTGAAGTAGTGATTATACAAATAATTTTTGTCTTTCATCGTATTTCATTTTTAATCATACGTGGCCCTTGATGATTAAATTTGATAACTGCATGTCACATAAATCAGCCAAATTGTGTCCTTACTCACTCTCTCCAAACGTATCTAATTGTAGGCATTTTATGTAACTTTTGTAACTATAGAATGCGTAACAGGATATTTGCTCAAACTGTCAGTTTTTGTGAACCACTGAGTATCTATCTCTATTCCTAACCTTTTCCCTTGGAATAGATGCATCAAAAAGGGAAAAGGTTAGGAATAGAAATAGATACTCAGTGGTTCACAAAAACTAACAGTTTGAGCAAATATCCTGTTACACATCTGGCTCGATCTGCCCTTCACCAACTTCCCCTAAGGTTCCCATTATCACCTTCCTTTCTTACCACATTCCAACACTGGCAGTCTTTGTGTTCCTGCTTATCACCCTCCAGCAGTCATCTCCACCTTCACCGACCCCTCAGCCCACCTATCTCCATCACCCAGGGAGTTGTGAATCTGTGGATTTCTCTGCTACAGAAGGCAATGGAGACAAATTCACTGGATGTTTTCAAGAGAGTTAGATTTAGGGAATCAAAGGATATGGGGGGGAAAGCCGGAAAGGGGTATTGATTTTGGATGACCAACCATGATCATATTGAATGGTGGTGCTGCCGAATGGTCTTCTACACCCATTTTCTATGTCTCTATGCCTTTTTAATTTGCTTGTCTACTTCCACCTATCGCCCATTTACCTCGGTCTTCCAACTCTGTCCCCTATCAAACCTCTTCCCCTTTAGATTGGCTGACTTCCCACTCAAATCAGTCTTGAAACAGGTTCTCGACCTGAAAGGCTGACAATTCCAGAGATGTTGCTTGATCTACTGAGTTCCTCCAGCAGATTGTATTGTTGCTCCAGGTTAAAGCATCTGCAGTCTCTTGTGGTTCCACGTATTGCACTTGGCTCTACAGATTGATTCTGTCTTTGGCTTATCAGCACTTTCTGCGATCTATATCACTTTTTTTTCAAAAGGGTTGTGAGACTTGGTTCTTTGTGGTTAAACATGGAATAGAGTAATATCAAATGAATATATCTTAAGATTTATAGTTTCCTAGTATTTAAGCTTTGTTGCATACAAGCAGAAGTAATCTAATCAGAAAGCAACCCCCGTCCCCTCCTCCACCTCCTCACCACCACCCAACCGTTCTGCTGTTATTTAATAAGATCATCACTGATCTGATTGTATCTTCTGTTGATCTACTTGTGCCATCTACAGTGTAAGTACACAAATGTGCTACATTGTGGCCTGAAATATATTCTGTATAGATACTGTTTGATTTCTGTATCATTACAAAAGTCATTAATCTACCAACTCTCTTTAATGTTGGATACATGCAATTTATTAAAAAAATTAAACGTTTATTTTTGCTTATAGCTGTTTTCACTTTGCCCCATAGCTGTCGTTCAGTTGCAATGGAGGAAGTGAAATTCTGGAAGTTTGAAGGAATTGTTGTTTTGGTTGGTGTAATCTTTGCCATCATTGTTACTTACCGACAAAGAATCCTAGACAGGCATGCTGAACAAAAAGTGCGACGACAGCTTGAAGAGATTTAGTTTTGCAACAGTTACTGACATTGGTTTTGCATCTACAGCAGTTCAGGTTTTTCAGTGTTTTATCCTTTTATATTCACCATCCACCCATTTATGTTGTAGGAAATATTCTGTCTTAAAATAGCTTTCAAGGCAGTCAAACATGTTAGGATATAATTACTTTGTGTTAGCCATTAAATGTGTATAATATTTATATGGAGATGTAAATCATAATATAAAAGTTCTATTTATGTAGACTATACAATGGAAGAAAATAGTTTGTTTGGTACCTTATTTTAATAGATGTTAGGAAATTTGATTAAGAGTACTTTTTCATATCTATAAAAGTATATTGGTACTGATTTATGGACAAAGTTCTTGTGCCAGTGTAATTTTTTGTACTTTGAACTGAATTTGCTTATTTGTATTCCACCCCACCTGCGACTGTTCTCCCCTCCACTAACCTAACAGGAAAAAGTATTCTAATTATTGTATAAAATGCAAGATAAATTGTCACTGGGTTTGTTTGCAGATAATATTTTGAAGAAATAAAGTACAGCACCCAAGAACCGCCTGTTGTGTTTTGTCTCGGAATCTATTTTTCTTTAAATAAGTTTACTCTGCATTTTATATCTTGCCTGGGATCTTCAGATTCTCAACAGGCATGGCCAACCTGATTAAGTAATCACCAATCCTGCTTCCCAGAGAGGTTTAACAGTGAGTTGATGGCTAATGAAGAGTTTTGCTTTTCACGATTTCCAGTGAAGAAAATACACAAACTGGGATTCGAAAATGTATCTTTTATTTTCACGCTGTTATAGTTGAGGAATTGAGTTTTGGCTTTTCATTGCTTTAAAGGTTGGGGTTCTTAAACGTTTCTCCCAATACAGGTTACCCCATGTCATCTACCGGAGTAATCATTTCTAGTCTCATTCCCCTACCTATTTCCTTGTCACTTATTCTGTGCAATGCCTTTCAATTCCTAAGATCCTCCTGCCATCCATCCACATGAGGGCAATTTATATTGGCTAATTAATTTATCAATACAACTTTGGGATGTGGAGAGGAAACTGAGGCATGCATAAATATAACAAATTGAAAGAACCAGACAAAGACTCAAGTGGAAAGCATATTTGAAATACTGAATAGTTAGGAAGGAGGAGGGGTTTTTTGTGGCAAGAAGGCAAGATGTTGAGAGCAGGCAAGTGAATTAGTACTGTTAGGGAGTGAAGAATTAATTTGAACAAATCAAACAACCCCTCTGGAAGATACTTTTAGTGGCAGTGTGGTTGTGGTATTGCATATTGTTGTTGATCAATAGACAACGATTTTAGAGCAAAAGTGAGAAGGATCCCATGCTGGTTCAAGGAGTGAGGAGAAAGAATATTAAGGCATAAGTGTACTTAATAGAACAGACAAACATAAGAGTCCTGTTGAAAGTGGAGAGGAGTCGAGGGTTGATGAAATGTCATATTGTCATGGAAGCATTGGTATGGAAGATGGCATTATAGCAAGAGTTATAGCTGCACGGCACAGAAACAAGCTTTATACCCCAACTCATCCATGGTGACCAAATTACCTTTGTAAGCTAATCCCACTTGTCTGTGTCTAGCCCATGCCCTGCCACACTTTTCCTATCTGTGTGCCTTGCCTGTCACTGTATGTCGTTGTCACTTGTGGGCGGAGCACCAAGGCAAATTCCTTGTATGTGAATACTTGGCCAATAAACTTATTCATTCATTCAAAGTATTTTTTTAATATTGCAATTGTCCCTGCTTCTACCATTTTATCTGGCAGTTTGTTGCATTTAGGCACCAGCCTCTGTGGAAAAGATTTTTCCTCTGATGCCTTTTAACTATTTTTCCCCCTCTCCTTAAAGCTATGCCCTTGAGTTTTAGACTTCCCTACCCTGGGGAAAAGACTGACTGTTCACCTTTTCGATGCCCCTCATGATTTTATAAACCTCAGTCTTTTACTTAAACCTTCCAGACCCAGTAACATTCTTGTTACACTTTCTTGCACCCTTTCTAGTGTAATGGCATTCTTCTTTGTGAGACAACCAAACCCGTCCAAGGCTGTCTATTACAGGCCTTGCTTTGTTCTGGCCTTTTTATTACCTCCAGTTCCCTCCCCCCTACTTTCAGCCTGAAGAGGGGTCCAGACCTGAAATGTTGCCCATCCTTTTTCTCCAGAAATGCTGCCTGACCTGTTGAGTTACTCCAGCACTTTTTGTCTTATCTCCTGTACTCAATACCTTGATCTTTGAAGGCACATATGCAAACATCATCTATACCACACTGTCCATCTGCTCTGCCACGTTCATGGAAAAATGTACTGGGTCTGAAGGTCTCTCTGTTCTACAACACTCCTCAGGGGCCAACCATTTGCTGTGTAGATTCTGCCTAGGTTGGCCCGACCAAACTGCAACGCCTCATATTTATCTGAATTAAACACCATCTGCCATTCCTTGGCCCAGCTGGTCAGGATCCTCCTTAATATCCACCAAACCATCAACTTTAGCGTCATCTGCAAGCGTACTAACCATGCCATCTGCATTCACATACAAATCGCTAATATGAATAACAAACAATAGTGGACCCAACACCAATCCTTGTGGGACTCCACTCATTACAAGTCTCTAACCTAGACCAACCCTAAACCACCACCATCTGTTTCCTATCTTCAGTCTAATTCTATATCCAATTATCTAGTTCTCCCTGTATCCTATCTGATCTAACCGTTCAGACCAACCCACAAATGTGACAGGCTGAGAAACCAGGAAATCATCGGGTAGTAGCGGCAATCTGTGTGCTTGCAATTGATACAGCTGACTGACATGTACCCTGAAATGGAGATACAATGCATCTAGTTAAGTTGTTTTTTCAAAGTAAACCAAGATCAATAAGCATAAACTAAAATCCAAATCTACCTCTATCAGGGCAACACTGTTGCTTTATTATCTGTCATTTTAAAAGTTTTTAAATCCTTGGATTTATCCCAAATAAGTGTTCTGATATTGATAGTATTGAATTTCAATGCAAATTCTGTTGTCATTCACTGATTGATCTTGTGCCATGAGTTTTTTTTTGTATAAAATGAGATTTACTTTGTTTCAGATTATAATTGCAACAATTTAACAAGCTCAACAGTGACTGCTCGATTACTGCTGATGTATTTTAATACATTTGCGAGGGTGAAATTAAGATTCACAAGCCACTAAATTATGTTAGCATTTAATACAATTAAGAAAAATTGACAAGTTTACTTTATGTCAATTGTTTTTTTTATCCCATTCATGAATATGTATAAACCTAACTTTGATCCTTGTGAGGAAAATTACTTTTGACTTCAGAAACTGAACATGAAAAATATTAGATATAAGAATAATTCAAATAACTTTACTTCAAAAATTAAAATATTCTGTTTTCCTACCTAAAGTTCCAAACTGAGTGTCAAGTCCCATGATAATAATCAGCATGACGGAAAACAAAATGGACCATAGAGATGCCCATTGCAACAGCGCAAGAAGCTCTGGGTAGGCAATTAAAGCAAAGCCTAAACGGGGTACAATGGAAATGGTACTGAAATGGTGAATCAATAAGGCTTAAAAAATACTTGTTGTAAACAAATGGTATCTGCCCAATAAAAAGTATCTGACAAAACCGATCATCAATATATATTTCATTTATTCAATGTAAATCATTGCTTCTACATTTTTACAACAAAATTCTGATAATTCTGCACTTCAGGGCTTTGATGGTGCTGAACTGACATTTTCAATGCTATTGGCCATTTGTTATCCACTAATCCACATGATCCACTAATCACTTTTTTAATCAGATTTTTTTTTCCCGCAAAGGCAGGTGAGTTTAAAGACAAAAAGACAGCATGGCAATAAGGCCCTAGAGAATTAATCTGAAAATGGGGCACTGGTGAGTTTACAACTGGTATGGAAATGGATCTCGGTGAGTTTGTAAGATGAATGAGAATAGAACTCCCATGGGTTAAAGAGTGTGCTAGAACACCACATGGTGAATCGGTTGCTAAACTGGTGTTTTAATGTATTCAAATGTTATAAATTGACATTTAAGATGCTGTTAGATGGGCTGATGCATTTGCTGGGAATGGAGGGATGTGGATCATGTGTAGACAGATGAGATTAATATATATTGGCATTATGTTGAGTGCAGATATTGTGGGCTGAAGGGTGTGTTCCAGTGCTGTACTTTTCTATGTTGAAAATCTAATATAAGTGTAGCAGGTCAGTTCTGATAAAGGTTTTTTTTCCCTTGAAATTTGAACTCTGTTTCATTTTGCACAGATGCTGTCTGATCTGAGTGTTTCCAGCATTTTCCGTTTTAATTATTGAATGGAAAATGTTGTTTAATAAAACAAATTGTTTTGCTCCACCACCTTCTTCAGTTATCTTTTGACATTATTTGATGGAAAGTTCTATTAATGACTGGGCTAATTTTACCCCTTGACAAAAATGTATAAAAATAATCTCATTGCTAATTGGACCACCTTTAAAATTTGGCTGCTGCCACCCCTTTAATATTACAACACAAACAGTAATTCATTTGGCTGTAGAGAATTTTGGGTCTCCTTAGGTTGCAAAATATGTATTGTAAATAGAAGTACTTGTAATTCTGCTATAAAGCCATATTTGCATTCCAAATAAATCTTGTGTTGTAGAAAATCGCTTAAAAAAACAATTGTGTCAATGTGGAAGAGAGGATTAGTGGCTAAAGAATTTCAGACTTATTGTATTTGTCAATAGAAGTGATTGCTACTCGATTTCCATGGCCACCATGAAGAGATATTAGTGTCCCATTACAGCAGGAAGGCTAGGTCTCGACCCGAAATGTCACCCATTCCTTCTCTCCAGAGATGCTGCCTGTCCCGCTGATTTGCTCCAGCATTTTTTGTCTATCTTTGTGTTATAACCAATTCAGTCCGCATAATACAAATAGTGTTCCGTAAATCATCAATACGGTTATATGCAATTTGCAGTTTGGAAACGTGCTCAGTTCAGTTTATTGTCATCTATACCGAGGTACAGTGTAAAGCTTTGGTTGCATGCTAACCAGTCAGCAGAAAGACAATACATGCTTACAATCGATCCATTTACAGTGTATAGATACATGATAAAGGAATAACATTTAGTGGAAGGTAAAGCCAGCAAAGTCTGATCAAGGATAAAGGGTTACACAAAAAAGCTGGAGAAACTCAGCGGGTGCAGCAGCATCTAAGGATAGTTCGAGGGTCACTAAATAGGTAGATTGTCGTTCAGCACTGCTCTCTGGTTGTGGTAGGATGATTCAGTTGCCTGTTAACAGCTTGGAAGATAACATAATCTTAGAAATTAAATGTTTAGAACTGGGTGATGGATGGGCAAAAATATGAGATAGGTAGATCTCTCCTAATCTCTCTTTTCTTTTTACATTTTCCTTCTCTTTCAATCTTTTAACTTCTCACCTCTGTCCTTTTTTTTTGTTTTCTGTTTCTACTCGCTTGTCTATCTATTCCACTCTATTTCTTTTTTCTCTCACTGTTTTTTTATTATTGAACTAAAAGTATGAAGTTGTACACAATGAGAATATGTATGTATTAGGTACTTAAGTACCTGACTACTGTACTTCTAACAAAAATAAACAACAAAAAAAAAACAGCTTGGAAGAAACTCCCTGAAATTGGAGGTGTCTGTTTTCACACTTCTATACTGTTTGCCTGATAGGAGTAGGGAGTGGCCAGGGTGCGACTCGTCCTTGATTATGCTGCTGGCCTTGCTGATGCAGCATGAGGTATAAATTGAGTCAATAGAAGAGAGGTTGGTTTGTGTGATGATTTGGGCTGCGGGTCCACAATTTGCTGCGATTTATTGCAGTCTTGGATGGAGCTGTTCCCAAACCAAGCTATGATACATCCTGATAAAATGCTCTCTGTGGTGCATCTGTAGAAGTTGGTGGGAGTTGTAGGGGACATGCCAAACTTCCTCAGACTTCTAAGGAAGTCGCGGCATTGATGTGCTCTCTTGGTCGTTACTTTTAAATGGGCGGTCCAGGATATGTTGTTGGTGATATTTACTCCTAGGAGTTTGATGTTTTCAACCGTCTCTACTTCGGCACCGACAATCATAAAATCATAAGATGAAAGACTGACTACACTACAACTACAGTGTCAGAACATCAGTGGCAGCAGGACTAACTGCAAACCATGGCCATGTGACAATTGTATGGCTTATCCGCTCATTAATCCCAAAATCACTTGCATTCTCAAATGCTCAACCATACAAAAAAGATCTGGCAAGTTTTCAATGCTGCCTTTCATGTTATCGGCCAAAGATCAAATCTCAGATAATTCATAGACTGAGCATGTGATAGTCACATGGAATCTCTTCTGGATGTGAAAATGCTTTTTTTTTTAAAATTCCAGAAAGTTATAAAATTGGGCAAAAGTGAAGCCAACATTTTGCTGCCAACCACAGACCATTTACCACTCACAATGTGGAGCAAATCCACTCTGAGAGCATGAATAATTACTTTAGTGGGTAATTATCACAGAATGGCCTCTAAAGTAACACGGGCAAATCTACTGTTCCAACTTGCCTTCTGCTAATTCCTGTTATACATCCTCATCATCTTCAAGTTCAATTAGTCTTAAAATCTAAGGACTGCACAGTGGCGCAGCAGTAGAGTTGCTGCCGAACAGCGCCAGAGACCCAGGTTCAATCCGGGGTTGATTAATGCATTTATGCATGAGATGTTATTGTGCCTGCACCTCATCATATATGTGCGTATGACAATTAACTCAACTTGGCTCGACATGCTTAATAAATACAGTGGAGGTTTTAAAGCTGCAACTAATACAGAACCAGTGGATGTGATATATTTAGACACTCAGAAGGTTTTGTGATAAGGATCCATCAAAGAGGTTAGTGTATAGAAGTATTGACATGGATTAAGAATGTGTTGACAGACAGGATGCAGATAAAATTACAATGTTTAAAAGACATTTGGACAAGTACTCGGTGAGGAAAGGAGTAGAGCAATATGGGCCTAATTTGGTACAACAGTCGTCATGAATGAGATGGGCCAAAGGGGCTTGTTTTTGGTTCAACGATTCCTATGTTGTGCAATTCAAGATTCCATGATTCAGAGAATAGGAATAAACAGGTCCCCCCCCCCCCAGGTGACAGTAGTGAACAGTGTGGTGTCTGAGGGTACCAGCTATTGATGATTTGGGTGAGGTAATTAGCCCTAATATTTCCAGGTTTGCAGTTGGCACAAAGCTGAGGGAAAATGTGCTGTGATTTGGACAGGTTGGGTGATTAAGCAGATATAACCATATAAAAATTACAGCATGGAAACAGGCCCTCTCGGCCCTTCCAGTCCATGCCGATCATTTGTTTTCCCCTAGTCCCATCTACCTGCACTCAGACCATACCCCTCCATTCCCTTCCCGTCCATATACCTATCCACTTTACTTTTAAATGTTAAAATCGATCCTGCCTCCACCACTTCTGCTGGAAGCTCATTCCACACAGCCGCCACCCTCTGAGTAAAGAAGTTCCCCCTCACGTTACCCCTAAACTTCCGTCCCTTAATTCTCATGTCATGCCCTCTTGTTTGAATCTTCCCTACCCTCATTGGGAAAAGCTTATCCACGTCAACTCTGTCTATCCCTTTCATCATTTTAAAGACCTATGACCATTTTAAAGACCATTTTAAAGATATATGGGAAATGCAATATAAAGTGCACAACTTTGACGTTATTCAAAAAAGACAGTGTTGCAGCAGACCAGGCAGTATCTCTGGAGAACATGGATAGGTGATACTTTAGATCAGGCCCTTCTTCAGACTGGTTGGGAAGGGGAAGGTGGTGGGCTGTGGAAGAAAACTGGAAGAGAGGATGGGCGTGTCGAAGCCTGGTGTGTGATCGGTCGATACAGGTGGGGGGAGGGGGGTTAATAGGCAGATGATTGGGCAAAGGCAGAGTTGAAAAATAAAAGATGCAAGGTAAGGATAGAGAGGTGTGAATTGTGCTGTCAGAGGATGGTGCTGTCAGAGGATGCTCCCTCCACAACTCCCTTGTCAATTCTTCCCTTCCGCTCCACCCCTTCCCTGGGCACTTTCCCTTGCAACCGCAAGAGATGCGACACTTGTCGCTTTATCTCCCCCCTCCACTCCATTCAAGGACCCAAGCAGTCGTTCCAGGTATGACAGAGGTTCACCTGCACCTCCTCCAACCTCATCTATTGCATCCGCTGCTCTAGGTGTCAGCTGATCTATATCGGTGAGACCAAGCGGAGGCTTGCCGATCGTTTCGCCGAACACCTCCGCTCGGTCCGCAATAACCAACCCGACCTCCCGGTGGCTCAGCACTTCAACTCCCCCTCCCATTCCGTATCCGACCTCTCGGTCCTGGGCCTCCTCCACGGTCAGAGTGAGCAACACCGCAAATTGGAGGAACAGCACCTCGTATTCCGCTTGGGGAGTCTGCATCCTCTTGGCATGAACATCGAATTCTCACAATTCTGTTAACCCTTGCTGTCTCCTCCCCTTCCTACCTCTCCCTCAGCCCTTGGGCTCCTCCTTTTTCCTTTCTTCCACCTCCCACCCCACCCCACATCAGTCCGAAGAAGGGTTTCGGCCGAAATGTTGCCTATCTCCTTCGCACCATAGATGCTGCTGCACCTGCTGAGTTTCTCCAGCATTTAGTGTACCCATCACCGATCTCTCGTTTTTTCCAGCATCTGCAGTTCCCTTCTTTAACACCCTAGGGGAAAAAAGGGTTGTTTTGTGTTACCTAACATTTGAGAATTTAATGTTCATACAGTCAGCCTGTAAACTACCTGAATGATAAAATTATCTGAATGGCATCGAACAAAAACATGGGGAAGTACAAAGAGAACTAACTGGCTGCCCTGCTCCACCAGTCTTTAGAGCAAGCGTTCAGGTGAAACAGTTAAGAAGTTCAATGCTACATCGACTTTCTTTGCCAGAATCTGAGTACATGAGCACTTTTTCTACTTCTGGTGATAGATTATCAAGCTAATTGTCTCTTTCTTATAGATGCTGCATGCTCTGCTGGGTCATTATTTTTGACAAATTTATTTTTTAATGTGGATTTAACATCTTCAATTGCGTTACTCACTAATAATGTGAGAAATAAATGTATCTATGTTAAACCAAAGCATGTTTTTTTTTAAACAATGGTAACAACCTGAAGTTGATCTTCTCTCACTGATACATTATTACAATGAAGAGATCAGACATTCTGCGCAACCTGTTTCCAACCCGCGTCGTTTTGTTTTGGTTTTGGATTTCGAGCTCCCATTGTGGCGTGCTTTTGTGGAAAGAAATAAAATATTTGCTAGTTGAGAATATTTTAACCCGCCTAATCGATGGTGTTTAAACATGACGAAGAAAACAACATATTTATATTCGCCGAACAAAATAAATAGATTGAAAAATCCCGGACACATTTTTTGGAAACAATTGAACTAACCTATCAAACTTTCTATCCCCCTCGAAAGTTATCTCTTTTAATCTCATCATCCTGCAGGGAGAAGAGCGGTGTTTAATATCTGCAGCGTTTAAACGCCTCGGCACCAACGAAAATCGAACAAGCAGTTCTCTCGTGTTTAGCCTTCGCCGTCCCACAAATAACATTCATCCAGAAGAAAACAAAACTGCTCCGAGACATTCCTCGCCGAATGATCCCACATCTAACTCCTTACTTTCGATGGATGAACTTTGGTTCAGCTTATTTTGAAACGGAGGGGAAGAAAATCTAACAGGCGATTTGCAGTTTAAAAAAAATAAATAAATGAAACCTTTCAAACGTTGCGACCTCTGGCAGTGTCGGGAGGAGTCATTCAGTCTCGCGGTACAATTGGGCCCTTTGCGGTCACGTTGTGGAGCTCCAACGCGAAAGCGAGGAGCCATTTTATTAGTGGATTTATCAGTGGATGCGGGGACGAGGCGCGGGCACAGACAGGGAGGAAGAAGCAGGTGGTGCTTATGTTTCTCGTTGCTTTGACTTCCCTCCCTAGAAATAACTTTATGTTGCCGATTCTCCCCGCGGTTGTAGATAATTAGCTTTATCTCTTCCTTTTTTTTTTCTTCTCTCCCTCCCCTCCCTGAGGAAGAGTTGAGGGAATTCCATGGCGATGGCCACTCCCAAGAGCCAGCAGCGGACGAGCGGCAGGCGAGCGGCCGCCGCCACTCCGCTCAGCCCGACCCGCATCTCCCGGCTGCAGGAGAAGGAGGAACTGAGCAACCTCAATGACCGGCTGGCCGTCTACATCGACAAGGTGCGCTCGCTGGAGACGGAGAACAGCAGCCTGCAGCAGCGGATCAACGAGAAGGACGAGGTGACCAGCCGGGAGCTGAGCGGCATCAGGAGCCTGTACGAGAATGAGCTGGCGGACGCCCGCAAATCCCTGGACGAGACGGCCAAGGATCGCGCCCGGCTCCAGATCGAACTGGGGAAGCTTCGCGGCGACCACGACAGCCTGTTACAAAAGTAAGTGCCGGCGCCATTCACAACGCCGCCGGTTTTATTTCTTGACTGCAACTCGCAATTTATAGGCGATTAAAAACGTGCCTGGTTTCAAACCTGACGCCATCGCGCGTCCAGTTTGCTACGCGAGCTAAGCGCGAAAATATTTCGGGAAACACCGTGGTTACATTGAAATGAGAACATTAGAAATTGTTCACAAATGTGTGACCCACTTTAACGACGCGGTTAAATTGCTTACAAGTTGACCGAGGCCTTCTAAAAACAACCTTAGATATGGCAGACATTTGAATAGCTTACTTTGCAAGAAAACGGGGGTCTCATGCTTGTGAACAGTGGGTTTGATTTACTCGCTCGCATTAACAAGTTCAACGGGAACTATTTCTGTCCGCACTCCCAAGCTCTCCTTGAGATTAAATGTATCATTAAAGGTGGGAACTTGTGATTTGAATTCGTGACACTGGCTGCCCGTGGGGCTTGAACTGTTAATTAAGGCTGACCTCGGTGACTTGATCACGATGGCATATCCTTACGTCGGAATCCTTGTTTTTGCTTAAGTCTTGCTGTACGTAATTGGCACGGATTGAATGGATCAATTTGCCAGTTAAGTTGCGGCACAAAGCTGCCTGTACGCGGGCTAAAGGCGGGCATCGCTCTCGAGTTCCGGGGCGAGGGCGGGAAAGGGCATCTGAAATCATAGCCCTTTCTACAAACGTCTCGCCTTTCTGCGAGCTGTAAATTTCCGCTCCTCTTGAGCGATGAACGGGAGTGAAATCTGCATTAAACGTGCCGGGGAAATCGGAGGGAAGCTGGGGTGGACAATGGCCATCTGTCGCGTGGTAGCGGCCGCCGTGCAGACAAAGAGCCGCTGTGCAATTAGCCGGCTCTCTGCAAAACACCAGACAAGCCTCATTCAGGCGGTGCTGCTCGTTATCATTAAACCGAAGTTAGTGGGAACGTCTCTGAAATATTCTGAATAACGATAGTGTTGCACGCAGGGTTACCAAGTAAGGCACGAGATGAGACTGTGCAGATGCTGGATTTTTTTTAAAACAATAAATAAACAAATACTGGAGGAACTTTATCTGATTAACCGAAACGTATCCTATCCATGTTATCTAGTTATGCCGCCTGACTCGCCAAGTTTGCCCCAGCACTTTGTGTCCATTTTTACAGGAGCTCGGCGAGTTGGGCAGCGTCCGTGAAGGGAAAAGACGGTTCGGGTCGGAACACTTATTCAGACTGACTGAGGGTCCCGATCCCAAACGTCGTCTGTTCATTTCCAGGCGATAAAAACGTGCCTGGTTTTAGACCTGACGCCACCGCGCGTCCAGTTTGCAAGGTGAGCTCAGATTTTCGCTGAGTTCCTCCAATAGTTTATTTTGTGTTCGGTTTACCATGTGTAAACCTTCCTCTTTGCTGTACTCTGGCGGTCAGGGCAACCATAAGAGCCATTAAACAGCATTTAAATTTCTGACAACTAAGCAGCTGTTTGTGTGGTTTACATAGTTTTGCCTACACGGTATAGCTGAAACTTTTCCTAAAGAGACCACCATTGTACGTCAAGCAATGCCTATGATTTTTTTTAACCTCCTTGTGATAACGGGAAAACATGTATATCTGGAAGGTAGGTGGAGGGTTTGCTTTCAGTCAGCGAGGTGTTTTCCCACGTTTCCTCAAAGCCCTGGTGCTGGTTTAGCAGCTCGCAAATGGCCACTTTGCTATTCCGTAAAAGTAAAGGGGATATATGTCAAACTCACTCCCAATGCCCCACTGCAGATGAGGTTCTTTGATATCAATGTAAAGCTGCATTTACTTTATAATATGTAAAACAACAGTTAAAGTCTATATCAAAGTTGACTCGTGTATGCCCTTGCTATGCTTTGCACAAAATTAGCTGATCCTCTTACCACCCTGCCCTTTTGGTTTGCTGTCCTCTGCAGATTTGACTGGTTTGCATTTGGCCATATTCAGCAGGGCAATGCTTGTATTCAGCCAGAAGATAAGCTTAGGTGAGGATGTAATGAAGAATGTAAAGTTAATGCTACTATTTAACATTTTGATATGAGGGAGAGACAAAATGTTTTTAACTGCAAGTCATTTAGTTTTTATATAGAGTTTCAACTGACAGTAAGCATAATATGGTCCCTTTCCTGTTGATGTTAACGTTAGGGTAATGCAGTGTGTTCCATACCATATTAAAAGCTCTTGTTCCTATGTTTGGGATTTTAAAATGTCACCTTGAATTATTGCTTTGCTTTTCAAAAATACATTAGGAGCACGATTTGAATTTCCAGTAATATCAAAATCTTTGTGGAAATTTTGAATTTTTGTGGCAGTGTTTCAAGTTTATTTTTGTCAATCAGCTTAAACCATTCAAAAATACACATCACCTGTAATGCTGCTAGTAATCCAGAGGTGCTAATCATTTGCATCACTACCTTCATTTCAGCGGGTTGAGTTTTCTAGCTTCTTGAGATAAATATTATTAAGCTGTCCCCTCGGTCATTGAAATAGAATGGCTATGTATCCCTCTAACTAATTTTTCATTGTATGATCTATGGCCCATCTCAGTATTTTGTTCTTTCCAAATCATCAGCAGCACTATCACTATGGCCCAATATCTAAATTCCAACGAGGAATATTCAGATCTTTGCATTGCGAAGATTGTAATTAACCTGCATATAGATGATTCCCTCGAGTCGCTGGTGATTCTCTAGTCCTGTTTGGCTGCAGTGTCTAGTCATGTTTTGCATACAAGCTAGATATAAATCTAAAATATCAGTATGGTCTGAAAAAAATTAAGAGCATACAGATGCTGCAAATAATGAAGAGATGCATGTCTGGAGTCCTCTATCTATCTTTGGATAGTAGTCTTGAGGTAAGTGACTGGTCCTTCAAGGTTAAATTCTTTATTGTAGTTGTAAATCTTTGGAATTCTTTAATTTGGTGTTGTGACTGCAATGACCTTTGAGGGCTCATGGTTGGAATCAGTAGCTTTGGGATGAAAGGCAGTTACAAAAGATACTGGGCAGGAAAATGAATACAGCCCCCACAAATTTAATGGAGATTTTATTAAATGACAGAGCCAATATAAGGGGCTGTACAACCCACTGTTTTGACAGTCAGAACTAAGAAAATCTAATTTGAAATTTTGATTTCAATAAAGTTCCACAATGTGGGGAAGGAAGTTAACTTAAATCATGTAACTTAAATTATTTGCATGAATTGTGGACATCACTGGCAAGGAGAGCAATAATGAGTGGTGCTCATGTTCACTTGACGTGCTGGAGAATTGCTTGCTGCCTGTCTACCTCAAATGGTGTTTCAGAGCCATAGAGCAAAGTAATTCCATGGTTTTGACACAGCAATAACAGCAGAATAATGATATTTCCAAGTTGGTATGGTGAGATTTAGAGCAAATCTTGCAGGTAGTGGTGATATTTTCTTGCAGCTGTTGGCCTTTGGTGGCAGAAGGTCACATGTTGAAGGCCTGAGTTGAGCTGCAATCTCAGCTGTTGCTGCTTATCCAAAGTATGGGACACTTGGACAAGGTTTTAATTCAAATTGGAATTTGTCTTGTAACATCTGTAATATTAAACCACATTTAAGATAGGGCTCCTTTATCTTGAATCCATCAGATGTTCATTACCCAAAGCAGCTGCAACACCAGAGAACCAACTGCTTTATTTGACAGATGTTTGAATAACGTCTGCTTTATCCAAGGAGGTGTTTTGGCTGAAGCAATTGTGCTTGCAGCCCTATTCAAACTTCAGTTGTTGTCTCAAATGTTCCATGCAAATTGTGGGCAAATTTTCATAATTGACTAGATTACATAATACTCGAAACAAGCTTGTGTGTTTTAGTATCCTCATGTTGCTGTTTGTTTACTGGTGACTTGATAAGTCAATTTGTAAAATAACAATCGTTAATGTTTATCAACCAGGTAGTTTTGCTACAACTTGCGACTCCATAACATGAATTGGATATAACACAAGTGATGACTTGGGGAACACGATTTCCATTATGTAGACTAAATTGTTTATAACATAATTTTGGGGACTAGAGATTGATTTCAAAGTTACTTTGGAAATTAGCAAGCAATTTTTTAAAATTGCTTTGTATTCAAACAGCACAGAGGAGAAAGGGCCTGTTTCCAAAACTTCCCCCACAGTAATCAGACACTATTCCCTTAAGAACGCAGCTGCTTCTTTACACAGGTGGCTACTGGAATTGACAAGCAATTGCTTCTATTGACACTTGTGCAATGATATGCTATTAAACAATGTAACATGTGGCCTTTAGTAGCTTTAATGCAACCAACAAAAAAGCTTTGATATTGGGGGGGGGGGAAACTTTGCAGGAAAAATAACTTTGTTGCGAGTCTGAGATTCTCCAACCCCTTGCCCCATTGACACAATTGTCTTTACAAGCATCTTTTATTCTGCAACGTGAACATTCTTAGGAACCCAATTATCACATTATAGCAGAACTACTTGTACAGGCACTCCTTGACCAATGCGTCAGATTTTATGTAAGTCGGAATCACCACCCCACTGCTCGAAATAATTAACAAAGAACATTAACTGTCTCAGGAGTGTCCGCTGCATCCGGGGAACATTGTGTGATGCGCGGCCTTCTGGGTAGGCACCGCTGCCACTGTTGGCTTGTTTCCGATGTAAACTTGAGTGATTGTACAGTGTTGTAGAAATTACGAGCTGCCTTGATTGCTCTAGAGCAGGCGTTGGCACCCTATGGCCCAAGGGTTGAATCCGGCCCGTAACCCGAAATCATCCGGGCCGCAAGTGTTTTGCTTGTCAATTCGTTTTTGCGACCTGGGAACTGCAGCCAGTCCCAGGGACGCAGGCAACCTGAGAAATGCTGCTTGTCCCGGGCCATGCAGGTGAACTGGGCGCTAAAGCCAGTCCCGGGGCAGGCGAGCCGACCTGAGTGCTACAGCCAGTCCCGGGCCAGGCGAGCCGATCTGGGAACTGCAGCCAGTCCCCAGGCATACGAGGGACCTGGGAACTACAGAAAACTAATTGAAAACCATGTGAAAACTAATGCGGCAAACAACACCAAGGGCCACACTATGGCGATAGATGTGACCCCCATCCGCTCACAGACTTGGGTCCTGGCCCCAATGCAGAACAAGGTTGCTGACCCCTACTCTAGGACGATTGAGTACAGAATTGTTTATGTAAGTGCGAGTTTATGTAAGTCAGCTTTTAAGTCTGGGAGTAACTGTATATGGGAAAGGGAGTAAGAAGGAAACCAATTTGGTCTTGGGGCTTTCTGAACCTTGACTACTTCTGTGTTTGGTTTTGGAGATTTTTATGACCAGGTCTAGTGTGGCTATCCCGATGCATTTTGTGTGGGAACAATAACTTCTGACAGCTGTAGGTGGACACTTAAATGGTAACGTGCAGACCATCATGGCAGATGACCTGCTTTTCTAGAAGACATGCAAAAACAGCATCTCTCCCACCATTTACTGTGCAAATTCTTAAGTGTGTACACGTACTGGTGTTACAAAAGTACATATGATGTAAATCGACTTTGCAAAAGTTATAGAAAAGGTGCAAAAAAAACCCCAAACCAAATGCTGAAGGAACTCGTGGGTCAGACAGCATCTCTGGAGGGAAATGGACAGAAGATGTTTTGCATTGGGACCCTTCTTTATACTCGAAGGTCTGGCCCAAAAAGTTGTCTATTTCCTTCCGCACTGATTTCCCTAACCCACTGATTCCTCCAGCAGTTGGTTTTGTTTTGTTTTGCTCAAGATTCCAGCATCTGTGAGTTCTTGTCTCCATTATAAGACAGGAACTGTTTAAGGAATGCTGCTTGGGGTGCAATTTGTATTATATTCTACACATTAATTCTGTTGGATCCACATGGCTTGAAAAACAGAGAAATGTATTCCGTTTTCTTTATTTAAAAAAAAAAAGACATGTGCTGGAGTAACTCAGCCGGTCAGGCAACATCTCTGGAAAATGTTAATAGGTGACATTTTGGGTCAGGCCCCTTCTTCAGACTGATTTGTTCTGGGTATGTTATTTCAATCAAACTTTAGTAGCTATTTCAACATCATGTTTCTGATGCCTTGCTGCTTGAAAAAAGGTGCCACAGTTGTGTCACTTCAGGAAAGTTATTTTCATTGCTGTTGAAATGGAAAGGTCTCTGCTGGTACCATGAGCATGTAGTAACAGTATTTTGGTGGCCAGGTCATCTTAAATCCAGGCTGCTGCGTGAAATTGTTGCTTGTGTAAATCTTGTTTTTGATACAGATTAACTGACCTGACCATCTGCAGCTGAGAGGGATCCTACAGGTAAAATGAAATGCTTCAAGCTATCAAAGATCCCACACTTTCCCCTCCCTACCCTTGTAGACGCCGCATTTGGTAGCTCGTGAGTCGGAACTCCTCTTAAATGCCTCTAATGCTCGGGGACTACTATTCAATCGATTTAAAAATTATAAAAATAGTGGGAAAACTGTTGAAATTAAAAATAATAATTGCTATTAAGGTTGAGGTTTATTGCCATGTACTGTTTTGCATGCTATCCAATGAGATCAGGCATACAATACATAAATATAAATACAATACATAAATATAAATCAGAGCATTGAATATAGTAGGGAAGTAATGTTAAAATTGTACAAGGCATTGGTAAGACCAATTCTGGAGTATGGTGTACAATTTTGGTCGCCTAGTTTTAGGAAGGATGTCAACAAAATAGAGAGAGTACAGAGGAGATTTACTAGAATGTTGCCAGGGTTCCAGCAACTCTGTTACAGAGAAAGGTTGAACAAGTTAGGTCTTTATTCTTTGGAGCGCAGAAGGTTAAGGGGGGACTTGATTGAGGTCTTTAAAATGATGAAAGGGATAGACAGAGTTAACGTGGATACGTTTTTCCCATTGAGGGTAGGGAAGATTCAAACAAGAGGGCATGACATGAGAATTAAGGGACAGAAGTTTCGGGGTAACGTGAGGGGGAACTTCTTTACTCGGAGGGTGGTGGCTGTGTGGAATCAGCTTCCAGCAGAAGTGGTGGAGGCAGGATCGATATTAACATTTAAGAGTAAAGTGGATAGGTATATGGACGTGAAGGGAATGGAGGGGTATGGTCTGAGTGCAGGTAGATGGGACTAGGGGAAAACAAATGGTCGGCACGGACTGGAAGGGCCGAGAGGGCCTGTTTCCGTGCTGTAATTGTTATATGGTTATATGGTTATAATCAAGTTAAACTCGACACCACAGATGGCGTGCAAGATACAGTGCAGAATGTAGTTCTCAGCATCAGTTCCAGAGGCATTTGATAACAATCAAATTGTTTGATTTGTGCCAAATAAACAATTGAACATCATTTGGATTGTGTCTGATGACTGTGGGTCAGACTGTTCTGCTGGTCAACTCTGCTATTAAGTTGCAGGTATTGAATAAATATTGATTTAAGGAATAAGTATATCCTGCTATCATGGACCAACTCTATGATGAATGCAGTAATGGATCAAGGGTGTAACATTCCTGTAGTCTGACTTGCAGTTCTGCACAGACTTCCACAATTGACCGAAGAAGAATCTTGACCTGAAAAGTCACCCATTCCTTCTCTCCAGAGATGCTGCCTGTCCCGCTGAGTTACTCCAGCATTTTGTGTCTATCCACAATTGACCACTTGTGTGGGGATTAGAGACCTGCTGAACTAGAAGCGGCAGAGAGCCAGGGTTTCCGATAGAACCACCCACTGCAGGTCAGCTCGGTCTGAGCCATTATATCTTTTCAGGTGGCCACCCTTCTGCATGTTCTCCAGCTCTGTTTTGCAATTTATTACTTTTGATTATTTTCTCAATTTCTAAATGCCCTTTGTTCACAACTTTTAAGTTCTTTTGTTCAGATTCTTTCTTTCACCACACCCATTGCTTGGATGACTAATTCATAATTCATCCCCATTTTAAACCTGATATAACCTTGTCTCATTCATCCCTGCCCCATTCTCTTTGTACTTTATTTTCTCTTTCCAAATATGATTAAGGGTCTTTGACTTGAAATGTTGCCTGGTGCAGATGCTGCCTAATGTGATAATTTCCACAATTTTGTTTTTGTTTCAATACAGAGCGTGAATGAATATTGGTAATTATTCAATGTCCTATTGTTTCTCATTATAACTTGTTCTTTTAGTTTAAAATGTACTCCTTCCTTTAAAAACATGATGACGTGCAATGGAATGCAAGCAGTGTTGTGGCCTAATTACACCGTCTGAGAGTCGATTCATAACAAGTTGTGCAAAGGTCATCAGGTTATGTTCAAGTGTCTTGTGTTTTATGTTCTATTTGTTTTAGATGTGATGAGGAAAAATCAATTATTGCTTTACTGTCCATATATGGGTTTGGAGCTTTGCCTAACTCAAATGTAAATATGAGCTGATCTAGGTAATATCCAGTGTTGCAAGGACAATTGAAGTGGTGATGTGGGGGTTCTTGAAGAGCAGTATTCAGGTGGATAAATCCCCAGGGCCTGTTGCGATCCACCCCAGGTTATTGAGAGAGGTATGTTACTGAAAAGGGGAGCCTTGATGAAAATCTTTGTCTCTTTAAACACACACAAGTTCCTAAAGAAGTGGAGTGTAGCTAATGTTGTTCCTTTAAGAAGGGGAAAGAATCCAGGGATTTATAGGCCAGAGAACCTCTCCAATGGGAGGGGGAGTTGAAGTGCTGAGCCACCGGGAGATCAGGTTGATTAATGCAAACTGTGCGATGTTGGGTGAAGCGATTGCCAAACCTGCGTTTGGTCTCACCGGTGTGGAGCAGTTGACACCTAGGGCAGCGGATGCAATAGATGAGATTGGAGGAGGTGCAGGTGAACCTCTGCCTCATCTGGAAAGACTGCTTGGGTCCTTGGATCGAGTCAAGGGAGAAGGTAAAGCGACAAGTGTAGCATTTCCTGCGGTTGCAAAGGAAAGTGCCGGGGAGGGGGTGGTTTGGGTGGGAAGGGACAAATTGACCAAGGAGTTACGGAGGGAGTCGTCTCTGCGAAAAGCCTAAAAGGGAGGAGTTGGGAAGATGTGGCCAGTGGTGGGCTCCTGTTGGAGGTGCCGAATGAAAGAGTGTTATGATGGATGGACAATATTCAGGCTGGAGTTCTGCAGGGATTTGTGCTGGGATCTCCGTTTGTGGTGTATGTCAATGACTTTGTAAATATAGACAGGTTGGTAAGTTTGCAGATTGCTGGCATCATTGACTGTAAGGACGGCTGGGATATAGATCAGATATAGAAATGGCCTGAGAAATAGCAGCACGTGTGTGATGTTACACTTTAGGAGGAACATGCACATTTAATGGCAAGACCATTAATAGCTTTTTACGTACAGAGGGATCTTGGGGTCCAAATCCATAACTCCCTGAAAGTGGGAAAACTGGTAGTAAAGAAGGCATATTATATGCTTGCTTTATTTGCTTAGAACATTGAATATAAGTCAGGAAATCATGATGCAACTATATAGGACTTTGGCTAAGCCACATTTGGTGCATTGCAAGTAGTTCTGGTTGTCCTATTACAGGAAGACAATGGAGTCTTTTGAAAGGGTAGAGAGAAGGTTTGAATCCGAAGAAAGGTCTCGACCCAAAAGATCCTTTTCTCTAGAGATGCTGTCTGACCCATGGAGTTACTTCAGCTTTTTGTATCTATCTTCAGTTTAAACCCGCATCTGACATTTCGCCAGCGGCACAACAGAAAATCTTCAAATATAGTATTTTTGAGCTCACCCGTATCAAAGAATCTGCAGAAATCAACTATGTAAGTAGCGAGATGCTAACGCATTTAAATGCATTAGCGCTACTGCGAACTCCCGAAGATAGCGACTGTAAGGGAATCCCCAATCGGAGGGGAATCCCGACCTCACCGAGGCGCGCAGGTACAGTAAGTACTGTACCTGTACCCACTGGGGAGGCCTTCATGGAGTCTGGAATCGAGGCCACCGGGCAGGATCTCCCAGCAGCAATGGAGCTGGAGGTGCCGACTGTAAGGGAATCCCCGATCTCAGGGGAATCCCTGACCACACAGAGACTCTCAAGTACTGTACCTTTAAACACAGAGGAGGGCTTCATGGAGCACGGAAACGTGCTCCCTACAAAGACTCCCAGGTCTGCACAGGTCCTGAGAACTCGACCGGTTATGCCATCAGGTCCAGACGCTTTCCGAGGGTTCACCCCCTGAAGAATCTTCTGACGTCAGTCTCTGTGACTGTGACTGTAACAGTAACACCGTCAGGGCGAATAGGGGTTCGGGAAGGCACATCAGTGTTCTCCCTATCAATCCGTGTGTAGAACACATTGAGCTTGTTAGGGTGTGATGCTTTGCTGTCGTTTTGAGCCGCCTCCTGATTTCGCCTTGTAGGAGGTGATAGCATTCCCTACCACAGTTGCCAAATATCCGTCTCATCCTCCAGCTTAGAGCAGATCCCTTTTGGCCTTTTTGTTGGCCTTACCAAGGTCGTATCTGGGCTTCTTATAGACCTCTGCATCGCCAGATCTGAATGCCAGACCTCTGCACACCCCGCCTGGTCTTCAAAAGAATCCGGATCTCATGGCTTCTGGTTAGGAAACTCTCGGAAGGTTTTTGTTGGAATGCAGTCCTCCACACATTTCCTTATGAAGTCTGTAACTTCTGGCATATTCATTCACCACCAGCTCTGTACAGTCCTCACCTCTGGGGGTGCTTTCTTCAGTTGCTGCCTGTATGCAGGAAGAAGCAGCAATGCTGAATGGTCAAATTTTCTGACGTGAGGACGAGGGATAGAGCGATAGACTGAAGAAGGGTCTCGACCCGAAACGTCGCCTATCTCCTTCGCTCCTTAGATGCTGCTGCACCCGCTGAGTTTCTCCAGCCTTTTGTGTACCCTCGATTCTCCAGCATCTACAGTTCCTTCTTTAACACATAAGCTATGAGCTCTGAACTGCAGCAGCAAGTAAGAAAGCAAGTGCTGCAGCAAATAAGAATTTCATTGTCCCGTCCGGGACGTATGACAATAAAACACTCTTGACATCAAATCACATGTATCATTGTCATCTCCTGGTCAACTTTACCTCCATTACTGACTATTTTGGCTAATAAACATTGCTTTTCTTTTCAGATAAGAGATGAATGGCCTTTTTAACTTGTTTTATTATCATCTTAAACTTGTTTTATTATCATCCCATTGATTTACATTTCTATCTTCCTGCTCATCTTGCATCATTCTTTCTCTCCTTATTCCACTCACCCTGTCTCTTGTTCAAACATTTGCATTGCAATCCCTCCCTGCTTGGAATGTCGGCAGCTGAAATGTTGGTTGGTCATGATAAGCTACCTGGCAAGTAGAACACATTGAGCTTGTCAGGGAGTGATGCTTTGCTGTCGTTTGAGCCGCCTCCTGATTTCGCCTTGTAGGAGGTGATGGCATTCCCCCTACCACAGTTGCCAAATATCCGTCTCATCCTCCAGCTTAGAGCAGATTTTTGATGGCCTTACCAAGGTCGTATCTGGGCTTCTTATAGACCTGGTAAGTACAGTATTTTCTGTGTGATTAACGAGGTTTGGTTATCCAGGTTTATGGCAGAAATTTTAATCATGAAAGATAATCGTAACAATGGTGCTTTTTGGTTGAAGCATTTGTTTGGAACGACTGTTGATTAGACCTGCTAAACAGGCTTCAGAACTGGTTTAGCCAGAAGTAAAGAATGTTTTTTAGGAGTGTTTGCTTGTTTTTACAACCAATGTAGGATTTGCATTCCTTTGCAACTCCAACTACTTTCCCATGCGTTTTCAAGCCCTCTGTGGGATTTGCATTGAGGAATAACTTTACATTGATGACGCAAGGAACTGCAGATGTAGGAATCAAAGAGCCTACTCGAGATAGTCCACTCGAGATAGCAAGATAGTCCACTTGACGAAAAAGACGTAGTGCAGTCATGGACAGATTCGTGGGTAATTTTCGGCCCCATTTCTGTAACCGGCTTCCGTCTCCGCCATCTTTGTCCACCGTAGCGGAGCAATGATACTAGTGCGGAGACAGAAGCCGGTTACGGAAACATCCTCATAAAAATCAAACATCTTTGGTAAAAATCTTCTCATTTCCTTTGTCTCTCTGCCTCACAATAAAAAGCAAAAAGATGCCTATGTTCCTTCCACAGCGTGTGGGAAGTCTGCCCCGGACCGGCACGGCTGGGACACCAGGGTAAAGTTGCGGGGAGGTTTGCAATGTATTTTTAGGTAATGTTGTCCCTTGTCTGGGCCTTGAGTCCGAAATAAAGTTTATCATTATATATAAAAATCTGCAGAAATATATATGTGTGTGTTATATGATTATAAACATCTATATCACATTCAAGTATATGTGTTCTTTTCTACACAATCTAATCAGTTGTATGGTCGTTGAATAAAACCATGCTTGAGTTATACATCGTTTTTTAATCTAGCTCAAAACAAATTTTATTTTGTTAAATACTTTGTTTAGATAACCCCACCATTGCAGACAGATCTCATTCCACTCTCTGGCTATAGGGAAGACCAGATACATTTCATAGTTGAAAAACAATTCCATAGACACAAAAAAATCATTAAGGAACATTCCAAGAGTAGAGCAACTGGAATCTTCATATTGCTATTATTTTTCCAAATGCCGCAGTTTGTTTACAACTGAATTAGATGCGATTAGATGAATTACAGAGTGCAAGTGTGATACAAAAATTAACTCAAACACAGCACACGAGCCATTTAAAAAGAAAAGCTTTAAATAAAAAAGATAATTGACGGAATCATAATTTATTAATCTAACATATTAATCTAACAAAATTTAACAGAATTATGAATCTAACCCTATATCACACACGGAAACTGTCCCCGCAACGCTGATTACACTGCAAGAGGTATATGCAAAGTCGGGTCAGGTTACAGAAATGGACGAAGAAATGGCCCATGTTCAGCTCCGTTAAGTACTACGTGCCAGTCTATTGCATTTAGCAGGAGTGAACTATCTCGCTATAGGAGCTTTGGTGCGAATCTTGAGCAAAACACAAATTGCCAGAGAACCTCGGCAAGTCAGGTAAATGGTCAGACTATGTTTTGGATTTGAAGACTAGTCTGTTTCCTCCAAAGATGTTTCATAAAATCATGTGATAGGAGCAGAATTGGGCCATTTGGCCCATCAAGTCTACTCTGCCATTCAATCATGGCTGATCTCTCTCTCCCTCCTAACCCCATTCTCCTGCCTTCTCCCCATAACCTCTGACACCCGTACTAATCAAGTACCAGATGTTTCCTGACCTGCTGAGTTTCTCCAGCACTTTGTTTTTTTGCTAAAGTTTACATTAAAGCCATACAGTGACATTTTTTGATTCTCGGTGCCAAGAATAAACCAAAACTACTCTTTTTGGAATCTTGCACTGTCCAGTTAATGCTTAATTTACCTTTTTAAATGAGATATTACCTTATTTGTTCAAAATGTGGGATCATCTTTATAGCTAGGCGTTATAGCAGTCAATGTACCATTGGCGAGACGCTAACATGTTTTCCCAAGCGCAGGTTTCAGATTTTGGTTTACTGGATTACTTCTTTTTTGTTATTGCTTCAGTTATACCAAGAAAGAATCTGATCTACATGCATCCCAGATCCATGTTAAGGATCTTGAAAGTGCACTTCATGCCAAGGAAGCTAGCCTCGCATCTGCACTGGGTGGAAAAGAGGCCCTTGAAGAAGAAATTGAAGATTTGCAGGCACGCCTTTCAAAGGTAACTTTAAAAAAAGGACAGTTATTTTGTTTTTTAGATTTCACTACACTTGCAGTCAAAATTTTGTTTGTATACTGGTCACTTGAATTTCTTCCCCATCCGATGATATCTTGCATTCAATGTTATATTTTGAAAGTTACATCCTTAATTTCATTCCCTTCTTTTAGATGTAAAGTACCAACCAAAAAGATTAGTGTTTTTCTTTTTTAATGTGAGACCATTTATTGTGGTTCTCCTGCCAACTTTGTCCAAACTTTTGTCTTTTGAGTTATGGTATTTAATATGGCACAAACATACAAGTTTGAAGACTATGCTCCCATTAATTTGTATATATCACAGTTAACTCTCCAAAATGCATGGCTGAATTAAAGATCGCAATAATTTCAAATGAGTTTTCAAATTTGACACTTGCTGTGATGAATTTAGTGAATTCAATTGTATGTCTCTCAGAAGCTCTTAACTTAATGTGATTTTTTTTGTCCCTTTGGGGCATACAACACTGATTACTTGAACTGTTTGTTAAACATTTTCCATGGGATTTTTAAAGTAGCAGAAAATGTGGGTTTTCGATCAGGATAGTCTAAACCTTGCTATGGAAAGAATTGATTGCCAAATGGTCTTGTTAGAAGGGAAAATACATTTTGAAAAAATGTTTACAGTAAAAGCTAGTAATTTTGCTTTTGTATTTTGAAATTTTTAATCTTTCCTGCAGCTAGAGGTTTCTCTTGCAGCTGTGAATAAGAAACTTGAAGATGAAACACTCTTGCGAGTTGACCTTGAGAACCGTTGTCAGAGCTTTACGGAAGAACTCGAGTTCCGAAAGAATATACATCAGGAGGTAAGAAAACATTCCATTGCATGAAAGGTAAATTTTATTGGAATTGCCATTTAAAAAAAATAAAAATTATAGCAATTATTTTAATTGAGAGAGGCCAAAAAAATTGAGATGCTGGAAGAAGAGGCCAGTACCAGTGCTACCAAGCTCTTTTTATACAGAAGGCACTCTGGGTGTGAGATTTATTGTCCATCACTAAAATCAGCTTGGGAATACAATGACTGAGTAAACGACCAAGTCCTGAAGGATATTACTGACAATCTTAGTTTGTCGTAGGAACCAGTACAAGGGTTAAATTTTAACCCCACCCCCCCCCCCACCCCTGTTCACCGACGGTGCTGATTGCGACTCAGGCCGTCGGTGAAACCCTCTCTTCATAAACTTGAACTAACTTCTGGTGCCTGCCTTTATACAGGTGAGAAATCAGCCGTTGAAATAACCGTCGGTAAGTCCTGGCTGCTCCCAAATTCAATCTATAACCAATGGCAGGGGACTGCATAAATGCATCATGAGTTTTACCATTTCTTTTTCTTATTAACTTGATATATTTTGTCTGTCTGCAGGAACTCAAAGAAACTAAAAAGAGACACGAGACCCGTATGGTTGAAGTGGATACAGGTCGCTTTGTTGAATATGAGCACAAACTGACCAAAGCTCTTCAGGAATTAAGAGAACAACATGATCAACAAGTGAAGGCCTACAAAGAGGAACTGGAGAAAAACTTCCAAAACAAAGTAATGAGAAAAACTCTGATCCCATCATTTACAAAAAAAAAGATGTGGTTGGCACAGTAACATAGATTACCCAAAAAGTGTTAATGTTTCAGAAAAAATGTCTCCAATTTAACCATTTTACTTTTGGATGGGATTAAGCTGAAGTGGGTGCAGAAATGATTCAGAATGATGTTTTCAGGACAGGATGCCTTGAGTTACGAGGAGGACAGGATGGTTTTTCGTGGAGCAAAGAAGGCTGAGGGGTGACATTACAGATGTATATGAATTCATGATGACTATAGATGAGGTGGATGGTTACTTTCTTTCCTCCAGAGTAGAGGAGTCTAAAATAGCAGGCAAGATTGAAAGAGAATTAAAGGATGCTCTTTTAGGAAGGAGATGAGGAGAAATATCTTTAGTCAAACTGTAGTGAATCTGTGGTATTCTTTGCCACAGAAGGCTGTAGAGGTCAAGTCTACGACTCGACAGAGATAGATAGATTTCTGATTACAGGTGTCAGAGATTATGGGGAGAAGGCAGGAGAATGGGGTTAGGAGGGAGAGGTAAATCAGCCATGATTGAAAGGCCGAGTAGACTTGAAGCGCCAAATGGCCTAATTCCACTTCTATCACATGACTCTGACCTCGAGCGGTTACGATATAACCATATAACAATTACAGCACGGAGACAGGCCCTCTCGGCCCTTCCAGTCCGTGCCGACCATTTGTTTTCCCCTAGTCCCATCTACCTGCACTCAGACCATACCCCTCCATTCCCTTCACGTCCATATACCTATCCACTTTACTTTTAAATGTTAAAATCGATCCTGCCTCCACCACCTCTGCCGGAAGCTCATTCCACACAGCCACCACCCTCTGAGTAAAGAAGTTCCCCCTCACGTTACCCCGAAACCTCTGTCCCTTAATTCTCATGTCATGCCCTCTTGTTTGAATCTTCCCTACCCTCAATGGGAAAAGCTTATCCACGTCAACTCTGTCTATCCCTTTCATCATTTTAAAGACCTCAATCAAGTCCCCCCTTAACCTTCTGCGCTCCAAAGAATAAAGACCTAACTTGTTCAACCTTTCTCTGTAACATAGTTGCTGGAACCCTGGCAACATTCTAGTAAATCTCCTCTGTACTCTCTCTATTTTGTTGACATCCTTCCTATAACTAGGCAACCAAAATTGTACACCATACTCCAGAATTGGTCTTACCAATGCCTTGTACAATTTTAACATTACTTCCCCAGAGATGCCAAGTGTCCCGGATTCGCCGTATTTTATCCCGGCGAAATAAACTTTTTACGGTGTTCCGGCAGCCAAACATGCTGTTACGGAACACCGCCGCGCCGGTGTTCCTCCCGTGAGAACGCCGGCGCCATGTGTCCCCGGTTTGCCGGCCCGCGCGATCAGCGGCACTTTGCCTGGCCCCAGTGGCCGCGCGTGCGCAGTGGGGGAGGGTTGCCGGCCCCAGTGGCCGCGCGTGCGCAGTGGGGAGGGTTGCCGGGCCTGGCGCCATTTCGAGCCACGCCCGGCCCAGAGCCCGGGCGGCGCCGGCCCGCGCGATCAGCGGCACTTTTTGCCGCCAGCCGGCCCGCTCGCGGCAGCCACATCACCGGGCTTCCCCCCCCACCCCCACCCAGTGCGCAGGCGCAGACCTGCCGGAAACCTTGCCAAGTGTGCATGTGCCGCGCCCGCCCGCCGGCAGCCCGCTGATCTGCACCAGTGCGCAGGCGCAGACCCGCCGGCAACAACCCCAAGTGAGTACGGAGAGAAATGCATTTAACCCCATTTGTTACGGACAAATGGGTTGAATGTTACTGTGAACTAAATTTAGGGTTGGCATCTCTGCTGCCCTACTCCTATATTCAATGCTCTGATTTATAAAGGCCAGCACACCAAAGGCTTTCTTTACCACCCTATCTACATGCGATTCCACCTTCAGGGAACTTGCACAGTTATTCCTAGATCCCTCTGTTCCACAGCATTCCTCAATTCCCTACCATTTACCATGTACGTCTATTTTGATTTGTCCTGCCAAGATGTAGCACTTCACACTTATCAGCATTAAACTCCATCTGCCATCTTTCAGCCCACTTTTCCAAATGGCCCAAATCTCTCTGTAGACTTTGAGAATCTACTTCATTATCCACAATACCACCTATCTTAGTATCATCTGCATACTTACTTATCCAATTTTCCACCCCATCATCCAGATCATTGATGTACATGACAAACAACAGTGGACCCAACACAGATCCCTGAGGCACCCCACTGGTCAGGCTTCCAACCTGACAAACAGCCATCCACCATTACTCTCTGACATCTCCCATTCAGCCACTGTTGAATCCATCTTGCTACTCCGCCATTAACACCCAAAGATTGAACCTTCTGAACCAACCTTCCATGGGGAACCTTGTCAAAGGCCTTACTGAAATCCATATAGACAACATCCACTGCTTTACCCTCATCAATTTCCCTAGTTACCGCTTCAAAAAATTCAAGAAGGTTTGTCAAACATGACCTTCCAGGCACAAATCCATGTTGACTGTTCCTGATCAGACCCTGTTTATCCAGATGCTTATATAATTATCTCTAAGTATCCTTTCCATTAATTTGCCCACCACTGACGTCAAACTAATAGGTCTATAATTGCTAGGTTTATTCTTTGAACCCTTTTTAAACAATGGAACAACATGCGCAGTACGCCAATCCTCCGGCACTATTCCCGTTTCTAATGACATTTGAAATATTTCTGTCATAGCTCCTGCTATTTCTAACACTAACTTTCAATGTCCTAGGAATATCCTGTCAGGACCTGGAGACTTATCCACCTTTATATTTTTCAAAAGTGTCAGTACTTCCTCCTCTTTGAATCTCATAGTTTCCATAGCTACTCTACTTTTTTCCCTTACCTCACAGAGTTCAATATCCTTCCCTTGGTGAATACCGAAGAAAAGAAATTGTTCAATATCTCCCCCATCTCTTTTGGCTCTGCAGATAGCTGTCCATTCTGGTTCTCTAATGGTCCAATTTTATCCTTCGTTATCCTTTTGCTATTAATATAGCTGTAGAAAACCTTTGGATTTACTTTCACCTTTCTTGCCAAAGCAACCTCATATCTTCTTTTAGCCCTCCTAATTTCTTTCTTAAGATTCTTTTTACATTCTTTATACTGCTAGCACCTCATTTACTCCATGCCTCCTATAATTCTTGTAGATCTCTCTTTTTTTCGAAACAAGTGTCTCATTTCCCTTGAAAACCATGGCTCTTTCAATTTTTACTATTTCCTTTCAACCTAACAGGGACATAAAGATTCTGTACTCTTACAATTTCCCCTTTAAATGTCCTCCATTTCTCTTCTACATCCTTCCCATGAAACAAAGTGTCCCAATTCACTCCTTTAAAATCCTCACGCATTCCCTCAAAGTTATCCTTTCTTCCAATCAAAAATCTCCACTCTAGGTCCTGTTCTGACTCGCTCCATAATTATATTGAAAACTAATGGTATTGTGATCACTGTTCCGAAGTGCTCACCAACGCATACCTCCGTCACCTGTCCTGCCTCATTCCTAACAGGAGGTCCAGCACTGCCCCTTCTCTGGTCGGTACCTCTATGTACTGCTGCAAAAAACTATCCTGCACACATTTTACAAACTCCAAACCATCCAGCCATTTACAGAATGTGTTTCCCAGTCTATTTTTGGGAAATTGAAATCTCCCACAATCACTACCTTGTGCTTACTACTAATATCTGCTATCTCCTTACATATTTGCTCTTCCAATTCTCGCTCCCCCATTTGGCGGTCTATAGTACACCCCTAAAAGTGTTGCTACACCGTTCCCACTTCTCAGTTCCACCCAAATAGCCTCCCTAGACGAGCCCTCTAATCTATCCTGCCAAAGCACTGCTGTAATATCCTCTCTGACAAGCAATGCAACACCTCCACCTCTGGTCCCTCCAATTCTATCACCCCGGAAGCCGAAATCCTGGAATATTTAGTTTTTCACAGCAAGGGTAATGGGTATATGGAATGAGCTGCCGGATGAAGTGATACAATAGCAATGTTTAAAAGATATTTGGACAGGTATGTGAATAGCAAAATGAGAATACTCAGGAAAGCACTTTGGTCAATATGGACGAATATGACCAAAGGGCCTGTTTCTTGGGGGTCACACGACTTTTCAGTTACTAAACATTTAAATCTTTCAGTTGCTAGGTTTGCACCAGCCAGAATAATGGGTTCCAATTTAGTGTGATGTTGAATGTTTTCTTATGGCTTTGAATAATTATAATCAATCTTCAACATTGACTTTCTTTACCTTCAATGTTGTGATAACCTTGGCTGCTTGCAAAAGTCCAGAAGTCTTGTGAAAGTTCAATATATCTATATGAAATGTCAGAATGTTCTCTCACAGATATACATTAGCTTCTGCAATGGCCAGTTGAGTTTTTTGAGTAACTACGTTGAGTTACAGGTACAATTAAAATCTTGAAGCGACAGCAAACGTGCATAGACTTAGACAGCACGTAAAACATACACTATAAATTGCACACACTTTAAAAGACAGTCAAGAAAAAAGACTAGTGCAAAAACACAATTGCAAAAAGTCAATGGTGGTACATGAGGTAGTCCACAGTGTTCCATTGCTGAGGTAGGATTGGAGTTTTGCAGGTCACTTCAAGAACCTGATGGATGTAGGAAATTAGCTGTTCCTGAACCTGGTGGTGTGAGACTTTGCAGCAGGGACATTGTTGTTTGGTGTTAACAATCTTCTATTTCAGTAGAGCAACTCTTTAGCTTGATCTAATCAATAATTGGATATTCTTTCTGCAGATTATTGGCATATTGTAAATAATTCGAGCCTTGATTGTTCTGTGTACTCATGGCAGTCAAAACCTGGGGAAAATTGGCAGTGTTTATAATTTGCGATATTTCAATTATTGAAATTTCAGGATATGTTTTTCAGCTTGAAAATTCGAAGCTTGCATTGGAGATGAACACCAAGTCGGCTAAGGCAACTGAAGAGGAGCTAAATGAAAATTACATGAGGATAGAGAACCTCAGTACTCAGTTGTTAAACTTGCAAAAAAATGTAAGCCTTTTCGCTGATAGAATTTACATTATCAGTAATCTTAAAAGAACAATTGTAACCATATTTTCTTTCCATGGCCTAGTCTAAGGTTTGGCAAGAAAGAGCCCAGGAGTTGGAAGCATCCCTGGAAAAAGAAAAAGATGGAAATCGAAGGCTATTAACAGACAAGGAGAGAGAGATGGCTGAGATTAGAGCACAGATGCAGCACCAGCTAAATGAATATGAAGATCTTTTGGATGTCAAATTAGCTCTGGATATGGAAATCAGTGCATACAGGAAACTATTGGAGGGTGAAGAAGAGAGGTAATCTTGGATCCAATGTCTTAAGATTTGTAATAGTTTTAACTTTTCAAAAAGGAAGCTGTATTTGTGCCTTTTATTGTTCAGTGTAAAGTTCCGTTTAGTTATTGTACTGTTATTTGCTTGGGCTGCGTCTCTCCTGTGAATCCAATTTTTATAGAAAGAAAATCTAATTGTTCTCCTTTGAATTTTATGAAACACCATCTACTCTTGGCTTTCCACAATAAAATGTTAAAAGTGGTGCCTCAATACCATTGCCCATCTCCCTCTGATATTTCTGAGAGAATCGGAGAGGGTCTTAGAAATATTCAGACATTTTCTGATCCAAGCAAAATAGTAATTTTATAGGCTAGGCTAAGATGTTTGAGATTTCTATCTGAAAAAAGATGGACAGGTAGAATTTTCCAGGAGTTTGTACATTTTGATGTTAGTTGGAAGCTTGACATTTGATATACAACAAGGCCACTTAACCACTAGTCTACACTTGTCTTCTGGGGGAAAAAAAGTTTTGTTCCCCAAGACTCCTTTTATAACAATTCTCTTACTGCAAATCCCAGAGAAACTGCCCTTTTTTTTTTAAAGTAGTAACTATCAATTTCCTCTGCTCTTTGAACAGACTGTCTATTTTTCTGAGTAGGTTGGCATTCTTTGCACAGTAGATTGCTGAGTCGTTAATTTCTTCCACTGAGAGCACATCAGCTGACTTTTTGTTCTGTTCAAATTTTGAGGATTTATCCACGTGGTTTGAGAATGGGATGGAGAATCTTGTTGTTCACAAGTATAGAATTAGGCTATTCGGCTCATCGAGTCTACTCTGACATTCAATCATGGCTGATCTGTGCCTCCTAATCCTATTTTCCTGCCTGCTCCCCCATAAACTTTGACACCCGCTCTAGTCAAGAATTTGTCTATCTCTGCCTTAAATATCTACTCACTTGGCCTCCACAGCCCTCTGTGGAAATGAACTCCACAGATTAACTACCCTCTGACTAAAGAAGTACCTCCTTTCCAAAAGAGCACCCTTTAATTCTGAGGTTATGACCTCTGGTCCTAGACACTCCCACCAGTGGAAACATCCTTTCCACATCCACTCTATCTATGCCTTTCATATTCTGTAAGTTTCAATGAGCTCCCCCTTCAACGTTCTAAACTCCCACATGTAGAGGCACAGTGTTGTCAAATGCTCATCATATGCTAACCCAGTCATTTCTGGAATCATTCTGGTAAATCTCCTATGAACCCTCTCCAGAGCTAGCGCATCCTTCCTCAGATATGGGGCCCAAATTTACTCACAGTTCAGATATGCAGCCCAAATTTGTTCACAGTTCTGGAATTAGTTACTGAAATGTCTATTTCCATCCACAACTGTTTTAATTTTTTCCTGATTTGGAACTTGACTTGAAAGTGGACATATGGCACCAGCTACTCTGTCCTGGTACGACCTCCTACAGAGTGAATCAGTGCATGCACGAGCTTGCCCTCTGGCATCCCAACTGGTCGTGGCCGTCACCTGGAGAAAGATTGGCTTATTCCTAGTCTCTGAATGGTATGGTTTGCCTCATCCATGCCAACTGTGGTGCTTATGTACACTAATCTGTATGCCTGCATTTGGCCTGTATTGCTCTACTCCTTTCCTATCAAAGTACTTGTCTAAATGTTTTTTAAATGTTGTAAGTGCATGAGTCTCCACTACCCTTTGTGTAAAAAAAAATATACCCCTGGGATCTCCTTTAAATTTCCTATCCTTTCTTTCTGCCCCAACCCTTTGTCCACCCTAAACCTGTGCTCTTTAGATTCTCTATTTTGGACTCTTCTGCCCTAGGGCAAGAAAAAATTCTGACTATGTGCAGCCTCTGATTTTTTTTTTTTTACAAACTTTGTTAAGATCTTCCCTCGGCCTCTGTTCCAGTGAGATTATTCCCTGCTAATCTTTTCTTGTAACATCAGGACTTCATTCCGGGCAATATTCTAGTGACTCACCGCCACACTCTTAGTTTTGCTACCACATCCTTCCTGAATTGTAGCAAGCAAAAATATACCCAATATTCCACTTTAACAACTGTTATGTACGATTGCAATGTGATGTCCCACTTTTGTTTCACTACTTTTGGTAGTTTGGTACTTGCATCTGATTTCAGTACATCAACGCGCCCTGCTCTTTACTTTATGTCCAACCAGAATTTTACCTCCCAAAGTGTATTCCCCAATGCGTCAACAGATTCAATTCTATCTGCCACCACTCTGTCTAACTTTCCAGTTGATCTGTGAACCATTGTATCCTTAGACAAACTTTATTGTTGTAGTGTAATCTGCAAACTCATTATCATTTAGTTATATGAGCACACAACTTGTTATAGATTTCCAGTCAGAAAAAATACCCTTCCACCACTATACTCTTCCTCCTATTCCCCTGCCAATTTCGGATCCAGTTCATCCACATGCTCTGAACTGTTTTGCCTTAATCTGTAGGATCAGACTACATAGAAACATATAAATTAGGTGCAGGAGTAGGCCATTCGGCCCTTTGAGCCTGCACCGCCATTCAATATGATCATGGCTGATCATCCAACTCAGTATCCTGTACCTGCCTTCTCTCCATACCCCCTGATCAGCCACAAGGGCCACATCCAACCCCCTCTTAAATATGGCCAACAAACTGGCCTCAACTACCTTCTGTGGAAGAGAATTCCACAGATTCACCACTCTCTGTGTGAAAAACGATTTTCTCATCTCGGTCCTAAAAGACTTCCCCCTTATCCTTAAACTGTGATCCCTTGTCCTGGACTTCCCCAACATCGGGAACAATCTTCCTGCATCTAGCCTGTCCAACCCCTTAAGAATTTGTAAGTCTCTATGAGATCACCTCTCAATCTCCTAAATTCCAGCGAGTACAAGCCAAGTCTATCCAGTCCTTCTTCATATGGAAGTCGTGCCATCCCAGGAATCAGTCTGGTGAACCTTCCCTGTACTCCCTCTATGGCAAGAATGTCTTTCCTCAGATTAGGAGACCAAAACTGTACGCGATACTCCAGGTGTGGCCTCACCAAGACCCTGTACAACTGAAGTAGCACCCCACTCGTCACTGTCTGCCCATCCTGAAAAGGACCCGTTCACTCCTACTCTTTGCTTCCTGTCTGCCAGCCAGTTCTCTGTCTACATCAATACTGAGCCACCAATACCGTGTGCTTTAAGTTTGTATACCAATCTCTTGTGTAGGACCAGTCCATATTGGCGGCACCTTCTGCTCTGTGGCCTTCGATCTCCTTGGTTATCGATCAGATGTGTGAAACATGTTCTCACCTGCACAAAACAGCTGACTTCTCATCATCCCCTGCATTTCTAAGTGAACATCCTATCATATAACTATTAAAAGTCTGATCTTGTATGTGGGTGTATTTATTTGAGTGCGTATTTGTTTGTGTATAATCACATCTTCTCAAACCTGACGCCCTAACGGTAAAATGTTTACATATTCTGATAGAGATTTATCTCCTGGAGTCTGAAATCATATTATCTGAAAATTTCTAGCTTTATTTCTTGAGTTATTTATGAAAATGTTCAAAAATAACTTGGAAAATAAACGAGACGATGACGTCACAATGGGTCTCCCCCCCCCCCCCCCCCACTCGCAGTCATTTGGTCGCCGTCTGCCCTGCTCGCCAAGTTCATGTCTCTCTCTCTCTCTCTCTCTCTCTCTCTCTCTCTCTCTCTCTCTCTCTCTCTCTCTCTTTTACCCCCACCCCCCCCCCCCCCCAGGGGATGGGGTAAAAGGAGCAAAAGGGGAGTGGTTCGTGTTGGGGGAGTGGTTCGTGTGTGTGAAGCCACTGGCTGTCCATTGGAGCCACAGCAATTTCCTTCAACTCGTCCCGTATATGGAGGGATAGAACTGACCCATTCCTGGGGTATTTTCCCACCATAATGTACTTCAATACTACTAGCACCTCCTCAGTTCTGACCTTCCTGAAGCAACTGTGCACCAGAATATCCATGTATCCCTCGACTCTCCAGCCTTCTCATCCTTCCTTCTCCTTGGAGAATGCTGAGAAGTAATCATTTAGGACTTTGTTCATATCCCCAGACCACACATGTAAATTACAGCATTCCTTCCATAGATACACTCTGCTTTTGATATACTTGCAAAAGATTTTAGGATTTCCCTCACCTGCCTGGCAAATACAAATTTCCTATACCTGACAAACTCTTTCTCCTTCTCCCCGATCGAACATAATATATTTTATTCACCAAAGTTTGCTAAACCTATCAACGTACGTCCAACAGTCTTTTAATTCTGTGACCGTGTGGGTTTTCTCTTGTGCTTGGGTTTCCTCCCATATTCTAAAGACATGTCATTGCATGTAGTGTGTAGTTTATGACAGTGGAATGACACAGCACCAGTGTATGGGTGATCGATGGTCGGTGTGGATCTAGTGGGCTGAAGCGTCTGTTTCTATGCTGTAACTCTAAACTAAAATGAAACCACTGGCACAGTGCATTGTATGAAATGTAATAACATTTAAATTTCAGATTGAAGCTGTCACCGAGTCCATCTTCACGGGTGACTGTTTCTCGTGCCACATCGAGCCGCAGTGTCCGCACAGCACGTGGCAAGAGAAAGCGTGTTGATGTTGAGGAGTCCGACGCCAGCAGTAGTGTTAGCATTTGCCATCAGGCTTCTGCCACTGGAAATATAGTCCTCGAGGAACTGGATGTCGATGGCAAATTTATACGCCTAAAGAACAATTCTGAGCAGGTACAAGTGTGAGAAAAGACTTGCGAGATACATTAGATGCAAGTTAGACGTGTGCTGATTTTTGTTTCTTAAAACAGGATCAACATATGGGTGGCTGGGAACTGATCCGAAAAATTGGTGATGGAGTTGTCTCCTACAAGTTTACCACTAAGTATGTGTTGAAGGCTGGACAAACGACTACTGTAAGTTCAAGCTTAATAAAAATTCATATTGATGTGCTGAAAAACTGCTCTTTAGAATCTACTGAGATGCTGCAGTGTAATAGAAGGATAAGAAACAAAAACTAATTTAAATGGAGATGTTAGAAAATCCAGTGGAGCTTATAATCAGCAACTTCTGAAATGTCTGGTCTATGATAGGGAGGAAAGACTTGCTAAACTGGAGAAACTTGGATAGTTCTCCTTTGAAGAAAATCAGATGGAAGTGTTTAAAACAAGGTTTTAGACATTAGATAGGGTTTCAGAAGAGAAAGAGCCAAGAACCAAATGTGATTAACAGAAAATCGTCTTTGCATGTTTAGGGTTGGGAATGTATGCCTGGGGTAGTAGTAGAAATGGATTCAATTGTAGTATTTAAAAGGGAGCTGGTTAATTATCTGAAATGAAAGAATTTGCTGGATGCTGTGGTGGGGGTTGTGGGAATACCTGGATTGCCTTATTTAGGGTTGATGTGGATTTGCTGAATGGCTGCTTTCTATCTTTTAGCAGTTCAGTGGTTCTGTATTTTATCATAGAAATTGATAGTTGATACATTTGTATGAAGCTTATAGTAACCGAGAACCTGACTTTGGCCAATTAACTGAAGGAGAACCCAAATTGAGCCCAAAATAAATATAATGTACATCAAGCCTTATTATTGCTGTCCCTTTTATTTCCTGAATCCTTTTGTCTAACCCTGCATTCGTCTTTTATCTAATCTATTTTCCTAGGTATGCCATTTATTACCCAAAATGGTGGTCTGTGTGTATCGAGTCATTAACTCTGGTTTATTCTCTATTACTATCTGTTATTGTGTACTATGTGCCTGCAGGGTTAGAAGGAAGATCCATGTGCACTGTAGGATCAATTATTTATTTTCTTTCTGGGTGTATCTTTGTTGGCATGAGGCAGCATTTAATTATTTTCCAAAATTACAGTGCAGAAGGAAGCTGTTCTTTTCCTCCACAGTAGGTCTGGTGTAGTTGCACACTGTGCTGTTGGACGAGGAGTTTCAGGGCTTGGTTAATACATTTCCAGTTTTGTGGCTGAAAGGGGATTCTGCAGTTGTTGTTTCCATGCATCTGCTACCTTTGTCCTTGATTGTGAAGGATGTAACCTCCTGTGTATCTTTACCTATTCCATTACTACCCCTAGCTCTTTATGTACTTGTTTATCTCAGTCATTTTAGGATGGTTAAAATATTCTGTGGTGATTTTTTTTAAATTTTACTTGTGTTCCTGTTTATTTACTCCTTTTTCCTTCATTACCCTTCCCACTAACTTGTAGTCTCTGGACTAAATCTATGGTATTGTTGAGAAGACACAAAGTACTGGAGTAACTCGGCAGGTCAGGCAGCATCTTTGGAGGACATGGATGATGTTCTCTGGACCAGTAGGCACATAGTACATGAAAACCTCACATGAGGTTTTTGGTCATGGTTCTTCTTGTCACCTATGCGAGTTCTCCAGGGATGCTGCTTGACCTGCTGAGTTGCCCCAGCACTTTGTGTCTTTTGTAAAGAGTATTTTGTTCAGTTTTGGTCACCGTGTTATAGGGAAGATTGTCAAGCTTGAAAGGGTTCAGAGAAGATTTTCCAGGACTCGAGGTTGAACAGGCTGCAGCTTTATTCCATGGAGTGCAGGAGGATGAGGGGTGTACAAAATAATGCGAGGAATAGATTGGGTAAATGCACAGTCGTTTACCCAGAGTAGGGGAATCGAGAACCAGGGAACATGGGTTTAAGCCAAGGGTTCCCAACCTGTGGTACATTAATCCCCATGGGGTAAATTTCACCCACACGGGGTAAATTTGTGGATTCAGGATTTGTACATTTTTTCTCATTGACTGACTCTGGTTCTGGTATGCCGGTATCTGTTCATCATTAGTTGTTCATAAATAAGTGAAATAACATTGTTATGTGGTTTTAAAGTTGTCAGGAGAAAATGGGTAACCTTTTTACCAAAGGGTGGAGGGTGTATGGAACAAGCTGCTGGAGGAGGTATTTGAGGCAGGTACTATTTTGAAAAGGTTTTTGCGACATCATATTAGACAGGTACATGAATAGGATATATTTACACGGATATGGGCCAAACGCAGGGAGGTGGGATTAGTGTAGATGGGGCATGTTGGTCGGCATGGGCAAGTTGGGTTGAAGTATCTGTTTCCATGCTGTACGACTCTCTCTGATTCACAACATCTGCAGCTCCTTGTTTCTCTAAGGTTAGTTGATCATTTATTACCCATCAGTGTTCCGTTGTTTTATTGATTAACATTTTTTTTTCTACTGGCATTGTTAGCTCTGATACCACGTTCAAATTTTTACAGTTTCTAATTGTTAATATCCTGCAGTGTTTAGAAAAAACATAGAAACATAGAAATTAGGTTAGGCCATTCAGCCCTTCGAGCCTGCACCGCCATTCAATATGATCATGGCTGATCATCCAACTCAGTATCCCGTACCTGCCTTCTCTCCATACCCTCTGATCCCCTTAGCCACAACAATGAACTGGCCTCAACTACCCTCTGTGGCAGAGAGTTCCAGAGACTCACCACCTCTGTGTGAAGAAAGTCTTTCTCATCTCGGTCTTAAAGGATTTCCCCCTTATCCTTAAGCTGTGACCCCTTGTCCTGGACTTCCCCAACATCGGGAACAATCTTCCTGTCTAGCCTGTCCAACCCCTCTATAAGATCCCCTCTTAATCTCTGTCTATCCAGTCTTTCTTCATAAGACAGTCCTGACATCCAGGAATCAGTCTATGGTGGAGACCAAAACTGCACGTCACCAAGACCCTGTACAACGTCCCTGCTCCTGTACTCAAATCCTTTTGCTATGAAAGCTAACATACCATTCGCTTTTTTCATGCACCAATGACTGGTGTACCATGACACCCAGGTCTCGCTGCATCTCCCCTTTTCCTAATCGGCCACCATGCCACCAAAGTGGATAACCTCACATTTATCCACATTATACTGCATCTGCCAAACATTGCCCACTCACCCAGCCTATCCAGTCACCTTGCAGTCTCCTAGCATCCTCCTCACAGCGAACACTGCCCCCCAGCTTAGTGTCATCCGCAAACTTGGAGATATTGCCTTCAATTCCCTCATCCAGATCATTAAATATATATGTAAAATAGCTGGGGTCCCAGCACTGAGCCCTGCGGTACCCACTAGTTACTGCCTGCCATTGTGTTTACTCCTACTCTTTGCTTCCTGTTTGCCAGCCAGTTCTCTATCTACTGAACCCTAATCCTGTTCTGCCTTTTCTTCAGTCTTTTTGTAAATCTTCATGTATTATTGCCTTTTCTTCTGGTTTGATTAGGGATAATATATGCCCTGCTGTGCAGAAAATCTATTTATTTTCTTATAATTTGTTGATTCACTGATTAATTAATGTCCCTGCTTAGTTTAATCTGATTTGTGTTTTTATCTACTAACTTAAAAAAACAACTTTACCATGAATTGTGGACACTGGTGATAAATTTATGTTGGTTATTAATGTTTAATAATCTCACCACCACAGATCTGGGCTTCTGATGCTGGTGTAGCGTCTTCTCCTGCCAATCTGATCTGGAAGAATCAAAAAGCTTGGGGCACTGGGGCAGATGTGAAAGTAGTTCTCAGGAATTTGCAGGGAGAGGTAACGTTTCTTTCAATTACTGAGAGCAATTTGGCAAAATCATACCGTGTTTGTCTTTTCAAATTGTAAGATTGTTGGTGCTTCTTTGTTCCTGTGAATATTTTTTCATAAGATTAAATATATTGTCTATGTACTGTTAAGAGAAAAGGGGTATGAGGTTTTGTGCACAATTGAATGAAACCGCTATCAAATGTACCGTATTTCCCGGCAATGAAGATGCTATTTTTTGTTACCTTGAAATAAGGCCCGAAAATTTAGCTGCGTCTTGGAGGCCGAAGGTTAGATTGTTAGCCAAGAAAGATAGACTTGGCTATCCCTCAGTACAGCAACAACAAAAACGATGTTGCTGTATTTGGCAGTACTGACTGCCAAGTCTTTCCCTCATTGCTGGGAGACTGGCCCAGGTCAGCAAAAAGTAGCAAACTTGGCTGGGCCGCCAGGGGTAAAGTTGCGGGGAGGGCAAGAGCGTTGAGAAGCGGGGGGCGGGGATCACGCCAGCAACTCAGTAGCTCGGGTGGCTGCGAGCGGCCGCCGGGACCGTTCTGCGGAATCGGCCACCACCTCTGCGCCTTCTGCCGACTCGCCAGCCAGCCACGGTGTCCTTCGGCACAGGTGCAACCGGTAGAGGTGGTGGTTGTCGGGTAGCTACTGGGGGGTGCGAAAAGATAACCGGCTACAATCAGCTAATCTGTTAGTTTGCTTTTTTACTAAACATATTTAATTATCTGTAAATCTAAAGACATTTTATAGAACAGGGTTTGCAGTGCTATTCTACAGTTTAGCTAAGTCTCATTTGGAAATTAACCTTGCTGATTTCTCCTGCAGGAAGTGGCTGAGAGAAGCACAACTTTTACCACCACTCTTCTTGAGGAGGAAGAGGAAGAAATCGAGATTAAAGATGAAGACCTTTTCCATCAACAAGTAGGTTTACCTCTAATAATTGAAATCATACAATGGAAATTTGAAGGAAAACTACTGTGGTTTTGATTAACTGGTACAACAAACGTTGTTTAGAATTGGTAGCGGAAAGAATGCTCAACTGATTGCAGGTCCTCCCCAATTTACAACAGGGTATTGTTTTTGAGAATTGAACAGTTCACCAGTTGGAAATGTGGCTTGACAGAAGATGTCTACAGAAGTGGATTTTCCAATAGGAATAGATCATCTGGAGAAGCTTTTTTAATCTCGTATTGCCATTCTTATCTCGGCATAATAATATACTTTTAAAAGATTTTCTGCAGATAAGGTTCTAAATGCTATTTGTGCATTAAAACAGACCGCACCGTTAGCCCAGAAGGCGTATCTCTAGATAGTATTCACAAACTGAACATCAACATGTTAACTAGAATGTATTTCTCATGGATTTGATGTGGCTAAACTCCAGTTAATATCAAGAACAGTTGGGCGTAGCCCTGCAACAGGCAGCAAATTCATGAGTTTATAGCTTTACTATTTAAGGGTTAATCTCGTATTTTTTGTACTACTTGCAAACCACTTTACTTTGTTCTCTCCATTTGGGTCTAAGTATTGGCCAAGTATTCACATACAAAGAATTTGCCTTGGTGCTCCGCCCAGAAGTAACAACATGACATACAGTGACAATTACGAATGACACAGAAAACATTAATAATAATAAGACATTAATGATAAAACACCATTGATCAAGCATGTGAACCAACAAAATACCAGATCAAAGGGAGGCTACAGATTCTTGGCTGTTGAGTAGAGCAACTACTCGTGGATAAAAACTGTTTTTATGTCTGGCTGTGGCAGCTTTGACAATCCGGAGTCGCCTTCCAAAGGGAAGTGATTCAAAGAGTTTGTGGCCAGGGTGAGATCCATAATATGGATAAAGAAGCAAAGGATGAATTACTGAGCCCTTTAGAACATTGCCTGTTAATGGTCTTCCAGAGACACAACCATCTATAAATAATTTCCGTTTTCTGCCAAAGAGATGGTGGACAGTAATCGTCAGATTTCTTTGCTTATGATTGACCCGATACCAAGAGTCTGACGTTGGTGGTGTGAATGGCGCAGTTTATCACTGCGTCACCATGTTTGATCTGTTGTCCTGTAGGTGGGATGTGGTCAGATTGTGAGCAATGACTTTCCTGATTTAGACATCCAGATATTTGGGAGAGTGAAAAATAAAGTGCTGGAGTAAGTCGGCGGATCAGACAACATCTCTGGAGAATATAGATAGACAACATTTTGGGTCAGGACCATTCTTCAGTTTACTTGAGAGAGGGACTGTGGAAAACAAGTTGTGGCAGGAGATGCATGCCTTGCCGCACCAAATGTGTTCCACTAAATGACAAAAATGGCTATTGAACATATGGATTTGCACCTTTGGCTTGACGAAATGTGGTGGAAAATGTCCTTGAAGAGTATTACCCAATCAGTATTTTTGGCAGTTTGGTTTCATGGTTACCATTATTTGTATGTATTTTTCAGTTCAATGTTTTTTAATTAATTGGATTCCTGTCCCTTTCCGCTCCCATCAATCCCACTGCCATGATTGGATTTACTCTCCGTTCTGAGTGTAATTTAAAATACTTCTCTTTACTATTTTCCATTGGTATTATATACTACATTTCTGAATTGCATTGGAACCAAAGACCTTGTAATAAATTGTGTTAACGGGCTTGTTCATTTGCAGCAAGTAAGAATGTTATTGTTCCGTTGCTAGTACATAGGGCAACTTAATACTCTTGAATTACTCCAACAGTAGAAAATGCTCTTTTTCAATGCTTGGTTGCATCAGTTAATGTCAATTATAATCATACAACTGTCGTCACTGCAAATACTACTTATTTTATTTAAATAACCATATAACATATAACCATATAACAATTACAGCACGGAAACAGACCCTCTCGGCCCTTCCAGTCCGTGCCGACCATTTGTTTTCCCCTAGTCCCATCTACCTGCACTCAGACCATACCCCTCCATTCCCTTCACGTCCATATACCTATCCACTTTACTTTTAAATGTTAAAATCGATCCTGCCTCCACCACTTCTGCTGGAAGCTCATTCCACACAGCCACCACCCTCTGAGTAAAGAAGTTCCCCCTCACGTTACCCCTAAACTTCTGTCCCTTAATTTTCATGTCATGCCCTCTTGTTTGAATCTTCCCTACCCTCAATGGGAAAAGCTTATCCACGTCAACTCTGTCTATCCCTTTCATCATTTTAAAGACCTCAATCAAGTCCCCCCTTAACCTTCTGTGCTCCAAAGAATAAAGACCTAACTTGTTCAACCTTTCTCTGTAACATAGTTGCTGGGACCCTGGCAACATTCTAGTAAATCTAATATATAAATATATAAAATGTATAATATATCTAATATATAAATATATATAATATATAAATATAATGTTGTATTTGCAGGGATGGTAGCTACATATATAGCTGTCTGAGATTATATAGTGTGTGTGTGTGTATATATATATATATGTGTGTGTGTGTGTATGTATATATATATATGTGTGTGTGTGAATGTATGTATCTGTGTGTGTTGGGTGAAATAATCACATTGTGCTGCATTCCACTAGTTCACTAAAACGAGTGCTTTAATTTGTATTTTGATGTTTTGTTTTTAGGGAGATCCAAGAGCAGCCAACAGAAGCTGTGCAGTAATGTGATCATCTTCCAAGACCACTTCTTCAAAAACATACTGCCTATGTTAAACTTTTACTATTTAGAAATTGAAAATATTTTTGTATTTCAGTAATTTGTATTTTAGATATTTTGTTAATTTCTTTTTGTATACATGACGTGGTTCAGGACTTTTTATACTGTCACTGAGAATTTTTAGAACATTGCAAGGATTAGAATTTAACAAAACCTAATGTGAATTACTTTTTAAAACTACAGAAGATGTTTTTCTGAGCATGATTACAGATCAAACCAATGATATGTAATTTGTGTAGATGCAGAAACCAGAGTCATTTTGGGCAGCTTGCAAATGTTACTGGACCTTGACTTAAAACCTGCAGCAGAAGAGGGGCGAATAGGCATCTTGGTAAAGACTTATAAATTTACAATAGCACAGCACTGAGCTTAATCTTAATGTCTTTTTTTTAAATGTTTAAACCACTTTGGCCAAAATGTAACACAAACTGGGTTGAACATTTCTTGTTTGGTAGCATTTCCTTGTAGTGGATGGGGAACATGGTGTGCTTGAATGCAATGTTTTAATGTAGTGGTGACCCACTTGAGTTTTCATGGCAAATATAAATAAAACATTGTTTAATAAAATGTTATTTCCTGAGATTGAATTTGCTTCTTTAAAGCTCAAGGCACATCAACATTTCTGTTTTTATTATAAAATTGCCAGTGTATATCATTACCAATGCCTTGCGTTTTTTTAAATTTTGAATATGGCTTTTTGATAGTTTTTAATTTGTTATTGTTACTGGTTGTGTGCTCTTCAGTCGGTGAAAAGACTGTAGCGGATTACAATCAAACTGTCCAGTGTACAGATAAAGGGAAGATGCAGTAAAGTCTGATTAAAGATAGTCCAAGGGTCTCCAATGAGGTAGATAGATCAGGACTATACTCTAGTTATGATTACAACTTTCTCTTGTGCACATTTATTCTGGTTTGCGTCATTATGATAGTGGGGTCCAGAGCGTAACAACTGTGGATTTTACGAAGTTCATGGAACATTAAAATTTGCACTAATTACTAATCACTACACAAACTGTTTGGGAGAGGAATTGAGAAGCATTTACAATTCAAAGATTGGGATTTTCTTGCACAGCTATTGCTTGTTAAGATTATTTGCTTTCTCCTATCCTCTGGCCAGAGAACAGCTACAATAGCAAATGCTTCCTGAAGAACACTTGGATAAAGAAAGCAACAGGTAGTTGAGCAAATGTAATCAGCTCTTGCGGAGAAATTTGCCTTAATGTTGATTCTGGCTAATAATTAAAAAACAGTAGTAATAGCAGGAGTGGGGCATTCATCTCCTGATGTTTGCCTTGCAGTTGATTAAGTTTAGTGTAATGATTTACCTCTGTCATTTTCCTGCACTAACCCCAAATCCTTTGGTTTAAAGTAAAATGGGGGGGGGGGGGGGGGGGGGGGGGGGGGGGGGGTGGTGTTAGTGTGATACATTGAAAAGTACTGAGCCAGCACCATAATATGAACCTGGCTGATCAAACAAAAATCAGCACCATGTTCCTGCTTTTTCCTCCATATCCCTTGATTCCATTCGCCCTAAGAGCTATATCTAACTCGGTGAAGGAGATGTTTAACACAATGATGGGTGTCTGGAACTCTGGTGTTTCATTGTTGACCAGTTCCTTATACCTATGGAGTGGGCTACCAGTGTGAGTGGTATTGATATCTGCAGGGGAAGCTCATGGCGATGTGTAGCCTATGGAATTACTCATATCCATGGGAAATCCATAATTCCCACATGTGACCCATGGGACATTGGATCTATTTGGCCAAAAAATGCCACCACTGCCTGCCTCTTCCTCCCAGATGCAGAAATCATTATTACAGTAATAGGTGATGCATTCTAAAAGGAAGCTACAAGCATTCATGTTTGCAGCCATGTTGATTTTCAAAGCTACAATTTGAAGAAGGGTTTCGACCCGAAACGTTGCCAATTTCCTTTGCTCCATTGATGCTGCCTCACCCGCTCAGCATCTACAGTTCCTTCTTAAACATCAGTAATGTCATTGTTTGGGCTCCAACAGGAAATCCACTATTTTACTAATAAAATTCAAGGATCCTGTAATTAGGAGGTGAATAAATGTAGTAAATTACAATTGATGTTTCTTTAATCTTTATTCAACGAATGACGAATTGAGTTCCAACTGATTTTGATTTAAAGTGTTGTGAGGAATATGTGTGCATCAGCTTATTTCAGTAACCACTAGATGTCACAGTTGGGTATATTTCTTACTTGGTTTTACACTATTTTTGCTGTTTCTCATTAATCTAGTATATATGTGCATTTACACAATGTAAATTGGATGTGGCATGATTAATGAATTTGAGACTGCACTATAACCAACTTGGCCCATGTTATACAAGTAATGCTGATTGCACACAAGTGTTCCTGAACCAGACACAATGGATGAATTGTGAGGTCCATTCCCAGGTGAAGGCTGACCACTGTGTACATGTCAAATTATCCTGAGTGGTACAAGAAATCTAGCTATAATCTTCGCAAAGCCACCAGGAATGCCAAGGGACAACACCCGCTGACTGTAGCAAGGCCAGAGTAGAATAACTGGCTGCAAGGCAAAGTCAGTCAGCAGCATTGCTGATAGTACAACCCTCCCTGATAAATGTACTGCATTCTGTGCTTGCTTTTGAGCAGAAGGCCAACAGGGTGATGACATCCATCCCGTCAGACTCGAGTGTACCTTTTCCCATGGTTCCTGTTGCAAAAGGTAGATCGGCCTTCCTGAGGGGGGCTCATCGGAAACAACTAGCTGAGACAGTCCCTGGTCATATCCTTGAAGTGCAGAGACCAAATAGCCAGTGTTCACAGACATCTTTAATCTCTCCCATCTCTGTTCTGAGGTATGCACCTGCTCCAGAGGCACAACGCTGGTGTGATTATTTATTTCTGTTAGTCAGGGCTCCTGCAATTTCTTCTCTTGCTTTCCAGATCAGGCCCGGGGTATTTATTACCTTCATACACCTTAGGATGTCCATCACCTCAACCATAATATGGACTGACTTCAAGATATCTCAATTAACTGTCCTAGGTTTCCAAGTCTTGTCTTCATGGTAAAAACTGGGGCGATACCTGTTGAGGACTTTGCCCATCTCCTGCAGCTCCACACACATGACTGCTTTAGTTGCTGAAGGGCCCTATTCTCTCTATAGTCAACTATTTCTCAATGTATTTGGATTCTCCTTATTATCTGCCAGAGTTATCACCTGCCCCCTTTCCTGATGTCCTTAAAAAAAGATTTAATGGGAATCTTGAGCGACTTTTTCACACAAAGGGTGGTAGGTGTGTGGAACAAGCTGGCAGAGGAGGCTGTTGAAACATTTAAGAAACAATGAGATAGGTACACAAAATAGGACAAAGGTTTGGAGGGATATGGAACAATCGTGGGGTCCAGAGGACTGGAACATATTGAGCCTGTTTCCACACTGACTATATTAATGATGAATAAAAAATACAAATTATACTGATTGTACATTTGTTTGATAAAATAAAATATCTGGCACAAAACTAAAGTTTTTCTCCATAGAAAATTAATTCAGTAAATGATTGACTGCGCATTTTTGGAATATTGCAATTATTTCCTTCAAAATCCACCAAAGCTCCTAAAACTGAGGTGAAATGATTTATTTAAAACATTAGATGGAAATAGACAGACAAACTCTATATCCGAATTAAAATTCGGTGTTAAAAGTCAGAGAAAAGAAGAACCTTCCTCTATTGTTATTATTCCCCTGTTTTGTGTATTTACTTTACCTTGTGATGGATCTCTATTGGGCAGGTGCCAACTCTAGACGTTTACATGGACAATCAAATCATATGATTTTGAAGTACAGCCTGATGTGAATGCTCCACCTTTTACCTTGACTGTAGACAACAATCAAATCTTCCAGAAAGTGATTGAAGGTCACAAGTTTGGAAATGAAGTGGTTAGAACTAAAAATGCTACATATTGAATTGTATCTCAAACTGAGAATCTACTTTCAGTGCAGGCCAACTTAAATTCTCTTTAAAATGATGAGCTCTAGCAGCCTATGCCAAGCCAAATGGATTTTATTTAATTTCTATTAGTAGAATAAATACTAGAAACTTTCACGTCAGAACAATTATGCATATGATAACCAATATTAAGAAATGTGAACACTAATTAGAAGCATAAATCACTTCTGAAACTTCAACATTGGGGTATTTATTTAAATAAAGTTTTCAATACTAAAAATCACATGAGCTATTGCATTACTTCCTCATGTAGTATGGCTTCTGAAATATATATATATGTAAACTGGACTTTGATTCTGAGCAGTCTGCTTTGTTGCAAAGTTATTAACATATTTAGTCATTGATTTTAATAGGCAATAGTGTTGCCAAATGAAGAAAAATATTATCAAATTTATTTTAAGGACTACTGCAATGGTGATATGATGAATACATTCAAATTGAGAGCAATTACATAATTTTATTAAAATATTTAACTTTAAATTGCATCCCTCCCCATGACTGAACGATGATGAATTAAGGACAGCAGGATTCCAAATTTGGAAAACATTTCAAAATATTTTATGGAAATGATATTACAACTTATGGACTATTACACCAAATTCACAGCACCAACATCAAGTATATAACCCAAGTACATTAATTTCAATTAGCTGGTAAATTATATTTTATTTAACTAACATTTACCACTAAATCACTTCTGCTGAAAAATGTGCACAACTATTGTGATGAAGATTACACCTCTTAGGTTGCCAGTTTTTCAAAAATCATGCAAAAAAGTCATTAACACATCGCTGGGCACATTGGCAGTGAGATTTTTGGTTTCAGGCTCACAGTTTAAACTCAGTAGCATGATTGGTTGCTTTGTAATTAAACAATGGCAGTCCACCTTGTACAAAGAAAACAGCTAAGTCCTGGAGCAAAATTCTGAAGATATCAGTGAGTCAGGCAGCATCTGCGGAGGGAATGGATAGGTGATATTTCAAGTTAGGACCTTTCTTCAGACTGATGGAGTGGGAGGAAAGGTGGGAAAGGGAGGTGGTGATGGGGCAAAGGGTCATGATTGGCAGAAGGGTAGAGTTGAAAAGGAAACAAAAATGTGCCTGATTAAGAAAGAAGTCAAATGAAATGTTAAATTGGAAGGTTAGGCTCGCAATTAGGAGCCCCAGCCAACCTTGGCGGACAGAGTACAAGTTTCTGGCAAAGCAGTCTCCTAGTCTATGCTTGGTCTTGCCGATCTAAAGCAAGGCACATAGAGACCACTGAGTGCTATGAGATTGGAAGAGATGCAAGTGAACTGCACTGGCACTAGCCTAATGCATGTACCTGGTAAAATAACAGCAATGGAGTGACTTGACTGTGAAATTCTTGCATTCCAAAAGCCAAACTGCTGGAGGAACTCAGTGGCCAGTCCTCATCTGGTGGGGAGGGAGGGGGATTGGACAAGTTACATTTTGAGTCCGGACCCTTCTTGCCTCGACCCGAAATGTCACCCATTCCTTCTCTCCAGAGATGATGCCTGTCCTGCTGAGTTACCCCAGCTTTTTCTGCCCTTCTACAGACCGATGGTTTCAAGGGCAGAGAGCTGAGGGGAAGGAGTGGAGCAAGAACGAGCAAGTGATCGGTAGATTCAGGTGATGCCTAGTGATTGGCAGATGAGTCAGGTGGGAAAGCAGAGATGCCAAGTGTCCCGGATTCGCCGTATTTTGTCCCGGCGAAATAACCTTATTACGTTGTTCCGGCAGCCAAACATGTTGTTATGGAGAAAAATAATCAAAACAATAAAAAAACACAACAAGCAAATGCGTTGTCCGCTCCCGGAGTAATTGGGCGGGATCGTTGCTGTTTAAAAGCCGCGATAATTGTCTTCAAGTTGCAACGCACAAACGTCCGTATGCCATTGCACACGGCCAAGGTGCAGCGCCGCGTATTTTTGGCTATTTGTGACTGAAAAATCATTGCGAGCAGACTCACATGCTTGAATGTGTAAAACCAAGGACTCGCATGGCGGCGCATATTGCTATGCACGCACGTGCACAATGCTTGCTGAATCCTTGTTTAGTGACAATGCACTCCGCTGGTGGCCTGGATTATAGCCGTACACTACAGTACATGTATGTGGTATTCCGATCCCCAGCGCTAGCTAACTATGCATGCCGTATACATACACATGCGATGCACTGCAGTGACTGCACTATATCTATACGAAACGTTATGCATAGTTAGTAGCGGATCGCGGAGAAATTACTGGAATTGGAAATAAAGCTCAGTGACAAGTGTTATCGGGACGTGATTTTATGTGCTGTGTTTCTGCAATTAAGCCTGGTTTTGTTTCAAACCTTCATCATTTCTTGGATGGATATTCTTCAAACAGTGGAAAAACTTAGATTTGTCACGGGAATTTCTCAATCTCATCACGCCTTCACGGTGGGCATTGCATTACCATTGGGGACGTGTCATTGCAATGATTGTCATTGCATTGTCATGCCTCGTGGTCATCGAATCGAGTTGACATTGTTTGGAAACTGTGACTTTTGGAGAATTTGGTCATGGATTCTCACAAGGAACCTGCAGGGAGAAAATAAATTAAGTGGGATTTGGAAATAAAACTCAGTGACAGTGTCATGGTCATGATTGATAATCAGGACATGATTTGCTGTGATGTGTAAGTACTACTAGTAGTAGTAGTAACTAGACACTGCAATGTGCTGTGCAATTAAGCCTGGTTTTGTTTCTAAGTCATATCTTCATCATGACATATGTTGCATGTTGAATGGATTCTTCAAACAATGTCAATGGAAAAAACTTAATTTGTACTTACTTTAACACCTTAACGGCTATTTCTCATCATCATGGCATTGGCATTGGCATTGTCATTTAGACAATTGAGTTTACATTGTTTGATTTTTGGACAATTTGGACATGATGGAATCTCACAACAAGAGACCTGCTGAGACTGAGAGTGAGATGGAGACAGAGTCATCAGGCATTCCCCGCAAAATTACTAAGCGAATGCAAAAGTACAAACCAGAATATTCTCAGACGTGGCCTGTTATACAACAGAGTAGACTTGGAGAAAACTATGCTTTCTGTTCAGATTGCCGGTTGGATTTTACAGTCGGACATGGTGGTAGAGATGACTGTCGACGACACGTCAACTCAAAAAAGCATCAAGAATACAGTAAGTTGAAATCAAAAAGGATTGATTCGTTTTTCAAACCAACAACATCTTCAAGTTCTAGTGAACAAGAAGTTACAAGAGCTGAAACTCTCTTCACTCATTTCCTTTTGGAACACAACATAGCTATTGCTGTGGCTGACCACACTGGCAAATTGTTCAGGCAAATGTTCCCCGATTCTGCAATAGCAAAGAACTACCAAAGTGCCAGAACAAAGACTACTGCTATCACCGGAGAACTTTCGAAAGAAATACAGAAAAAACTCTGCCATTCAATGGACAAATGCCCATTTAGCCTCAGCACTGATGGCAGCACTGATAAATCCAAGATGTACCCCATTGCTGTTCGTCACTTTGATGAGGAGGCCAAAGAGATTGCAGTTTCACTTCTGTCCGTCCCCAACTGCAATACTGATGCAACAGGAGAAGGGATATTCCAAGTTCTCCATAACGAGATGCAAAAGAGAGCCCTGTCTTGGAGTGATTGCATAGCTTTCGGCAGTGACAATGCTAGTGTAATGACGGGATGTAAAAAAGGCTGCATTGCATACATCCGTAAGGAGCATCCAAATGTATATCTGTCAGGGTGCCCTTGTCATCTACTCCACATTTGTGCGGAAAAGACAGGACATGAGTTTGAGGCTGGAGTGGAGGAGATACTTGTGGATATATGTTTCCATCTTAACAAGAGTGCCAAAAGAATGGTCTCGTCTCCAACAATTCCAGAGTCTTTGTGGAAAAGAGCAGCGAAAAATTTTGAAGGTGAGTAAATTTGTTTCTATGTTTTTTCTCAAAGTCAGAAAAATACTTGTCTGTGCTGTGTATAATTTCTATAAACAATACTACTGTGGCTTACTTATTATCCTGTCATCGCTTCTACATGTATTCTAGTTGCCGTTTTGAAATTAGTGTTAGCGAACCTGTCATGCAATTGGGAGTCTGTGTGATAATTTTACTTCGGAGTCACGTGAGTGACTACGTGAAGAAGAGCCCGCCTCACGCTGGGTAACGGCATGACGTCGACGCTGACGGCGGAAGGAGGAGCTGCAGTAAGGAGCAGCTCCTCGCAGCGGTCGGAACGGCCCCGCAGGTAAGAACAGTAAAGTTGGGATTTCTTAGGGGCGCTGGGTTAGGTCCAGCAGTATAGGAAATAATTAAATCAGGTCAGAGTCATATTAGTGCTGGATAAGCACAGATGATGAAGTAAACATATATTCGCGGGTTAAATGCTTCCTGGGGTGAAAAATAAATATACGGGAAAGCTAGTGCGGAGCCGGTTCCGATACCGGTGGCCGTAGATATACCCGTTAGCGAATTAGTTTTACAAAATGATAACCACGGAGAGAAATGCTCCCGATATAAAATGGAAAATAAAATAAAATAAAAAATCTGAGAGGCCGTGGTTCTGATAACTCTGACATTGAAAAGTCCTCCAGATAAGTAAACTATGTGGAACTGATTATGGAGCATATGGAGAAAGTTCTCCAAATAATTATGAGACTAGGGTCAAAGTACCCTGAAGGTTCCTAAGAATAGCCCTGAGGGGTTTAATTATTCTGAATATGGCCATGGGCCTAATGGAAGTTGGAAATCCGGACCCAGGATTTGGGCCCGGAAGAAGTCTCATGGGATGAAATCCCAATTGATTTAGGGGAGCAGAAGGCAGACCCTGTTGATGGTGATTTGCATTTTGAAAGCACACCACAAAATAAAAATTAAAATAAAATGAAAAAATATTAAAAGAGGCCAAAGATGCCTGGAATAGCAAAAGGTTTTGCTATAAATGAAGGAAGTGGTGAGGCTATGGAAGAAAACCTAGCTGCCAACATATATATATGGTATCTCACCAACTTCATGATTCTGTGATGATTGAAATATTAAAAAATTGCACAGCACAGGAAATTGTGCCTTATTGGAAGAGCCTACGGTTTTTATCCGTTAATATGGGCATCCATGACTCCAAATTGAGAGCGTCAAATAGTGAGGTTTAAAAATCCTCACAAATTATTCTGCTGCTATTATGGCTTTTGGGCAGATGAAAGGAAAACATAAAATAAAGACGCTATTGTGCAATTCTTTCTATGAAATTTTGTATAAAATAAATGGCTATTTGGCCCATTTTTCACCCAAGGTTGCATACCTGTGTCGAGCAAGTGGTGTTTAAGCTCTTGGTTATCTGTTTGGAGTAATCTGCCTAACTTATTGAAATTGGATGAAAAGCTAAATATTTTAGCTGCATGAAACCTTCGTCTTTGGACGAAAAGGTATTTTCGCCCCAGAAGGGGATTTGATATTGGAAATAGAGCAGAAATATGTCAAGGAAGTTTTATTGTATTGCACAACCAAAAACTTACCCGAATTCAGGGGATAAGGAGACCACACGCTCATATGCAGAGGAATTAAAGACTTGTTCTCTGCTTAAAGAAAACTGCGGATTAATCTCCAGTTAGAGGGAGATTACAAAAAGTTTATTAAGACTGGCTTATATTATTTTTTGATCAGTATATTACGAGCAGTTTCATTAACTACTATTACTTTTAAAAACAAGAGGTTAATCCTCCTGTACAGAATAAACCTGCTTATGTTTTCGTGTTTTCTGCAATTGAAAAAGCAGAGTTTTAATGTCCACATTGCCCTAATTATCTGGAAAAGGGGTAATGGAAAAGATTTTGAACACGAGCATAAATTTGTCTTTTAATGTTAGAAGGCATTACAGATGATGGTTGCAGAAGTATTCTGGACCTTACAGGTCTAAATAAGTTTGTAGAATACAAACATGTTCAAATGGAGACATTGAATACTGCAAAATATTTTAATTCAGCAGGTTGTTATATGGCTAAGATTGATGAAAAGACGCCTATTATTTCTGTACCTATGCATCAGGTTTCGGTGGTACTTAAATTTTAATTGGTTGTGACAATTATGGCAGTTAAGCTTTGCCAAGTGGGACTGAGTTCAGCTTTTTTACTCTTTACGAAACTGTTTGAAACCAGTTTAGCCCAATTAGAGCACAAAATGCACATCATTATGGCTTATCTCAATGACATTCTGGTCATTAGTGATTATCAGGAGTCAGCTGAGGACTCAGTTTCAGTTACTAAAGCTTTGTGGTAAGCTAAGGTTCTTAATTCATCTAATTAAGCCCCAGCTGCAGCCAGCACAAACAATTTACTTTTGGGGTTTGTAATTAACTCAGTGACTATTTTAATACCTTTACCAACAGATAAAGTCGATGATATTTTGGTAACTTGTCATTATCTCATTCAAAACCTTATCCTTCCATCCGAGAAATGGTGACAACCATTGGTGAACTGCTAGCAGCATTTCCTGCAGTAGAATTTGGTCCATTACATTTTATCGATATCTTCGAAGGTACAAGATACAAGCTCTCAAAGAGAAGGCAGGCCATTTGACAGGCCTATGTAATTAACAAAAGAAGCTGTATTGGAATTACAATGGTGGGTTAAAAAAGGAAATGTCCCACAAGCTGCTAATAAATATTATGATTAAACAGCCTGAAATGGTTTTTACATACAGATGCTAGTGCTCTCGGATGGGGGGCCACAGATTTATCCTCCAGTTGTGGAGGTAGATGGAAAACTGAAGAACAAGTGTTTCTCCAAGAGTAATGGTATTAACTAATTTGGAGTTTATTGGGGGCCTTTTATGGGCTTAAAGCATATTGTTGTGCTAAACAAGGTCTGCATGTGTTAATACAATTAGACAATAAAACAGCTGTGGTTTACATTAATCACATGGGGGACAGTTGGATCAGTATCATGTGATTGTCTGGTCAATGAGATATGGCAATGGTGTATTGGTCGGCAGATATTGGATTTCAGTAAGCTATACTCCAGGTAAAGACAATGTGGTAGCAGATGAAAGGTCCAGGATTTTTAAAGATAATACGGAATGGATGTTTAAGCCAGCAATATTTAAGAATATTGTTAGACGATTTGGGTTTGCCAGAAATTGATTTGTTTGCATCCAGGCTTAATCATCAATTGCCTCATTATGTGTCTTGGGAACACGATCCGGGACGCAGTTGCAGTAGATGCATTTTCATTACACTGGGGAAAAATGTTCTTTTATGCTTTTCCACCATTTGCTCTGATCAAGAGATGCTTGAAGAAAATAGAGCAAGATTCAGCTTCCGGATTGTTGGTAGTGCCAAATTGGCCAACTCAACCTTGGTTCCCAGTTATGCTGAATATGATTAAAGAGCCGTATATGCAGATTCCTAACTGTAGTGATATCTTGACTTAATCCAGTAACAAATGAAGGTTACCCATTATATGCATATATGAATTTGTTAATCTGCAGGTTTTGACCAGACCACTACAGGAACTGGGATTTTGTCGGAGCCAAACTTGACAGTTATTGGCGCATCATGGCAAGATAGCACACAGAAACAATATATGACACATATTAAGAAATGGGAAGAATTTTGCACACCAGTCAAATATTTCTGATGATTCTGTGAATGTTTACTCATGTTTTGGAAAATTCCTTGCCAATTTGCGCTTTGGCCAACATTTAAGTTACAGTGCCAATTAACACTGCACGCAGTGCCTTGTCGTCCTATTTAGGACTTATGACTGGTGAGAAATCAATTGGGTCGCATCCATTAATATCACGATTCATGAAAAGGAATTTTTCACATGAATCCGCCAAAACCTAGATATACAGAGATTTGGATGTGAGCATAGTACTTGCTCTACTTAGAGAATGGACGCCAATTGATGGGTTGTCAATTGGATAGGTTAACATTGAAATTGGCATGTTAATGTCACTGGTCTCAGCCCAAAGAGTGCAAACTTTACAAATGTTGCGTTTAGACTGTATGCATGTGACTACAGATAACGTTGTATTCTATGTTTACGATCTGATCAAACAAAGTAGACCAGGGAGATCTGGAACAAAGGTAACCTTTCAAGCTTTTCATATTGAGCTTGCTTTGTGTGTGGTTAGACATTTGAACCAATGTATTAAAGTGACGACACTTTTCGAGGAAACGAAAAGACATTGCAGCTTACGCACAAAAAGCCACACACAAAAGCTTCAGTTTCAAACTATCTCAAAATGGTTGAAACAGGTGTTGGTTTTAGCGGGAGTAGACACTGATGTCTTCAAATCTCACTCCACCAGGGCGACAGCTACGTCCGCGGCGAAGGGGCGGGACAGTACCTCTCGAGCATATTTTTTAAAAAATCGCAGGGTGGAGTAAAGAAGAAACTTTTTCGCAAAGTTCTACAAACAAACCTGTTCACACTATGAACAAGCTTTGGACACGTCGTTGATGGGAGCACTATAATCACCTGCTTATGTTTGCTATTAATTGCTAATAATCAGTTGTGTAGTCACTGATATCTTTTGTCACTTGTAATCATTTTTTGCTCAAATATAAGGAGGGTATTATATGGTCTTTCAGCATTAAAAAAAACTTAATTGTGAAAAGATCTAACATTTGTCTGCTTTCTCATGTATGTGTTTACTTAGCCGGACTGTCGTACGGATTAATTCTACGACATAAAAAACACAGAAAGCATTTTTTAAAACTCTTCACGTAGTCACTCACGTGACTCCGAAGTAAAATAGTAAAGATTAAACGAGAACTCACCTGTTCGAAGTTTGATCGTTATTTTACGAGGAGTTACGATGAGGATTACGGTTGCCCTCCACTCCCACCCTCGTAAAATAAATGATCAAATGGTGGTTCTAAGTCAGTTTTTATGAGCCTTACTATGTTAGACTACCGGCTTTGGTTTCTGTGTTTTTCATGCCGTTGCTTTGAAGTAGCCGTTACCAGCGTGAGGCGGGCTCTTCTTCACGTAATCCCTCATCGTAACTCCTCGTAAAATAACGATCAAACTTCGAACAGGTGAGTTCTCGTTTAAATCTTACTATTTCATAACCTTACTCAGCTTTAGGCCCATGCAGTGCTACATATGGTGTGTGGCTGTTTAAGGTTAGGTAGGAGGCATGTAGCAAATAAATGTACACTGCCCTTTTTCATGTAGTAAAAAATTTTTTTCGGACCAAGTTAAAATAAAAGCAAAGTATTAAAAAAACAAACACACACAAAATAAAACAAACAAACATGCACACATGTTTTACATTCAACAGGCAGTGGGACTACCTAGTCTTATTTGCTACAATTAAAAAATAAAATCAAATTTTAGAGTAAAGTTTTTTTTTGGGTAGTTTTTGTTTCTTTTTTGTTTTTGTTTTATCAAAAAGTTTGTACATGTACATTTGTAACCTAATTCTATGGAGAATTCGACATGGAAAATGTAAACTATAGTATCTTAAATTATTCTAATCTTTTCCCCATTAGCAGTGTGAATACTCGCTGGCTCTCTCTTCACTCCGCCCTTGCACGGCTTGTGCAGCAGTGGGAACCTCTCAAAGATTTCTTTGATGAAGAAGCTGGGACAAAGCCTGAGAGTCGGACAGGAACCACACCTCCGGTAGCAACCAAGCCTCAAAGCGCAACCAAGCGCAACCAGTTATTTGGCACTCCTCTCCTAAGACCTCCCAAACTGCCAGCTTTTGATGTAGCTCAATCTCGGCCATCAGCAGGACTGGATACATTCAAGGTAATTGATATTAAAGACATAGTTTAACAATGTGGGCGACCGTTTAAAAAAAATTCTCAAACTGACCTGCCTAACGTGTGTAATTATGTTCAGATGGGTGAAAAAAAAACTACAAAGAAAACAAGAATAATGAAGATCATGCATTATCAAGATATCTATGAATAGGCTTACTTGTTGGTATACCACCAAATAAGACAACACAGTATTCTATGAAGGTGATATTTTAGGCTTTCACTGCTTTGAAGCACTAAATGATAACCATGAAGCATTTTTTTTTTCTTCAGATATTCAATTTTACACCCCATCATATATTTTTTTAAAAAAATCTGGAACATGTTAAAATATGCCTTTAAATTGCAATGTGATTATGCTGCTATTTCATTTTCATTTTGGAATGATACCTTTATTCATCAGTAATGAATAAAATGACAAATAAGTCAAGATATGAAAAATAAAAAATAAAAGATAATTTAACTAAACTTTGATGCCCTTGTCAAGATGTCATCTTTGGTTGTTTTTGCTTTTCTTCCTTGCAGATTCCACTGCTAGGATCATCCACAAAGGTACAAGGTGCTAAACCACTGGCAAGATCCATGAAATCGGCAGCATCTGCCGGTGCCCAAACTCAGACATCAGCTGGACATCAAGTCAAGGTAACTGGCCTGGCTGTAGAAAGTATTCAAGCAGCTGTTTAAATTTCATTGGATGACCCCAATGGTTTGATTCCCACAAATTATTATTGTAAGGTGTGTTTACAGAGAGTATTTTTGTCTCCCAGCAGGTGCTTCCATGGAGAATATTTCGGATTCTCTGTCAGATGTTATATGTTGGTTTCTAAATTGTTTGCAATGTTGTAGCTATTTTTTGAAGGATTTTCTTAAATTTTATATGGAGAAGCATCTTTGCTAAATTGTATTATTATCAATAACAAAATGTAAAAGGAACATAAATATATATTTTTTTCTCCCACAGACCAAGCCTCTGGCAACAAAGGTTCAGAAGTCCTCTAAGACCGTGGGGTCTCCAACTACCAAAAAGCTTCCATCTAAGACTGTGGAATCTTCTGCTACCAAGTCTCAGAAGCGTACCACTCCAACTAGTTCAGGGACCTCTTACTGTCAAAACCGACCAAAGAGAGTCAGGGATGCTCTAGGTTCCTGCTACTTCAAGACCATCTGCACATTTTTGAAGAATGTGTTACCTGTGTTTTTGAAACCAAATCAGGCACTGCAAAATGAAAAGCCAGTAATTCACAAGTCAAGAAGAATCCTGCTTGAATTTTTTACAGGAATCTCCTTCTCCGGTTCGTGAAGCCAGCAGTCATTGGTGCAGCAGGTGATATCCTTTCTGTGGAGTATGCCAAACTGGAGAACCAGAAGGAAGATGAAGATTTGATGATAGGTGAAGAGGTGAAGAAGGTGTTGCAAGAGTGCAACAAGGATGAAAAAGCCAAGTTCTACCTTCATGTTAGGGCATTCTTCCAGAAGGCATGTGAATATGCTAAGACAAAGCTACCCCTGTCAGATGAGCTTTTGAAGCATGCGGAAGTACTTGACTGCACGAGTAAGACATGGAGAGAGGCATCATCATTTTCATCTCTGCAGTTTTTTGTCAACCGATTCCCATGTCTGATGTCACAGGATCCAGGTTGCACAATTGACAAATTGGAAGAGGAGTTCTGTGGCTATCAAATTGACCAGGAGATTGCTGATGGTGACACAGACAGGATTGACAAGCAATGGTATCTACTCAGTCAAATGAAGGATGGCAATGCTCTCCTAAATACAGACATTTGGCAGAAGTTATGCTTGGAATACTGGTAATTCCACATAGCAATGCCGACTGTGAGCGGATCTTCTCCCTGGTTAGGAAAAACTCCACAGATTTTAGGCCAAATCTCAGTGATAAGACAATAGAAAGCATTCTAGTGGTCAAGGCCAATTCCCGGGACCCTTGCTATGAACAAAAGCTGTCTGATGAAATGTTGAGGCGCATCAAAGGGGCAACCTACAGGGCTCTAAAAGATTAGGAGAACGTTTAATGACAAGCACATGATTACCAACTTCATCCTGATTTGCAACTTTTGAAAATGTCCAGAATTTATATGCAACTTTTGAAGATATCCAGCATTGTTTATTTGCAACTGTTGAAAATGCCCAGCACTGATTTACAACTTTTGAAAATGTCAAGCATTGATATGCAACTTTTGGAAATGTCCAGAAAACTGATATGCAACTTTTGAAGATGCCCAGCATTGATGATTGTTATGCAAGTATTGAAAATGCCCAGCATTGATTTGCTACTTTTGAAATTGTCCAGCATTGATATGCAACTTTTGAAAATGTCCAGCATAGATATGCAACTTTTGGAAATGTCCAGAACTGATATGCAACTTTTGAAGATGCCCAGCATTGATTATTTACTTTTGAAATGCCCAACATTGATATGCAATTTCTGAAAATGTGCAGCATTGTGATATTCAACTTTTGAAAAGGTGCAGCAATGATTTGCAACTTAAAATGTCCAGCACTTTTTCAAGCATTTTGACTAGACACAGTTTGAAATGAGTGACACTATGTCTGACACTTTTGTAACACCAGGTATGCGTCCTCTCTCATTCAGTGATTTGCAACTTTATAACTGAATTGTGTTTAAACACAGTTTTGTTATTGTTAGCTGTGCCTGAAGGCTAAAGCATTCAAGACTCATCAAAATATATATAAGTACATCTTTTAAGTGATACTGTGTATACTAAAGGATGTTTATGTGTGTTTAATGAGTTTGTATATAGTACTAGTTGAAAAAAGGAAGGTTGGATTCAACGCGCGTTGCAGATTTTGGGTCGTTGCCATGCATATTTCTGGTGCCGCAACATGTTACTGAGAGAAATGCATTTACCCCCATTTGTTACTGACAAATGGGTTGAATGTTACTGTGAACTAAATTTAGGGTTGGCATCTCTGTGGGAAAGAGATGGGTGGAGACATCACCGGAGGATAGAGGAGACAAAACAGAGCAGATGGTGGAACCTGATGAGGAGTGAAATGTATCAGTGGAAGGGAATGGGTTGTGGATAAGAATGGGCAACTGGAAAATAGGGAGGGGTGGAAATCAGAGGAGATGAGAAGGTTGGGGATGGCCATCTGAAATTGGAGAATTCAATGTTCATCTACCCAAGTGGAATATAAGTGGTTACATGTGGCCTCATGGTCACTTAGTCATATCCTGCGAGGATAGCCAAATTTCACTACACCAATTGGTGTATGTGATAATAAATGTCCTTTGTCTAGCCTACAACCCAATAGCATTGAATTGGCCAATTTCAGGTTACACCCTCCGTATTATCTATCACGCTCTTCCCCCCCCCCCATTACCCAGTTCCTTCACCCTCCTCCATCTGCTGATTTTCTACTCTGAGTCCCCCATTTTCTTCCCCACCCACCCCGTTCCCTGCCACCCACTATCCCTACCTCTGGTTTTATGTTTCGCTGCTCATTTTCCTTCCTTATTAGATTCCACTATCTGCTCCCTTTTGTCTCCACTTCCAGGTTTGATTACCATCGCCACACATCCTTTTCACAGCTGTATTCATTTATCACTTGCCAGGTCTTGCCCCACCATTTCACTACCCACCACTGCCCCTCACCTCTCTCTACCAGCTATCTCCTCTCTACTCCATCAGCCGGAAGGGACCCAACCTGAAACATTGTGCAGTTCCCCACACAGATGCTGACTGACCTGCTGGGTTTCTCCAGCATTGTTTTTTGCTCAGGATGCCTGCATTTGCAGTCACTTGTGTCTCCACTTGCATTCCATTTCATTTCACATAAAGTTATTGTCCATTTACACAATTCTGAGCAGAAAATGATAATATAGTGGCTTATTTGCTTGAAAACAAATTGTGAAATCAGGCTATATTCTGAAGGTTACCAAATATATCTTTGGCTAAAGCTCAGAATTTTAAATACAGAATTGTAAAATTGACAGATTACACTATTGTCTCTTCTGAGTTTTTTTTCAATGGATGTGGATCAAGAAGCAATTGTTGAGTAGATGATGCATCCGATGATTTGGGAATAAGCAATATTACTCTTTGATTGGTTCGACGCCACTCATTGTACAATCGACAGTGGTAACGGAATGAAACCTGATTTTAAAAAGAGGAAAAATAAGTGAAGTAAATTTTCAGGTATTTCCACAACACAATAGCAGGGAAAAGCCAAGTGCAAAACCATATCTAATCCAGAATAAATTACTATGCTGCCATTCCATATTATGTTTCTAGAGGTCCACGGGCTTGACTTCGATTTTCAACATGGCCATTTGGATAATTTAAATTGTTAATTGAATACACTCAAAGTTAGCAATAGCAATGATGAAACCATTGAATCATAAAGCATGATGGAACTCAGAGGGAAAGTGTGAAGTATTGTGTACTTTCCTCTGACATTTAGGTACGTGGTGGATTAAATGACTAACAAACAGATCATTAACGTTGATACAATAGGAAATTGTTAATTGTATACATCATGCACTATAACGGCAACAATTAAGATAGGGGTAGATAGGGGGACTTTTAATAAATTGAACACTTCATTCGTTTATTAAATGTTTCTTCTATCTGTTTGATGAACATATAAATGTACCAAATGAATTTATAATCAATGCATAGTAGATAAATTATACTTACAAGAGACCAAAAGAGATAAATAGTAAAAAGTGCAACAGTTAAGGCAATGAGTCCAATAGCTTCTAAGCGGCTGCTGAAGTGTAGATGGTCAACTGCACCTCGTAAGCACAACCACCCCGAGATTGTGGCAAGAGGGGTTATAAACAGAAAGCACACCATGTCACCAAACAATGTCCGCTTCTCGTGTTGTGGGCCTGGATTTCTCAACCACTGTATTTGAAGAAAAAGTGAACAAAAATGTTTTGGTTTAGTGAAAGTTTTTCAAATTCCCTCACATACACAAACAATCAAAGTTGAAATGTGCGAGTTTCCCAAATGTCTCAATTCTAATAAAAATTGCAAACTCGTGATCTTTTTGAAAATGTGTACGATTTGAGCTCAGTTTCAGACTTAATTTTAAACAAATATTTGACTTGCTAGATTTGGGTATGCACGAGTAGATTTCACATGGAAAACCACAAGAATTCTGTGATAGGTTTATTCTGCAGAAGAATTCTGGATAAATAAGCTTTCCCAAATAGTTTTAAAACCTATTTTCTGCAATATTGCAAAGTCATATTGATTACTACCAATTTTCAATCTGACACAACAATAACACCACTGTTAATCCTTATATTGAAGAGAGAACAGGGGCTGCAGAGCGTTTTTGACAGTGGGGGGGCTGAGCGATCACTGACCTAACGGGTACCCAGCGAGTGAGTGAAGCGGCCGAGTGGGGGGAGGGTGTGGGAGGGGGGACACCCCCCCTCCCACGATAGTGACTTTTTGAAATTTGATATATTAAATCATGTTTTAATGCATTGTAGAAGTATGATTTCAATGTTTTTTGTTTGAAGTATTTTTAAGATAATGTAGGGCCTACATGAGAGAATGGAGCAGGTGATTATTATTTTTGTTATTGCTTGACCTCCAAAAACTGGGGGATAATAATACAGGCCATCCCCCACCTCAAAAAGTGTGGGGGATATATCGCCCATCTCCCCCCCCCCCCACCACCGGATCGACGCCAGTGCCTTCCATGGTACAGAAAATTTGACCAAAAAACTTTGAAATGAGTTGAAATGATAAATGATAAAAATAAGAGCTATTTTTGTTTGTAGTTGGAAAAAGAGACACGAACATTTCCTGATTTTGCAAAGTCATACAAATTATGTTTTGCTCAGGGAAAAAAATCTGAGTATTTTGAAAGTATGCGTTCTCCTTTTGATGTACATTTCATTTTGTTTTGAATTTAGAATCATCAAACCTTGACATTAATAAAGGGTATATGTTTGTGGAAATGTTGCTTTTTTTAAAGTAAGACTTTCAAGAAATCTAAATTGCATTTGAAATGTACATTTCAATGCACTGAGTCTCTTGCCCAGAGTAGGTGAATCGAGGACCAGAGGACAGATTTAAGGTGAAGGGGAAAGGATTTCATAGGAATCTGAGGGGTAACTTTTTCCACACAAAGGGTGGTGGGTGTATGGAACAAGCTGCCAGAGGAGGTAGGGAGGGACTATCCTAACATTTAAGAAACAGTTAGACTGATACATGGATAGGACAGCTTTGGAGGGATATGGACCAAAAGCAGGTAGCGTAGCTGGGACATATTGGCGGGTGTGGGCAAGTTGGGCCAAAGGGCCTGATTTCACACTGTATCACTCTATGACTACATTATATCTCCACCATGCATGAATGCTTCAAAATCAGGTGGTTGGGTTTAATTGCCATATACTCAAGCATAGAAACATAGAAAATAGGTGCAGGAATAGGCCATTCGGCCCTTCGAGCCAGCACTGTCATTCAATATGATCATGGCTGATCATCGAAAATCAGAACCCCTTTCCTGTTTTTTCCCCATAATCCCTTGATTTCACCAGTCCGAGAGCTAAATCTAACTCTCTCTTGAAAACATCCAGTGAATTGGCCTCCAATGCCTTCTTTTGCAGATTATTCCACAGATTCACAACTCTCTGGTTGAAGAAAGTTTGTTCTCATCTCAGTCCTAAATGGCCTACCTCTTATTCTTAAACTGTGACCCCTGGTTCTGGAATCCCCCAACATAGAAACATAGAAAAATAGGTGCCGGAGTAGGCCATTCGGCCCTTCGAGCCTGCACCGCCATTCAATATTATCATGGCTGATCATCCAACTCAGTATCCCGTACCTGCCTTCTCTCCATACCCCCTAATCCCTTTAGCCACAAGAGCCACATCCAACTCCCTCTTGAATATATAACCATATAACAATATAACCATTACAGCACGGAAACAGGCCCTCTCGGCCCTTCCAGTCCGTGCCGAACATTTATTTTCCCCTAGTCCCATCTACCTGCACACAGACCATATCCCTCCATTCCCTTCCCGTCCATATATCTATCCACTTTACTTTTAAATGTTAAAATCGATCCTGCCTCCACCACTTCTGCAGGAAGCTCATTCCACACAGCCACCACCCTCTGAGTAAAGAAGTTCCCCCTCATGTTACCCCTAAACTTCTGTTCCTTAATTCTCATGTTATGTCCTCTTGTTTGAATCTTCCCTACCCTCAATGGGAAAAGCTTATCCACATCAACTCTGTCTATCCCTTTCATCATTTTAAAGACCTCAATCAAGTCCCCCCTTAACCTTCTGCGCTCCAAAGAATAAAGACCTAGCTCGTTCAACCTTTCTCTGTAACTTAGTTGCTGGAACCCAGGCAACATTCTAGTAAATCTCCTCTGTACTCTCTCTATTTTGTTGACATCCTTCCTATAATTAGGCGACCAAAATTGTACACCATACTCCAGAATTGGTCTCACCAATGCCTTGTACAATTTTAACATTACTTCCCTACGCCTATATTCAATGCACTGATTTATAAAGGCCAGCACACCAAAGGCTTTCTTTACCACCCTATCTACATGCGATTCCACCTTCAGGGAACTATGCACGGTTATTCCTAGATCCCTCTGTTCCACAGCATTCCTCAATTCCCTGCCATTTACGTCCTATTTTGATTTGTCCTGCCAAGATGTAGCACTTCACACTTATCAGCATTAAACTCCATCTGCCATCTTTCAGCCCACTCTTCCAAATGGCCCAAATCTCTCTGTAGACTTTGAACATTTACTTCATTATCCACAACACCACCTATCTTAGTATCATCTGCATACTTACTTATCCAATTTTCCACCCCATCATCCAGATCATTGATGTACATGACAAACAACAGTGGACCCAACACAGATCCCTGAGGCACCCCACTGGTCACCGGTTTCCAACCTGAAAAACAGCCATCCATCATTACTCTCTGGTATCTCCCATTCAGCCACTGTTGAATCCATCTTGCTACTCCGCCATTAATACCCAAAGACTGAACCTTCTTAACCAACCTTCCATGGGGAACCTTGTCAAAAGCCTTACTGAAATCCATATAGACAACATTCACTGCTTTACCTTCATCAATTTCCCTAGTAACCTCTTCAAAAAATTCAAGAAGGTTTGTCAAACATGACCTTCCAGGCACAAATCCATGTTGACTGTTCCTGACCCTGTTTATCCAGATGTTTATATATATTATCTCTAAGTATCCTTTCCATTAATTTGCCCACCACTGACGTCAAACTAACAGGTCTATAATTGCTAGGTTTATTCTTTGAACCCTTTTTAAACAATGTAGCCAATGAACTGGCCTCAACGACCTTCTGAGGCAGAGAATTCCAGAGACTCACCACTCTCTGTGTAAAGAATGTTTTCCTCATCTCGGTCCTAAAGGAATTCCCCCTTATCCTTAGACTGTGACCCCTTGTTCTGGACTTCCCCAACATCGGGAACAATCTTTCTGCATCTAGCTTGTCCAACCCTTTAAGAATTTTGTAAGTTTCTGTAAGATCCCCCCCTCAATCTTCTAAATTCCCGTGAGGACATGCCGAGTCTATCCAGTCTTTCTTCATATGAAAGTCCCGACATCCCAGGAATCAGTCTGGTGAACCTTCTCTGAACCCCCTCTATGGCAAGAATGTCTTTCCTCAGATTTGGAGACCAAAACTGTATGCACTACTCCAGGTGTGGTCTCACCGAAACCCTGTACAACTGCAGTAGAACCTCCCTGCTCCTATACTCAAATCCTTTCTCTATGAAAGCTGACATACCATTTACTTTCTTCAATGCCTGCTGCACCTGCATGCCTACTTTCAATGACTGGGTGTACCATGACACCCAGGTCTCGTTACATCTCCCCTTTTCCTAATCTGCCACCATTCAGATAATAGTCTATCCATTTTGGTGGCAAAAACATGACGGTAACCTCACATTTATCCACATTATACTGCATCTGCCATGCATCTGCCCATTCACTCAGCCTATCCAAATCACCCTGCAGCCTCCTAGCATCCTCCTCACACCCTCCTCACACCTAACTATACCCCCCAGCTTGGTGTCATCTGTAAATTTGGAGACATTGCATTCAATTCCCTCGTCCAAATCATTAATGTATATTGTAAATAGCTGGGGTCCCAGCACTGAGCCTTGCGGTACCCTACTACTCACTGCCTGCCATTCTGAAAAGGACCCGTTTACTCCTACCCTTTGCTTCCTGTCTGCCAGCCAGTTCTCTATCCACATCATTATTGAACCACCAATACAGTGTGCTTTAAGTTTATATACTAATCTCTTATGTGGGACCTTGTCGGAAGCCTTCTGAAAGTCCAGATATAACACATCCACTGGTTCTCCCTTATCCACTCTACTAGTTACATCCTCGAAAAATTCTATAAGATTCGTCAGACATGATTTACCTTTTGTAAATCCATGCTGACTTTGTCCAATGATTTCTCCACTTTCCAAATGCGCTGTTATCCCATCTTTAATAACTGACTCTAGCAGTTTCCCCACTACCGATGTTAGACTAACTGGTCTTTAATTCCCCTCTTTCCCTCTCCCTCCTTTTTTAAAAAGTGGGGTTACATTAGCTATCCTCCAATCATCAGGAACTACTCCAGAATCTAAGGAGTTTTGGAAAAATTATCACTAATGCATCCACTATTTCCGTGGCTACCTCCTTGAGCACTCTGGGATGCAGACCATCTGACCCTGGGGATTTATCGACCTTTAATCTGTTTAATTTACCCAACACCACTTCCCGGCTAACCTAGATTTCACTCAGTTCCGCCATCTTATTTGACCTCCGGTCCACTGCTATTTCTGGCAGATTATTTGTCTTCCTTAGTGAAGACAGAACCAAAGTAGTTATTCAATTGGTCTGCCATGTCCTTGTTCCCCATGATCAATTCACCTGCAAGGGACCAACATTTGTTCAACTAGTCTCTTTCTCTTCACATATCTATAAAAACTTTTGCAGTCCCTGCCAGTTTCCTTTCGTAATCTATTTTCCCTTTCCTAATTTAGCCCTTTGTCCTCCTCTGCTGGATTCTGAATTTCTCCCAGTCCTCTGGTAGGCTGCTTTTTTTTGGCCAATTTGTATGCCTCATCTTTAGTTTTTATACTATCCCTGATTACCCTCGTTATCCACGGATGCGCCACCTTCCCTGATTTATTCTTTTGCCAAACTGGTATGAACAATTTTTGTACTTCATCCATGCAGTCTTTAAATACCTTCCATTGCACATCCACTGTCAACCCTTTAAGACTCACCTGCCAGTCTATCTTGGCCAATTCACGTCTCATACCTTCAAAGTCACCTTTGTTTAAGTTCAGAACCCTTGTTTCTGACTTAATTATGTCACTCTACATCCTAATGAAGAACTCAATCATATTATGGTCACTCTTGCCTAAGGGGGCACGCACAACAAGACTGCCAACTAACCCTTCCTCATTACTCAATACCCAGTCTAGAATAGCCTGCTCTCTCGTTGGTTCCTCCACATGCTGGTTTAGAAAACTATCCCGCATACATTCCAAGAAATCGTCTTCCTTGGCACCCCTGCCCATTTGATTCACCCAATCTATATGTAGATTGAAGTCACCCATTATAACTGTGTTACCCTTGTTGCACGCACTTCTAATTTCCTGTTTGATGCCATCCTCAACTCCAATACTACTGTTAGGTGGCCTGTACACAACTCCCACTAGCGTTTTCTGCCCCTTAGAGTTTCGCAGCATCTACCCATATCGGTTCCACATCCTCCAAGCTAATGTCCTTCCTTTCTATTGCGTTAATCTCCTCTCTCACCAGCAACGCTACACCACCTCCTTTTCCTTTCCATCTATCCTGTCTACCACGCCACCAATTTTCTGTATCATTTGCAAACTCTGCCCCATATTTAAATCTAAAAAAATATATTTATTAGAAACAGCAAGAGACAGGACACGGAAGCCCATGGAGATCCTTAATGGAAATGCCTGAATATTGTATATCCCTGGATAATCAGCTCCCAGCCTTGGTCACCCTGGAGCCATGTCTCCGTGATCCCAACTATAGCATAGTCATTAATAGCTATCTGCACCAACTCATCCACCTTATTACGAATGCTCCTCGCATTGAGACACAAAGCCTTCAGGCTTGTTTTTACAACACTTTTACCCTTTATACAATTGTGCTGACAAGTGGCCCCTTTTGATTTTTTTCCTGGATTTGTCTGCCAGCCACTATTAATTTTCACCTTGCTACCACTTGCTTCTATTGTCATTTTATACCCCTCTTTCTCTCTGCTCACACCTTTAAGACACCCACCACCTCTTATTCTCTGTTTATTATTTTTTTCTTCTTCCCCCCGTACATGTTGGGTCTGAGTGCTTCCCTTCTCTGCCTCCTGCCTCAGACACTGTCTCCTAGCTATCTCTATTTGAGTCCCTCCCCCCAACCTATCTAGTTTAAAGTCCCCCCAGTAGCCTTTTTCCTGCAGTTGCAGCAAGTGAAAATCTAGCAGGCAAGCAGGATGTTTTCTCCAACCACCCCCATTTGAAGGCCACTATTCTACCCAGTGCTTGGTACCTACTTCCAGCAGCCACTAGTTGCCCTCCAGGATGCACCAGGCCACTGCCTGGTCCACCAGGGTGATTTTGGTGCAGAGACTCTCACGGCAGCGGTGCATCGCTTCCGACGCCTCTAATTGCCTGGGACTCTTGCACTGAGGCTGCTCCATGGCCGGAGCTGCAGCGAGCGTCTCGCCAGCCCGGCAAACACTCGCCAGCCCCGGCTCCCCATCCGCCCCTGCCGCTGCTTCCGCTTCCATCCTTTCCTTTGCCCCGGCTCTCCAACATCCACGACCAGGTTGCTCAGAGCACAGCAGCACCTCGTCCAAAGCCGGAGACATTGAAACATGTCTAGCCAAAAAATGGGGGGGGGGGGGGGGGGGGGGGTGCGGGTAAGGTCTGCCAGATCCTTTGTGACTGGAAAGGCATTTCCATTAAGGATCTCCATGGGCTTCCGTGTCCTGTCTCTTGCTGTTTCTAATAAATATATTTTTTTAGATTTAAATATGGGGCACAGTTTGCAAATGACACAGAAAATTGGTGGCGTGGTAGACAGTGAGGGGGGAAGTGACAAACTGGTTAATTGGGCAGAAAAGCAGGAAATGGATTTTAATCCAGGAAAGTGAGGTTCTGTAATTTAGTTACTGGCAACAAGACAAGGAAGTACAGAAAGGATATTATAGGAACAGAGAGATCTTTTACTGTATGTTCAAAGGTAGATCAAGGTCAAACGACATGTCAGTAAGGTGGTCAAAAATGTAAATGTGGTGTTTTATTTTGTTAGCTGCATAGAATAGAATGAGGCAATATAGAATATACGAGCTTGGACATGTAGAACTCTAAATGATGCTAGTTAGGCCACATCTTGCACTCAGTTCAAGACACCACCTTATAGGAATGATATGCTTGTACAACAGAGAGACCTTGGAGGAGATGCAAGGGTATTACCAGCACTGGAATATTTTAGATGAGGAAACAGGATTTACTGGGGTGATTTTCCTGCTATAGAGGCGGCTGGGGGAAGATTAAATTGATATATTAAAAATTGAGAGGCGTTGAAAGAGTAATAGGAAGGATCAATTTCCCTTAGCAGTAGAAACAAAAACAGAGCACATTTAAAGTAATTGATAGTAGGACAAAGGGGAGGTGATTATTTCACCAAGGACATGCCAAGGGTTTGGCGCTCTATATCTAAGTGCAGTTGAGGCAGACACCCATTCAATAAGTACTTATGCATGCACTTGTGCAGGTTACGGGTGGAAGGTTGATTTAAACTGGCTTTTTGTCAAACTAGCATGGGCATGTTGGATCAAATTACTTCTGGCATAAATATTGAGGAATCACAGATTACAGAAACAGATTGTTTGATCCATCATGTTCATGCAGTCCATCATACACCTATCTATATTAATTCCATTTATTAGCACATGCTCCATGATCTTCAATGCTTCGGCTAGTTGGGTGCTTAAACATTATCAGATTACTTACAACTACGCAAACAATGCCTTCCAAATTCCAGTCATCCTGCGCATTAAAAATATTTAGGGTAGGGTGTTGACATGGATAGAAAATTGGTTGGCAGACCCGAAGCAAAGAGTAGGAGTGAACGGGTCCTTTTCAGAACGGCAGGCAGTGGCAAGTGGAGTGCCGCAAGGCTCGGTGTTGGGGCCACAACTGTTTACCATATATATTAATGATTTGGAAGAGGGAATTAGCAGCAAAACTAGCAAGTTTGCAGATGACACAAAGCTGGGTGGCAGTGTGAACTGTGAAGAGGATGTTAGGAGGTTGTAGGGGGACCTGGACAGGTTGAGTGAGTGGGCAGATGCATGGCAGATGCAGTATAATATAGATAAATGTGAGGTTATCCACTTTGGCGGCAAAAAACAAGGGGACAGATTATTATCTCAATGGGGTTAGGTTAGGTAAGGGGGAGGTACAGCGAGACCTGGGTGTCCTTGTACACTGGTCACTGAAAGTTGGCGTGCAGGTACAGCAGGCAGTGAAGAAAGCTAATGGAATGTTGGCCTTCATAACAAGAGGATTTCAGTATAGGAGTAAAGAGGTTCTTCTGCAGTTGTATAGGGCTCTGGTGAGACCACATCTGGAGTATTGTGTACAGTTTTGGTCTCCTAATTTGAGGAAGGACATCCTTGTGATTGAGCCAGTGCAGCGGAGGTTCACGAGATTGATCCCTCGGATGGCGGGACTGTCATATGAGGAAAGATTGAAAAGACTCGGCTTGTATTCACTGGAGTTTAGAAGGATGAGGGGATATCTTATAGAAACATATAACATTATAAAATGACTGGACAAGCTAGATGCAGGAAAAATGTTCCCAGTGTTGGGCGAGTCCAGAACCAGGGGCCGCAGTCTTAGAATAAAGGGGAGGTCATTTAAGACTGTGGTGAGAAAAAACATTTTTACCCAGAGAGTTGTGAATTTATGGAATTCCCTGCCACAGAGGGCAGTGGATGCCAAATCACTGGATGGATTTAAGAGAGAGTTGGATAGAGCTCTTGGGGCTAGTGGAGTCAAGGGATATGGGGAGAAGGCAGGCACGGGTTATTGATAGCGGACGATCAGCCATGATCACAATGAATGGCGGTGCTGGTTCGAAGGGCCGAATGGCCTCCCCCTGCACCTATTTTCTATGTTTCTATTTTCTATATTCTTCACATCCCCTTTAACCCCCTCACCCTAAACCTATCACTTTTAATCTTATAAACCTCTGCCAAGGGGAAAGTTTCCTATGATCTACCCTATCCATACCCCTCATAATTGTATGCATCTTTAGTTGGCCCCCTCAACATCCTCCACTCCAAGGAAAATAAATCCAACCTGTCCTCATATGACTGAAAGTGCTTTTCATTCAAAGACATTCAAGGGAGTTGTTCTTTGAACAGTGTCACAGGATTTATTTATTTTTGTCTGCATCCAAAAACATATTTGTACATATATTACTCCCCCAGTACTCCACCATAGTATTCGCTTAGTTTGCATGTAAAAGACCTTGGAGAGGAGTAGGAACCTACGACCTGAATGAAAAGCAAGCACGACTATCTTTGACCCAAATCTGAATACATTTACTCAACCAGAAGCTCATTTGTTCCAGAGTTAATGGCCCACTTACACAATTGATATCGAACATTTAATTTGTCTCATCTGTTACGTAACTGGACGAACAGTACACGTGCACTTCTGTACTTCGCAACATTTAAGACACATTTAAACAAGTACACGGACAGGATAGATTGAGAGGGATAGGGGCCAAACTCAGACGGGTGCAATTAGTGTAGATGGGGCTTTCTGGTCAGGATGGGCAAGTTGGGATAAAGGGCCTGTTTCCACGCTGTGTGCCTGACACCTTAACTCTATGCCAACCAATTTTCAAAACTTGTCATCAAGTAACTAATATTTCTGAATGGGTTGATGAGTTATGGCAATAAATAAAAATGTTTATAAATTTTAGAACAAGAATGTAAAGATGATGAAAACTGGCATGAGGCGTGACAGGGAAAGGCTGTTGATGTGCAATTTGTTTCCATCTATCTCCAATTCCTGCTGGAAAATTACTACCGTGTACAAATTCTTCACACGTTTTGAATTCTGCACCTCCTCTCACATAAAATCATTTATACATCATTTTCTTTTGCGTGTTTTTTTTTAACCTTAATTTGTGGGGGGGGGGGGGGGGGTCGAGGGGTTAAGTCTTGGACTTTTACTGCATTAGGACTTTTTCCCTCATGTATTCTATGAAAAGTTTTGATCATTTTGAAAAGTAATTTTAGATTTCCCTCAACGTATTCCATTTTATTGAGACCAATCTCATATTATTTGTGTCCTCTCCATAGACAGCACTTGTTCTCTCAACATCTCATTGTGTAACAGAGTCTAGTTCCTACCTTCTCTCTGTATTAGCCATTTTTGTATTTGTCTCTCGTTTGCAGTTCACTATTCTTTTTATGCATCTGGGGCTCTATTGACCTTTAGGTCAGTGCAGTAGTGCGGCAGCTAGTGCTATTACCTCTGCACCCAAGCAACCCAGTTTGGATCTTGGTACGCACAAATTTTGCATATTTTTCCTGTGACTGTAGGGGTTTCCCTCCAGAGCTTTGTTTTTTTTCCCCACTTCCAAAGATTAGCAAACGGTTATTAGAAAATGACTCTAGTGTAGATAGGTGTCAGGAGAATTGGGTAAAGTTGATGGACATGCTAGGGTGAATGGGGCAGATGAGATAGGTGGCATAGACATTGTGGTGTGAACCACCTACTCCTGTCTCACGAGTAAATGTGAAATATGAAATCCATTACTATGGTTGGAACCCAGGCCGATGAGACAATTCAATTCTGCAATGCGCTTATTCTTAAACAATATCTCCATGCTTGGCTTTTCATCATCAGCAATATTAAATGACACAAGAACTTGAAAATAGGAATTCATAAGAGACAGGAGCAGAATTCGGCCATTCGGCCCATCAAGTCTACTCTGCCATTCAATCATGGCTGATCTAACTCCCCCTCCTAACCACATTCTCCTGCCTTCTCCCCATGACACATTGACGACCTCCACAGCCTTCTGTGGCAATGAATTCCACAGATTCAGCCTTGTGGGGAGTGGGGAGAAAGGAGTTGTCAATGATTCCGGTCAAAACCTTGCATCATTTGATTCTACAAGAACAGTTTCTCCCACGTACTGCACTAATACCTTTATTTTTAAGTATTTAAACTCTTGTGTATCTTAAGTAGAATCTTAAATATAAATTTTCTTAGTCTCCTTCCTAATTAATGGTTTCAATTTCACCCAGTTAGTTATAAAGATTGAACATTGATTTTATATTCCAAGTTTTACTTATAAAGCAAATAATTAATACAGGTGCACAGTAGAGAGCATGCTGACTGGTTGCATCGCGGCTTGGTTCGGCAACCTGAGGGTCCAGGAGCGGAAAAGAATGCAGAAAGTTGTAAACACTGCCCAGTCCATCATCGGCTCTGACCTCCCCACCATCGAAGGGATCTATCGCAGTCGCTGCCTCAAAAAGGCAGCCAACATCATCAAGGACCCACACCATCCTGGCCACGCACTCATCTCTCTGCTACCATCGGGCAGAAAGTACAGGAGCCTGAAATCTGTTACATCCATGTTCAGGAACAGCTTCTTCCCCACAGCCATCAGGCTATTAAACTCGCCATCAAACAGAATCTGAACTGTAACAGCCTATTGCACTTTATCTGCTTATTTATGTGTATATTGAACTGATCTGTTCTGTATTTTTGTTTACAATACTCTGTTGTGCTGCAGCAAGCACAAAATGTCATTGTCCTGTCTGGGACGCATGACAATAAACTCTTGACCTGACTGGACGCGATTAATCTAAATTTAAAAACATCTTATAATCTTGTCTGGTCACTTTAAAAGAGCTGTGTGCAATATATTTCCCCAGATGTTTACAGGGCTTCGGGAGGAAAAAAAAGATGAGACTAGTTTGACTGTTGTGATATTGATAGTGTCTTTGAGACCTTGGACAATTTCAGGGTAAGATCATCATACCAAATAGAATGCCAGGAATATGGAACTAGGAAAAACATTCCTATACAATTATTGGTAGTGAGCTTTAAGTATTAGGGTGCAAAAGTTTAAGGTGAGAGGGGAAAGATTGAATAGGAACTTGAGGGGCAAACCTTTCACTCAGAGGTGGTGGGAATATGGAGGATGAAGAGGATTTCTTTGAAAGTGACTTTGTGCAATTGAAACCACTTACTGGCTACTCTATACCCTCACACCAATAGTTACAACAACAACAAAAAACTGTAAACAAATTACTGCACAAAGCAAGCAAGTTTTTAAAATGTTTTTGGCAAATAGAACTGAAATACTGACCTCTACTAATGGTCTAGGTTTCCGTTCCACTGAGAACTTGAAGTGACAGAGTTCACAGTAACTGGTGTTTGAAGAAGAAAGCCATCGTTCCAAGCAGCTCTTATGAATAGTTCCCAAAGTCCCTGTACATTCACAAGGGGAGAGCAAGTCTTCCTGATTGCTGCCTTCATGACAAATCCTACACATAGGCCAATCATTGAATGTGCTGCAAAGGAAATACGTTAATTGTCAACGTCTGAAACTTAAAGATAACGCTTGTGAATCATGGCAGTTGGATTAATATCAGGATGGTTTAACTAAACCATCACCAGAATACACAGCAGTTCTCCCCATATCTTGAAAGATTATTTATTGTATATATTGAGTCTTTTTTTTGCAATACTTTAGTAATATTTGCAGATAAATTACATTTTGTGTTTCTTATTTTATTAAAGCAACAATTGCAACGGTTCTGTGATCTGAACCCATACATGAAAATGTTTCCAAATCCTGCTGTAGTATGGCAATGTGGCAGAGGCAATAAATCTGAATCTATTCTCCGTCTAATTTAGCTTTTAGTTTAGAGATACAGCATGGAATCAGGCCTTTCGGCCCACCCAGTCCGCACCGACCCGCACATTAACACCATCCGACACACACTAGGAACTATTTACACTTATACCAAGCCAATTAACCTACAAACCTGTATGTCTTTGGAGTGTGGAAGGAAACCGCAGATCTTGGAGAAAACCCCCCCGTGGTCACAAGGAGAACAATCAAACTCCGTACAAACAGCACCCGTAGTCGGGATCGAACCCGGGTCTCCTGCACGGCAAGCACCGCAAGGCAGCAACTCTACAACTGCACCGCACTTTTCACTGTGCCCCAGTATACATGATACGTTTTATGTTGCGTACTGTCCAGTCTACAGAAAGACTCTGCATGATCAAAGCTGTCCACAGTATACAGATTCAGGGTAAAGGGAATAACAGTTAGTGCAAGATTAAGTCCAGTAAAGTCTGATTAAAGATAGTCTGAGGGTCTCCAATGAGTCCAAGGGTCTCCTATTAAATCCGAGAGTATCCAATAGTCACTACACAAAACACGCTTACTGTAGAATAGTTTTACATAAACAGCTTCCATTATATATCCAAATTCTCAAATTTAAAATAGAAGTCAACAGGAAGTTTTCCAGAGGGAAGTCAATTATAGATGATAGATAAATAAATGATGCAGTCAAGAAACTGTTGGACAACAATACACATGCCTTCAGCCTACAAAAATATTCCCAGACTAATCATATTTTAATCCTCTGCCTTTAGCTCCAAGCATCCCACATGAAATGATGCTTGGTGAGTCCACTTGAAAACTATGCTAATCAGTCATCATTCTAATTCAACAAACTCCTAAATGGAATCAGACCCTCACTATGTTATCAGTCATAGATCAACAACTCGCAAAATATTAAACTTGATTTCTAACATGCTCAGAGATTAATGTGCCTCTTGGACACTATAAAACTGTCAAGTGGCAAATCGCTCCAAAGGTAATACGTAACATGCAACTGCTATAAAAATACTTGTTTATTCAGACATACAAAATGATCTCCAAACCAGAGCAATTAGAATCACAGCAAGGCTGGAACTTGTATAGCATTTACCCGTCTCACACTGGTGCAGTATAAAGATACTTCAAATTGATAAATCACAGTATGTATGTTTAAAGATGAACTAAGGAAGTGCACAACAAAAATGAAACAGTTCTCTAAAAAAAAAATGCAATCCTTTGCCATGTAATTTAATTAGACTTGTTGGAATTAGCATGGCATTGTTTTTTCAAGCTAGATTTTGATGGTAAAGTTTGCATCCTGAAAAATTTAGTTAATGCCCAAAGTAAATATAATCTTGTGGAGGCTGTCTGCTGTCCAAAGTACAGCAAAACTAAAAATCTGCTATCTGATTATTTGGAAATCCCAAAGTACAAACATGTCGCTTACTGAGTGATGTTTGCTGCTCCCTTCAAATTCGCAGGCACCTCATGTCACATGCTCCATTTACTGAATTCCTCTGGAAAATGTTATTATTGAGTAACTTTTAGAAAATGTGATTTCAAACTGTGATAAGACACAAAAAGCTGGAGTAACTCAGCGGGACAGGCAACATCTCTGGAGAGAAAGAATCGGTGATGTTTTGGGTCGAGACCCTTCTTCAGACTGGTGTAAAGCGTGTATATTTCCAAGTGTGTTTAGGTTGCTTTAGAGATATCGCATGGAAACGGGCTAATCAGCCCACTGAGTCCAACCTGACCATCGGTCATCTGTTCACACTAGTTCTGTGTTATTCCACTTTCCCATCTACTCCCTACACGCTAGAGGGTAACTTTACAGACGGCAATTAACCTACAAACTTGCACTTTTTGGGATGTGGTAAGAAACTGGAGAAACCTATATAGCCGCACGGTGAACGTGCAAACTCAACACAGAAAGCACTGTGTATTTTCTGGATAATTCAGAAAATCTTCCCTTCGAGCACCAAAGTCCTGTGAATGCTGGATTAATGGAGTTGTACAGGGTCAGCAACCTAACCAGTATTATAAAATATCCAGAAGTCAAAGGTGTACTCTGTTTAATCAGATTACAGAGATAACAAGGTGGGGATTGGAATGAGCCATCCTTTACATCAAATGTCAAAATGCATTTTACTTCTTTAGCAACACTCAAATGATGTTATAGAAAACAATCTGTACCTGTGCGTGTTCAGGGTCTTGACCACCGTCGTTGAGAGCAGCTTTCTCTCCTTCGCTGAAACTTGCATCACATACCGTGGTTGTCCATTCATCACACCAGCCGAATCTTCCACTGATTTCACTAAAGGAACCAAGCCAGTGCAGTCTGGAAGGACATCAGGCAGGCGAGTATGATGGTTGGCTGTCATGGCAACAGACAATTAATCCCTCTGCGAGTGGGAACAGCAGTCATATTTCCAGCTGAAAGAAAATGGGGGAAATACATTAAAATTATTAAACTGTTGCATGAAGATAATTTCAAACTCTTATATAAAACTTTAAAATGCTGAAACTACTCAAAAGTAAATACAGTAACAAGAGACCATGAGATAATGTTTCAGGTCGATGACCTTTTATCCTTTTACATTCTTCATAGTTATACAAATGAGAGGACATCTGATGGGAAACTTATTAAGTGCTTAAAGGTCTTGGCAGGCTAAATGTAGAGAAAATATTTCCCATGACCGATGAGACCAGGACATAGCTTGAGAATAAGGGATAGGCTGTTTAGGATGATACTTAGGGGAAATTTTTTTTCATTTAGAGGGCAGCGAACAATAGAACTTTCCACATTGGATGGACATGGAAGCCGTTATGCTAATATAAAGCCAGGTCAAGGAATATGGGGAGAGTGGAGAAATATGGTTCCAAGGCAGAAGATGGGCCATGATCTTGATGAATACAGAACAGGCTAAATTGCCTACTGCTCCTAAGCAGAAGTGGAACATTTAGAAGCAAAATGGAGGTATGGAGAGAACAAAAAAGGGCAGGTCTGTGTTTCTCTCTCCATAAATGCTGCCTGATCGACCTAATATTTCCATATTTTCCATTTTTACTGATTTCCAACCTGCAGTAATTTTGCCATTGAAGTTAAAACTGTTTTATATTTCCGTGCATGAGCTCATTAACCAGTGAATTCAAATTTAACTCTCCTCATTTTTATGGAGTGGGCCAAAAACATTGAAAGTGATAAAACGTTTGGGCTGATCGGTAGAGTGTTTTAAAATTCATATATTAATTGCATAAATTAACATGTAGAACAAATCTTCACAGAAAATCCAAGAAACATTCCATCTCATTTCATATTAACCACAGGAACAACTAATATTATCAAGTGGATTTTTGCAACTACAGTACTTATTAGGTATGCAAGGAAATATGAGTTGTAAAGTTGAGAATCGTTGGTGCAACTTTACAGGATATTTTCAGAGGCCAACCCTCCACAGCTTTGGTATGCAAGATGGAATAAACCTGCATCGTAAGCAGTGAATGGTGATTATTAGACACAAGGAATTACCGATGCTGGAATCTTGAGCAAAAACACAAATGTGCTGGAGTAACTCAGCAGGTCAGATCCCAACACAAAATGTTGCCTAAACAAATCCTCCAGAGATCCTGCCTACTTCAGAAGGTTGTTTATTAGCTTGATTCCTGAAAAGAAGATATTAACAATTAAAGAATGGATGAACGGATTGGTTTTATCCTCAATGGAGTTTAAAATAATAAATCTTATTAAATCATTAGATTGAGGGGATGATTCCCTCATGGGGGCATGTAGGAACCATAATTTCAGAATAAAGGAGCACCCAATTAAGGCCGAAATAAGGAGGAATTTTGCAGGTCTGCGAGTCTTCCATTCTCCAACAGTGAGAAATAGGCCCTTTGGTGCACCAAGCCTGTGCTGACTATCAGGAAATTCAGCATCCGTCTTGACATGAACCCTACCCAAACCCATTTAATTCCTCCACGTATCTATTTGCCTCCATTACAGTTCAATTTAGTTTGTCATGTAGAGTGAAAAGCTTTTTTGTTGCATGCTATCCAGTCAGCAAAAGACAATACGTGATTACAATCGAGCCATTTATAGTACATAGATACATGATACATTACTGCCCACCCCTCCACATTTTAGCATTTACCTACAATGGCCAAATAACAGAGCAAACTGCATGTTTTTACAATGAGGTAGGAAACCCAGGCGTCATAGGAAGAACACGCAAAACTCCACAATGACATAGAAACATAGAAACATAGAAATTAGGTGCAGGAGTAGGCCATTCGGCTCTTCGAGCCTGCACCGCCATTCAATATGATCATGGCTGATCATCCAACTCAGTATCCTGTACCTTGCCTTCTCTCCATACCCCCTGATCCCTTCAGCCACAAGGGCCACATCCAACTCCCTCTTAAATATGGCCAACGAACTGGCGTCAACTACCTTCTGTGGCAGAGAATTCCACAGATTCACCACTCTCTGTGTGAAAAACGATTTTCTCATCTCGGTCCTAAAAGACTTCCCCCTTATTCTGATATCACAGATTACACGGTATTCTTAAAAACATTTTGTTCAAAGCCGATCTCTAACCTTCGGCTACAAGAGAAATACGCCAGACCAGCAACAAAATCAATTTGACTAATGAAATTAGCTCCCAGTTGAATGATTTCAGCAATAATAGCCAGAGCTGTCAACCCAAATTCCTCAAGACCTTTTTTGAATCCCATTAAATACAATTTACAGATAATAATTAAGTACTAAGATCCAACTGCCAAATTTCTGTTCCAATGAAAAAATCCTTTCAAATTAATGGCTTTCTTATTGATCAAAGTATTCCTAATTGCACTAATGAGGAGATATTGTATTGTATTTGATGTTTCCCACCATCAAAGCCATCTTATTTTACATCACTGAAAAATCTTGGAGAAGCCTTTCCAAATAAATCAAACCACTGAATATACATGATGCTCCGAATGTTTCTTTGGAGGAAAACAACAAAGTGCGCAGCAAGATGGTACATTGTGGGGTAGTTATGTTTCAGAGATCACGTTGTGTTCTTAAATGCATTTTGTGAAAAGCCAATCTATAACGTTTTGGCTACAATAGAAATACAACAGACCAGCAACAATATACACATTCATTCTCAAATGTTGTGTGTCAATAACTTCAGATATTTGATTTGACTGCTGGGGCAATAAACCCAGTGTTAAAATGAAACAGCGTTAAATGAAAGTGGATCTGAAATGGAAAATTAAAAGGATTTGCAAGGCGTAACATGGAGGACGGTAATGCTTCTGTCTGGCCTATTCCATACCCTTCAATTACATCACCAGTTCCCAGCAGTTGCCACCTGCTTCTCCTAGACCATCCGTTTTGTGGCTGCAATTGTTTACAGTAATGGAAAAAAAAAGGATTATAGCACATCTGGCAATTTTTAAAAAACTAGCAAACAAGTATGCTTCCTAAAAAAAAAGGACGAGTTTAAACTGCCCAACTTGTAGAAAAAGCTTGGAATTGAACTAATTTCCCTGTGTGCAGATGTGGATATTATTCTGAACTCCATTCTTATTCAGTTTCCACGTGCAGGTTTCTATTCTTGATCCTTCAAACTAGTCGTAGTACATTTCTGCAAGACACTGCATGCACAGCTGCAACAAAGATACCAAAGGAAAAAGGTCTTTGATTATGTTGGTTGCCTTCCCATGGCATTGTGAAGTGCAGATGGAGTTGATGGTGGGAAGGTTTGTCTATATGACCGATTGGGGTACATGCATGTTCTTGCAATTTTGGACTGAGCTGTTGCCAAACTACGCTACGATGCATCCCGATAGGATGCTTTCTATGGTGCATCTGTAGAAGTTAGTAAGAGTTATTGCATACATTTTTAATCACAGGAAATAAAGGCATTGACGAGTTTTCCTGGCTGTAAATTCAGTGCGATTGGCTCAGGAACTTGAAGCTCTCAATCATTTCCATGAGAGCTTTATTGATGTTGATTGGAGCAAGTATTCCACCTGGATACCTGGTCACTAATTAGCCCTTTCATCTTGCTGACAATGAGGGAGTAGCTGTTGTGCTGATGCCATGTTACCCGAGCTCTTTATTTCCTGTCAGTATTCCATGTTGTCATTGTTTGAGAACCACTCCACCACAATGGTGTCATCTGAAAACTTGTAAATGGATTTAAGAGCAGAATTTGGGCAGCACAGAGGCACAGCCTTTAGAGCTGCTACCTCACAGTTCAAGTTCAAGTGAGTTTATTGTTACGTATCCCTGACAGGACAATGACATTCTTCCTTTGCTTCAGCACAACGGAACATAGTAGGCATTTACTGCAAAACAGATCAGTGTGTCCATATATCATTATATAAATACATACACACATGAATAAATAAACTGATAAAGTGCAAATAACAGATAATGGGTTATTAATGATTAGAGTTTTGTCCGAGCCAGGTTTAATAGCCTGACGGCTGTGGGGAAGTAGCTATTCCTGAACCTGGTCATTGCAGTCTTCAGGCTCCTGTACCTTCTACCTGAAGATAGCAGGGAGATGAGTGTGTGGCCAGGATGGCGTGGGTTCTTGATGATGCTGCCAGCCTTTTTGAGGCAGCGACTGCAATAAATCCCCTCGATGGAAGGAAGGTCAGAGCTGATGATGGACTGGGCAGTGTTTACTACTTTTTGAAGTATTTTCCTCTTCAGGGTGCTCAAGTTGCCGAACCAAGCCACGATGCAACCGGTCAGCATGCTCTCTACTGTGCACCTGTAGAAGTTAGAGAGAGTCCTCCTTGACAAACCGACTCTCCGTAATCTTCTCAGGAAGTAGAGGCGCTGATGTGCTTTCTTGATAATTGCATTAGTGTTCTCGGACCAGGAAAGATCTTCAGAGATGTGCACGCCCAGGAATTTGAAGCTCTTGACCCTTTCAACCATTGACCCGTTGATATAAACGGGACTGTGGGTCCCCATCCTACTCCTTCCAAAGTCCACAATCAGTTCCTTGGTTTTGCTGGTGTTGAGGGCCAGGTTATTGTGCTGGCACCATATGGACACTTACTCGATCTCTCTTCTATACTCTGACATCCCCATCAGTGATACGTCCCACAACGGTGGTGTCGTCAGCGAACTTGATGATGGAGCACGCAGCCTTGATGTGCTCCCGTGCTGATTGTTATCGAGCCTGACACATTTCCACCAATACGAACAGACTGTGGTCTGTGAATGAGGAAGTCGAGGATCCAATTGCAGAGGGATGCGCAGAGACCCAGTTCTGCGAGTTTGGTAACCAGCTTGGAGGGGATGATTGTGTTAAATGCCGAGCTGTAATCGATGAATAACAGCCTGACATATGAGTTTTTGTTGTCCAAGTGGTCCAGAGCGGAGTGGAGGGCCAGCGAGATCGCGTCCACCGTTGATCTGTTGTGGCGGTAAGCGAACTGCAGTGGGTCCAGGTTTTTGTCAAGGTAGGAGTTGATTTGCTCCATGATCAACCTCTCGAAGCACTTCATCACCACAGGCGTTAGTGCCACAGGTCGATAGTCATTGAGGCGCGTCACCTTGCTCTTCTTGGGCACTGGTATAATTGATGCCCATTTAAAGCAGGTGGGGACCTCAGAAGTGAGAGGCTGAAAATGTCCGTAAAAACTCCAGCCAGTTGGTCCGCACAGGTTTTTAGAACATGACCGGGTATACCATCAGGTCCAGGCACTTTTCGAAGGTTCACCCCTCTGAAGGATTTCCTGATGTCGGCCTCTGTGACTGAGACTGAAATACCATCACAGCGAATGGGGGCTTGGGAAGGCACATCAGTGTTCTCCCTATCAAAGCTTGCGTAAAACGCATTGAACTCGTCAGGGAGTGATATTTCGCCGACATTCGAGCTGCCTCCTGGTTTCGCCTTGTAGGAAGTGATTGCATTCAGGCCCTGTCACAGCTGCCGAACTTATGTCTCATCGTCCAGTTTGGAGCAGAAGTCCCTTTTGGCCTTTTTGATGGCCTTACCAAGGTCGTATCTGGACTTCTTGTAGTCCACTGTACCATCAGACATGAATACTCGGTGTCTGGACTTCAGAAGAGTGCGGATCTCAAAGTTCCTTCAAGGTTTCTGATTGGGAAACGCTCGGAAGGTTTTTGTAGGGATGCAGTCTTCCACACATTTCTTTATAAAGTCTGTAACGACTGTGGCGTATTCGTTCAAGTCCTTTGCCGAGTCCTTGAGTGGATGTGGAGAGGATCCACAGTGCTAGAGATCCAGAATCTATCCTGACCTCGGGTGCTGCCTGTGTGGAGTTTGCGCATTCTCCATGACCATGTGGATTTCCTCTAGAACCTCCAGTTTCCTCTCACATCACAAAGATGTGCAGTATGTAAATTACCCCTAGTGTGCAGGAAGTGGAATGTGAAAGTGGGATAATATAGAATCAGTGTGAATGGATGACCAATGGTCGACATGAACATGGTGAGCTGAAGGGCCTGTTTCCATGTTGCATCCTTCAATCAATCACAGCTGTGAGTGTATAGGGAGTGTAGTAAGGAGCTGAGAACACATCCTTGTGGAGCAATGGAGTTGATAATTATCATTGATGGTGTTTTGTCACCACACGGATTGTGATCCTAAGAGCACAAGACATAGTGGCATTGCCATTCAATCTTGGCTAATCTATTTTTCCCTCAGCCACATTCTTATGCTTTCTCTGCACAACCTATGATGCTCTTTCTAATCAAGATGATATCATCAATTTCCTCAGATTCACCACCTTCTGGCTAAAGAATTTACTCCTCACATCTATTTTAAGGTACATCCTTTTATTCTGAAGCTGTGCCATCTGGTCTTAGACTCTCCCACTACTTGAACCATCCTCTCCACATCCACTATATCTAAGCCTTTTGCTATTCGGTAGGTTTCAATGAGATTCCCCCGTCATCCTTCTAAACTTCAGCAAGTAAAGGCCCAGAGCCATTAAACATTCCACATACACTAATCAACCAGCAAACAGTCCCTTTACACGTATTTCTACACTTTACTGCACCTGAACCACTGTCATGTTATACATGGTCATAGTAGATGTTTGCAAGTCAGAATAGGAATAGATGGTACTCTTAGAAACATAGAAATTAGGTGCAGGAGTAGTCCATTCGGCCCTTCGAGCCTACACCGCCATTCAATATGATCATGGCTGATCATCCAACTCAGTATCCTGTACCTGCCTTCTCTCCATACCCCCTGATCCCTTCAGCCACAAGGGCCACATCTAACTCCCTCTTAAATATAGCCAACGAACTGGCCTCAACTACCTTCTGTGGCAGAGAATTCCACAGATTCACCACTCTCTGTGTGAAAAAAGATTTTCTCATCTCGGTCCTAAAAGACTTCCCCCTTATCCTTAAACTGTGACCCCTTGTCCTGGACTTCCCCAACATCGGGAACAATCTTCCTGCATCTAGCCTGTCCAACCCCTTAAGAATTTTGTAAGTCTCTATGAGATCCCCCCTCAATCTTCTAAATTCCAGCGAGTACAAGCCGAGTCTATCCAGTCTTTCTTCATATGGAAGTCCTGCCATCCCAGGAATCAGTCTGGTGAACGTTCTCTGTACTCCCTCTATGGCAATTAGTTAATCTTGTTAATTAACCTCAGTTTAATTAATAAACAAGTTGATCTGCATTTTTTAATTTGTCTAGTACATTTGCAAGTTTGTATTTTGAATATGGATGGCCTCAAATCTTCTAAATATAAAGCCCATTGGTGAATACAAGTTCCGAGTCGTATGCTTTCTTAATAACATTTTGCTCCATCGTGTAGTTGTCTTGAGTCAAAAAGCTAATGGAAATTAGCTGTTAATGACCAAAGCAATGACAAATGTGTTATCTGATAAACCTATTAATCAAAGGTATTTGAAAAGGTTGGTGTTTTTTTTTGTGGACTATCTGTTAATTTAATATATATTATCATTCCATAAAATATTTATCTGAGGTTTTGAAATCAAGGTTTCCTTGATTTCAAAACCTCAGGCCCACAGGAGCCGTTGGAAGAAGAGGAGGAGGGGGAGGAGCGACACCCGACCGGTAAGGATAAAAATCAAGCGCGGGGCTTGTTTTTTCAGAGGCCCACAGGAGCCGTTGGAAGAGGAGGAGGGGGAGGAGCGACCCAAATCCATAACATTCCATTTGGAGAAGTGGGTTTTTTTTTTAGGAAGCCGCTGATTGGTGGGAAGTTGTCGTGGTGCATGTTGGCACCAACGATATAGGTAAAAAAAGGGATGAGGTCCTACAAGGTGAATTTAGGGAGCTAGGAGATAAACTTAAAAAGGACCTCAAAGGTAGTAATCTCCGGATTACTACCAGTACCACGGGCCAGTCAGAGTAGAAATAGGAGGATAATGCAAATGAATACGTGGCTTGAAAAGTGGTGCAAGGGGGAGGGATTCAAATTTTTAGGGCACTGGGACCAGTTCTGGGGGAGGTGGGACCGGTACAAACAGGACGGTTTGCACCTGGAATGGAATGGAACCAATGTTCTTGGGGGAGTGTTTGCTAGTGCTGTCGGGGAGGATTTAAACTAATGTGGCAGGGGGATGGGTACAAGAGCAGAGAGGCAGGAGGGTGTAAAATGAGGATAGAAGCATTAGGTAGCAAGGTGAAAAGTAAAAGTGGCAGGCAGACAAAACCAGGGCAAAAATCAAAAAGGGCCACTTTTCAGCAAAATTGTATAAGGGATAAGTGCGTTGTAAAGACAAGCCTGAAGGCTTTGTGTCTCAATGCAAGGAGTATTCGTAATAAGGTGGACGAGTTTGAACGTGCAGATAGATATTAATGATTATGATATAGTTGGGATCACGGAGACATGGCTCCAGGGTGACGTAGGCTGGGAGCTGAACATCCAGGATATTCAATATTCAGGAGGGATAGAGAGAAAGGAAAAGGAGGTGGGGTAGCGTTGCTGGTTAGAGAGAGATTAACGCAATGGAAAGGAAGGACATTAGCTTGGAGGATGTGGAATCGGTATGGGTAGAGCTACAAAACACTAAGGGGCAGAAAACGCTGGTGGGTGTTGTGTACAGGCCACCTAACAGTAGCAGAGAAGTTGGGGATGGTATCAAACAGGAAATTAGAAATGCGTGCGACAAAGGCAAAACAGTTATAATGGGTGACTTCAATCTACATATAGATTGGGTTAATCAAATTGGCAGGGGTGCTGAGGAAGAGGATTTTTTGGAATGTATGCGGGATAGTTATCTAAATCAACATGTAGAGGAACCAACGAGAGAGCAGGCTATTTTAGACTGGGTTTTGAGTAATGAGGAAGGGGTAGTTAGCCGTCTTGTTGTACGTGCCCCCTTGGGCAAGAGTGACATAATATGGTTGAGTTCTTCATTAGGATGGAGAGTGACATTGTTAATTCAGAAACAATGGTTCTGAACTTAAAGAAAGGTAACTTTGAGGGTATGAGACGTGAATTGGCCAAGATTGACTGGCAATTAATTCTAAAAGGGTTGACGGTGGATATACAATGGAAGACATTTAAAGACTGCATGGATGAACTATAAAAAATTGTTCATCCCAGTTTGGCAAAAGAATAAATCGGGGAAGGTAGTGCATCCGTGGATAACAAGGGAAATCAGGGATAGTATCAAAGCAAAGGATGATGCGTACAAAGTAGCCAGAAAAAGCAGCATACCAGAGGACTGGGAGAAATTCAGAGACCAGCAGAGGAGGACAAAGGGCTTAATTAGGAAAGGAAAAATAGATTATGAAAGAAAACTGGCAGGGAACATAAAAACTGACTGCAAAAGTTTTTATAGATATGTGAAGAGAAAGAGGTTAGTTAAAACAAATGTAGGTCCCTTGCAGTCAGAAACAGGTGAGTTGATCATGGGAACAAGGATATGGCGGACCAATTGAATAACTACTTAGGTTCCGTCTTCACTAAGGAAGACATAAATAATCTGCCTGAAATAGCAGGGGACTGTGGGTCAAAGGAGGAATTGAGTGAAATCCAGGTCAGTCGGAAGTGGGTTGGGTAAATTGAATAGATTAAAGGCCGATAAATCCCCAGGGCCAGATAGGCTGCATCCCAGAGTACTTAAGGAAGTAGCTCAGGAAATAGTGGATGCATTAGTGATAATCTTTCAAAACTCTTTAGATTCTGGAGTAGTTTCCTGAGGATTGGCGGGTAGCAAATGTAACCCCTCTTTTTAAGAAGGGAGGGAGAGAGAAAACGGGGAATTACAGACCAGTTAGTCCTAACATCGGTAGTGGGGAAACTGCTAGAGTCAGTTATTAAAGATGGGATAGCAGCACATTTGGAAAGTGGTGAAATCATTGGACAAAGTCAGCATGGATTTACAAAAGGTAAATCATGTCTGACGAATCTTGTGGAATTTTTCGAGGATGTAAACTAGTAGCGTGGATAAGGGAGAACCAGTGGATGTGGTATATCTGGACTTCCAGAAGGCTTTCGACAAGGTCCCACATAAGAGATTAGTATACAAACTTAAAGCATACGGTATTAGGGGTTCAGTATTGATGTGGATAGAGAACTGGCTGGCAAACAGGAAGCAAAGAGTAGGAGTAAACGGGTCCTTTTCACAATGGCAGGCAGTAACTAGTGGGGTACCGCAGGGCTCAGTGCTGGGACCCCAGCTATTTACAATATATATTAATGATCTGGATGAGGGAATTGAAGGCAATATCTCCAAGTTTGCGGATGACACTAAGCTGGGGGGCAGTGTTCGCTGTGAGGAGGATGCTAGGAGACTGCAAGGTGACTTGGATAGGCTGGGTGAGTGGGCAAATGTTTTGGCAGATGCAGTATAATGTGGATAAATGTGAGGTTATCCACTTTGGTGGCAAAAACAGGAAAGCAGACTATTATTTAAATGGTGGCCGATTAGGAAAAGGGGAGATGCAGCGAGACCTGGGTGTCATGGTACACCAGTCATTGAAAGTAGGCATGCAGGTGCAGCAGGCAGTGAAAAAAGCGAATGGTATGTTAGCTTTCATAGCAAAAGGATTTGAGTACAGGAGCAGGGAGGTTCTACTTCAGACCACACCTGGAGTATTGCATACAGTTTTGGTCTCCAAATCTGAGGAAGGACATTATTGCCATAGAGGGAGTGCAGAGAAGGTTCACCAGACTGATTCCTGGGATGTCAGGACTGTCTTATGAAGAAAGACTGGATAGACTCGGTTTATACTCTCTGGAATTTAGGAGATTGAGAGGGGATCTTATAGAAACTTACAAAATTCTTAAGGGGTTGGACAGGCTAGATGCAGGAAGATTGTTCCCGATGTTGGGGAAGTCCAGGACAAGGGGTCACAGCTTAAGGATAAGGGGGAAATCCTTAAGACCGAGATGAGAAAGACTTTTTTCACACAGAGAGTGGTGAGTCTCTGGAACTATCTGCCACAGAGGGTAGTTGAGGCCAGTTCATTGGCTATATTTAAGAGTGAGTTGGATGTGGCCCTTGTGGCTAAGGGGATCAGAGGGTATGGAGAGAAGGCAGGTACGGGATACTGAGTTGGATGATCAGCCATGATCATATTGAATGGCGGTGCAGGCTCGAAGGGCTGAATGGCCTACTCCTGCACCTAATTTCTATGTTTCTATGTTTCTATGTTTCTATGTTTCTATGTTTCTATGTTTCTATGTTTCCGGAAATGAAGATGAAGGGAAAAAAATAATGTTGTTTAAGTTAAAAAAAGTTCTGCACATTTTGAAACCAGGAAGGTTGACCAAGTAACATCCATTGGGAAAAGAGGTCAAACGTAGAGAGGAAAATGTACAGTTTCAGCTCCTGGATCTGGCACAGATCTACTTTTGACAAAGGAAACACAGCTGCTCTCTTTTGTGCTATTTTTAATTTCACATTACTAACAGCAAAAAAACTCAAAGCAGCCACATTAGGGATATCTAGTGCAGCTAATGCTAGCGTATCATATCTAAGAACGTTTCTGTAAAATTCAGGGAAGTATGTTGTACTTGGTCCTTCAAAATATTCTTACTGGAATTTAAACTGTATAAACTGGAGGTGGTGAAGGGAGGGGTTAAGCCAGAGAGGGTTATTGGGAAGAAAGTGCCAGTTTAAATTTAGTTGCATCTGGCTAGGCACCCGTGGCTTGAAACCACCATACAGCCATACAGTAAAAAATATAGAACACACATGGAGTAGAAATTCAACATAAAACATAAAACATCCCCTCACAGCAGGATCAAAGTTCCCCGCTGTGAGGGAAGGCACCAAAGTCAGTCTCTTCCCCTGATGTTCCCCACTGTTCACCCGTGGTCGGGGCCTCCCCGAGCCCTCCGCAGTCGCCGCTACGGGCAGCCCGATGTTCAGGCCCGCTCGGCGGGGTGATGCAAGTCCGACGTCGGGGCTGGGGGACGTCCTCAGCGGCCTGGACCCCGAGTCGGCCCCCTCCTACCGGAGTCCGCGGCTCCCAAAGTCCACAGGCCGCGCCGGGTGGAGACGCAACGCTGGAGGCCCTCGGCAAAGGGCCCCGGGACTCTATGGAGTTCAGCGCCGCCCGCGTTGGAAGCTCTCCCAACCAGAGCTCCACGATGTTGGAGCAGCGGCCCAAAGCTCCGGAGCTCCAACGGCGACCCAGGTAGGCATCGCCCGCTCCGCGGTGACTCCAGCGCCGAGCCACCGCTGTTGCAGCTCTGGTCCGGTTCCCGGTCCCCGGCAGGAAAGGCCGCTCAGATCCAGGAGATAGGCCACGACGTGGGGGGCGAGGACGCAACTCGGAGAAATAGTCGCGTCCTCGTCCTCCCTTACCCTGCCCCCCTCCCCCACATATAAAAGTTAAAGTTTTCCCCCCAAGACAGACTTTTAATGGACTAAAAATAAAAACAAGATGTAAAAACAAACGGGCTGTAGGCAGGTTGTATTCTGTGAGAAGCCTGCATCAAGATAAAGGCATTCCCAGAATATACAGGAAACACAAATTAATTGAATTGAATTCATTTTGTTAGCCAAATGTGTATACATAGGAATTTGCCTTGGTGCTTTGCTCGCAAGTAACAACATGATATACAGTAGACAATTAAAAATAAAACTTTATAATACAATGAACATAGCAAGTTTCAAAGCTGTAACAAAACCAATTGTTATTTGTAAATCAAGAAAAGCAAATCTTGGAATAAGAGAACATATTCCTTTTGTTAATTTAATTTCAGACTACGGTTCGACTCCAGTCTACGGTCGTCTGTCTTTTTTACATTTTTGTCTTGTTACATGTATGTCTTGACTTTAGTTTTTATTATTTTTCTTTAGCTGTGTATATGTGGGGGGGGGGGGGGGGGGGGGGGGGGGGGGGGGCGGGGGAGAACCCCTGTATGGGAACCCAACTTTTTCCCTGTCGGGTCTCCGGTGTCGTTGGACCTAATATCGTGGAGTTGGAGGCGGCTCCGGCCGGGACCAACCTGAGAACTCCAGTCACGGAGCCTGCGGATCTGACATTCAGAGTGGGAGGAGCTGTGGTGGCGTGCGGCTGCGACCCAACTTCGGAGCTTCAGAGGCTCCGGCCGCAGGCCCGGTGCACAGGAACATTGGAAGCTCACAGGTCCCTGGTTGGAGACTGCTTTTCGGAGCTCCCGCAACGCCAACTTCTCCCGCCGGAATCGCGGGTTTTAAAGGACTCCGAGCGGGGCCTAACATCGCCCAGCGTGGCTTAAACGGCCGTGGGACTTACCATCGCCCGCCGGGGGCTTTAACATCGGGAGCCCCAGTTCACCTCGACGCTGCAGTTGGACTGCTGGACCACGGGAGAAGAACAAAGGGAAGAGATAAGACATTTGCCTTCCATCACAGTGAGGTGGTGTTGGAGATTCACTGTGATGGATGTTTGTGTAAACTGTGTTATGTGTGGGTCTTGGGTTTTTTTGTATTGTAAGACTGTAGAAAATGCAATTCTGTTCAAACCAAGCTGTTTGAATGATAATAAAAGGCATTCTATTCTATTCTATTCGCTTTTAATAGGTGATTTGTAATATGATGCTCAAATGGCAGATGAAGTTAATTAAAATAGAGGCAAAAATAATGTTCTGTCAGAAAATGTGTTCATGGATACCATTTAGCAAACAATGTACAGAACAAGTTAGAAATTCAACAACATTGTTGTATTTTGTAGAAATTTCAAATATATACCTTGCCTCTTGAATTATTTAATTCAGATGCATGATCAGTCCCTGCAAATGCAGCTAATGGATTTTTTTTAGAAATAATGTTTGATAATTTTTAGATAAATGCTGACTTACAATATTGAAAAAGTGGCACAGAGGAGCAGCTGGTACAGTTGCTGCCTCACAACACCAGAGACCCAGATACAACCCCGACTTCAGGGGTCATCTGTGTCGATTTTGCACATTCTCCTTTTGACTGCAGGGGTCTCCACCAGGTATTCCAGTTTCCTCCCTCAACCCAAAGACGTGTGGTTTTATAGGTTAATTGGTCTCGGTAAATGGTCCCTAGTGTGGGGAGGGAGCGGATGCAAAAGTGGGATATCATAGAACTAGTGTTACGGTTGCTGGGGGCTCAGTGGGCGAAAAGGGCCTATTTCCGTAAAGTATCTTTCAATCAATTTAATCAATCAAAAATGAATGGATTCACTTCGACGGAATAATTAACTAAAGCTGCTACACAATCAGAGGATTTTTACAGATTAGAAGGCAAGAGTGGGAACAGGCTTCAAAATCACTTGGCCAAATGCATATAATGTGTATAATCAGAGCAAGGTTACTCCAGCCACAGTAGAATTTCAAACCATGGCCTAAATTCTGTACACTACATTATCTGAGTGGTAAGGCATTGTTTTCCATGCAGCCCAACACAACTCTGCTTACTGAACTGGAAATTTTCAATTTTCTTTCAAGAATGAATAATGGAATCGGGGTTGGTTGAAATGTTGACATTTTTCCAGAATCCAAAGATCAATTGGAAATATCAGCATCATGGATGCAAAATGTTAACATTTCCCACTGTAGTGGAGGGCTAATCAATGGATGTTTAATTGAAACAAAACAACAACCCATGACTGCATATATAAAATTAGCTTCCTTGCATACAGCTCTCAAAAATGAGTAGCTATGGGAGAAACCAGAATTTAAACAACCAAAAATGTAAAGTCAGGGACCATATCAATAGCCTAGGGAACTTTTGATTAAAGCAAAATTTAAATAGAAACTTTAAATTAATTGTGTAATATGTGCGGTACAATTATCAAAATTATCAACATGATAGTTAGATAATCAGGGCTCGAAATTAGCGGTTGCCCAGGTGCCATTGACCACAGAAAATGCCGCCAGGCAACCTAAACCCCAACTCATTTTGCCCGGCTTGGCACCCAAATACTGGTTTATACCGTAAGACGCAAAAAAACTGTAGTAACTCCGCGGGTCAGGCAGCATCTCTGGCGAATAGGAACTGACGTCTCGTGTTGGCGGCGGCGGCTGTATTCCTCCAGTATCTTTAATTGCGGGGCAAAGATACTAGGTGCATAATGACAAAGGGTCGAAGCAAATGACGGGCCCCACACAGCGGCAGTGACAGCGAGTCCCCCGCCGCCTCCTCCTCCCGCACCCTGCTCCTCCTCCCTCCCGGCCTCGGCATGCGAGAGGGGTTGTTTCGAAAGCGCCTTTTGTGGATTTGCCATCAGTGGCTGCTATCGCCCTGATAACGGTGCTTTCAAATCAACCCCTCTCGCACACCGGGGGAGGGGGAGGGGGAGGGGGAGGGGGTGGTCTCCATCCGGCGTCTGAAGCAGCTGCACCAAAGATCCTATAGTTATAGGATCTTTGAGCTGCACCGCTCGGCCCCAGCACCTTCCTGTTGGCTGGCGGAGGAGGGGTGGCGGTGACGAGGTGGCGGCGGCACTTTGGCGTTGGACAGGGACGGCCAAGGCAGTGGGGCGATGTTGTCCGAAGAGCGCTGACCTTCCTTCCTCCCCACCTCCTCTGCCCCATCCCCCCCCCCCTTTCACTCTCTCTCTTGTACACCCCCCTCCACCCCTCTTATCCTGGGACCCCTCCTCTCCATCCTGCACTGATCCCCATTCCCATCCTCTATTCAGTCCTCACTGACATCCCCTGTGCTCCCCTCCCCATCCATCCTACTACTCATCATCCTACCCACCTCGCATTGATTCAGCTGCCCCCTCCCCCCCCCCCCCCCCCCCATCAATCCAACACTGGTCCCCCAATTCATCCTGTACTGACTCCCCTTCCCATCCATCCTGCACTTCTCCCCCCATTCATATTGCACTGTTCCTCCAATCATCCAGTACTGACCCACCCTCCATTTACTCTGCACTGATCCTCCCATCCATCCTGTATTGATCTGCCCATTCATCTTTTCCTGATCCCCATTCACCCTGTACTGATCCCCTCATGCATCTTGTACTGATCCCCTCACTCATCCTGTGGTGATCGCCCATTCATCCTGCACAGACCCTCCGATCCACAATTCATCCTGTACTGATCCTCCCCATTCCTGTGCTGATTCCCCCCCCCCCATCCATCCTGTACTGATAACCCCATTCAAGAAGAATGGGGGGGTGGGGGGGGAACCAGCCTGAAGCAGGGTCTCGACCCGAAATGTTGCCTATTTCCTTAGCTCCATAGATACTGCCTCACCCGCTGAATTTCTCCAGCATTTTTGTCTACCCCCATTCATCTTGTACTGAACCCCCATTCATCCTACACTGATCCCCCCCCCCCCATCATCCCATACTGATCCCCCCATTAAACACCACTGATGTCACCTGTGCTCTCCCCTCACAACTTTACATACTCCAACCAACACGTACTAATTCACCTGCCTCAATCCATCCATTCTGCACTGATTGCCTTCTTAACCCCATCCCTCCCTCCCGCCATCTATTCACCCCGCACTGATTCACACACCCCCTGACCCTATTGTGCTTCATGGTCTTCAGAGCGAACATTGATTATGTTTGATAACAGAATGTAATCAAATGTGTTTTAATTCCCAATGTTATTATTTGTTTTGACACATTTAAACATTACCAAAAGAACATTTGCTGCAGTTATGTCCTTTGGCCATCTCCTGTCAGTTAGTGTAATGTTTAACCTGTCAGATGGGTATAGTCGGTTTTAACATCTATGATCATAAAATGCCTTTAGAAATTTCCTTGCAACCGCTATATTTTGTTGTGGATAAATTATGTGGGAAGCGAGAGTGTTTCTGTGCCAATAGCAATAACGACCCATGCTATGGCCTCGTCATGGTAATTTTCGGTGCTTCACAGAAAACATGCTTGCATCATTCTGTAGTGTGTATGGTTAAGCATATATGTTACCATGGTCCAGGATTTATTGACACAGGTTGATCATATGCTGAATAATCCAACCACATTTTTGTTTGGAAGTGGAAAGAACTAATAGAAATTGCATTCATTGCAATGTGTAAAAAGAGTTGAGATACTGTATTATAATTTTGCTGCATGTCATTGTGGTGTATATGTCTTGATCGGTGAATATGTTTAGTTTGTGAGTTATCTGAAGCAGAAATAATATGCGAATGTAGACAAAAGTGCTGGAGAAACTCAGCGGATGCGGCAGCATCTATGGAGCGAAGGAAATAGGCAACGTTTCGGGCCGAAACCCTTCTTCAGATTGATGGGTTTCGGCCTGAAACGTTGCCTATTTCCTTCGCTCCATAGATGCTGCTGCACCCGCTGAGTTTCTCCAGCACTTTTGTCTACCTTCGATTTTCCAGCATCTGCAGTTCCTTCTTGAACATAATATGTGAATGCTTCATTGAGCATAATTCCGACTGGTAACTACGCACTTCGTCCGAGCACATTATCGCACGCGTCATGCAAACCGTCTTCAATGACCACCTAAACTGTCATTTGGCAACCTACAAAGCCGTCAAGGTTGCCCGGCTGGCAACAGGGAAAAAAGGTTAATCGAGAGCCCTGATAATGCATTAAAATAGCAAACAATAAAGCAGTTGTTCATTATAAATTATAGTGGATCTATTTTCTTGCTATACTGCATAATTAAAAAAAAGGAAATTGCATTTTGAAAGTGAGAAATTTGTAAAGTCATGGTCAGCTGATGAGAGGTGGGAGGGTCCCGATGGAAGGAGTGTTTTGGTGATGGCAGAAGAAGCTGGGTGACAGGCGGCAGAGGTTTATCTGAAATTAGAGAGTTCAAAGTTCAGGCCATCGGGCTGCAGACTGCCAAGGCAGAATATGAGGTGCTGTTCCTCTTGTTCACAATTGGCATAACCCTGGCAGTGGAGAAGCCCAACAACAGAGCAGTGTGGGAATGGGAAGGGAAAGAGTGAAGGGAAAGGCTGACAGGCATGGGGTTTCCTGGATGACAAAATATTAAGGCTCTGATCAAAAAAAGCAAACATCAGGTGGACACATCTGGGATCGAGTGAATCCCTTAAGGAGCATAGGGGTGTAGGCATATACTTCAGAATGAAATCAGGAGGGCAAAAAGGGGACATTAACTTTGGTACATTAAGGGTAAAAGAGTAACGGGAAAGAACAGGACCTCGTAACGATCAACCAGGTAGATTATTTATGTGCAGAGCCATCTCCATTTACTGTGGAGAATGACATGAATGCAGGGCAACGCAGGAAAGGTAATAGCAATGTCTTGAAGAGAACATACATTACAGAAAAGATGCTGAAGGTCTTAAAATGCAATGTAATAGCAATTTCTTAACTTTTCAATGTTCAACTTTTAATTGCTATTACTACTCAGGGATGTGGTGGAGATATGGTTTAAGGACTCGCCGATAGCAAAAACTAATCTTCCAGTCGTTGTTTCTTGATTCATTGGTCTTCTATTGCAGTAATACAAAACAAAGAAATAATTCATAACTTTTCGTTCTTAATAACTGTTTCCTCCATGTGGCGTCTCGTGAACATGAACGTGGTAAAAACTGTTGTCCTCACCATTCCTCGAGGCAAACTAAAATCCCAATCTCTGAGTTAGCCTTCTAAAATGTAGACACCTCTTCCTACGTATATAATCCCACTCACAAGCTTTGGAAAAAGATACAGAAATACTAACAATAACTAATTCAGCAAAAATGGTTCCTACATGCAATAAAATGGATTAATAATCCAGGTATGATCAAGTCTATGCTGGGATATTATGGGAAGCTAGGGATGGAAGCTGTGTGGGAAATAATGCCTTACCAATTTGAGTTTAAAAAAAAAAAGATTAATGAGGGCAATGCCGAAGATATTGTCTGCAAGGCCTTTGACAAAGTATCACCAGGCTGAGTTACCCAATTGGAGACAAAATTGGCTTTAACGGTAAGAGAGGATGGTGGTTGAGGATTGCTTTTGAAACTGGTGACCTATAACAAGTGGTGAACCTTGCTAATTGGTGCTAGGTCGAGTGTTGTTCAATATTTATATTGATGACTTATTTGTAAATGTTGGTGATGTAATTGTTAAGTTTGCAGATGGCACTAGATGCAGTGGTATAATGCACAGTGATGGTGGTCATCGACTATCGCAACAAGGTCTTGATCAACAGGGCCAACGGACTGAGGAATGGAAGATGAAATCTAATTCAGAAAAATTGAGATGTTGCATTTTGGTAGGACAAACCAGGGGAGGATTTGCACAGTAAATGGTAAGCCCCTGGGGAGCGTTGTAGAACAGAGAACTATAGGGATGCAGATTCTTAAATCCATGAAAGCAACAGAGATATACTGCAGTGAATGAAGTGTTTGGCATGCTTGCCATCATTAGTCAGCTTATTAAGTACAGGAGTTGGGATGTCATATTACAGCTGTACTAGACATTGGTAAGGCCATATTTGGAGCATTGTTCTGGTTGCCCCGTTTTAGGTTGGATGTCATTAAACTGAAGAGTGCAAAAAGGATTTGAGGATGTTATAAAGTAGAGGCGGCACCTTAGAGGTTTAGAAAATCAAGAGGGGCATTGGTAAGGTAAAAAGCTAGTCTTTTTGCAGTGGTAGGGGAGTCAAAAACCAGAGGTTTAATGTGAGAGAGGAACAAATTAAAAGTGACCAGAGAGGCATCCTACTCACACAGTGAGTGTTGTGTACATGGTTACGGCTGCCACACGAGGTGGGTACTGTCATGATTTTATAAACATTTGGAGCCATAGTGTAATACCATGTGGAAACAGGCCCTTCGGCCCACTTTGCCCACACCAACTAACATGTTCCATCTACAATAGTTCCCAACAGCCTGCTTTTGGCCCATATCCCTTGACACTTATCCCATCCATATACGTCTAAATGTTTCTTGAACGTTGCGTTTGTACCCATCTCAACCACCTGCTCCGGCAGCTCGTTACATACACCCACCACCCTTTGTGTAAAATAGTTATCCCTTAGGTTCCTATTGAATCTTTCCCCCTCACCTTAAACCCGTGTCCTCTTGTTCTCGATTCCCCTTCTCTGGGCAAGAGACTATGCATTTACCCAATCTATACCTCTCATGACTTTATACATCTCGAGAAGATCATCCCTCATCCTCCTGCGCTCCAAGGAATGGTCCTAACCTGCTCAACCTCTCCATAAAGTCCTTAGGCCCTCAAATCTTGTCTGCATCCTTTCCAGTTTGACAACATATTTCATATAGCATGGTGTCTAAGACAGAACACTTGTTATATAACGGCACTCTTATATAACTGCAACATAACTTTGAAACATAGAAAATAGGTGCAGGAGTAGGCCATTCGACCCTTCGAGCCTGCACCGCCATTCAATATGATCATGGCTGATCATCCAACTCAGTATCCCGTATCTGCCTTCTCTCCATACCCCCTGATCCACAAGGGTCACATCTAACTCCCTCTTAAATATAGCCAATGAACTGACCTTCTGTGGCAGAGAATTCCAGAGATTCACCACTCTGTGTGAAAAATGTTTTTCTCATCTCGGTCCTAAAAGATTTCCCACTTATCCTTTAACTGTGACCCCTTGTCCTGGACTTCCCCAACATCGGGAACAATCTTCCTGCATCTAGCCTGTCCTACCCCTCCCAACTTCTATAATCAATACTTTGACTGATGTAGGCAAATGTGTCAAATGCCTTTTTGACCACCCTAGCCACCTGTGACACCACTTTCATGAAACTATCTTTGATAGGTACATAGATCTGAAAGATTTCAGAGGGATACAGGCCAGGCACATGCAAGTTCTTGATTAGTACAGGTGTCAGAGTTTATGGGGAGAAGGCAGGTGAATGGGGTTAAAAGGGAGAGATAGATCAGCTATGTGTGAATGGCAGAGTAGACTTGATGGGCCAAATGGCCTAATTCAACACCAATCACTTATGATCTAATGAAGTGGGACTAGCTCAGGTAAGCAACTTGGACAGCATGCATGAGTCGGGCTGATGGCCTGTTTCCATGCTGTATATATCAGTTGCTATGATACCGAATGATCCATAACCCCTTAGGTTTATCCATCTATGGCGCACATATTCCAACTACTGGATCTTCTCTCTCGCTGTGGAATTAACATATTGCTAATTCCATATTTGTTGTTAATGGTACAGAGTCTATGAATGACAAGTTTGTCAACTATTTATTATACCATTGGTCTGATAAACAAAAATCCCTGGGACATACTGCCTCTGAAGAATGCCAGTATTTAGACACACAATTAGAAATATTGATCCAACTGTAGAGTCATTATGTGCAGTGATGCTAAATCTACAAAGAATTCAACAGCTAATTGAGCCTAAATAGAAACAGGAACAGACCATTTTGTCCTTTGCAGCAGCTCGCCAATCAATAAAATCCCTGGTGATTTAGTGTCCTGATTGCATAGAAACATAGAAAATAGGTACAGGAATAGGCCATTCGGCCCTTCGAGCCTGAACCGCCATTCAATATGATAATGGCTGATCATCCAACTCAGTATCCCGTATCTGCCTTCTCTCCATACCCCCTGATCCACAAGGGCCACATCTAACTCCCTCTTAAATATAGCCAATGAACTGACCTTCTGTGGCAGAGAATTCCAGAGATTCACCACTCTGTGTGAAAAATGTTTTTCTCATCTCGGTCCTAAAAGACTTCCCCCTTATCCTTAAACTGTGACCCCTTGTTCTGGACTTCCCCAACATCGGGAACAATCTTCCTGCATCTAGCCTGTCCAACCCCTTAAGAATTTTGTAAGTTTCTATAAGATCCCCCCTCAATCTTCTAAATTCTGGCGAGTACAAGCCGAGTCTATCAGTCTTTCTTCATATGAAAGTCCTGCCATCCCAGGAATCAGTCTGGTAAACCTTCTCTGTACTCCCTCTATGGCAAGAATGTCTTTCCTCAGATTAGGAGACCAAAACTGTACGCAATACTCCAGGTGTGGTCTCACCAAGACCCTGTACAATTGCAGTAGATCCTCCCTGCTCCTATACTCAAATAATCATACGCATATACTTCAATTTCCCTAACTGAATAATGTGTTGATTTTCTCTGCTTAAAAATGATAGAATTCACATATTTGCAATGTCCCAGAGCAATAACAAATACATTTGAATAGAGTCACTGATGCAATGAAGAAAAATGTAATTTCATAGCAGTCAGTTGATCAGTTTTTGGATGAATGTCAGACGAGGATAATTCTCTACTCTTTCACAAAATAGTGCTCTTCAAACTTTCATGTTTATCTGAAAGGGCAAAGCCTTTGTTAACTTTTCAAGAGGTTCACCAAGATGTTGCCTGGATTGGAGTGCATTAGGTATATGCAGAGGATGGACATACGTGAGATGTTTTCTGTGGAGTTTCAGAGTCTGAGGGGCGACCTGATAAATGTTTATAACATTATGAGAGGCATAGGTAGGGTAGATAGTCAAAGTCTTTATCTCAGATTGCATTGTAAAATACTAATGAGCATAGGTTTAAGGTGAGAGAGGAGAAAAGTTTTAATGGACATCTGCATAGAATTGTTTTTCTTTGCATAGGGAGCAGAAGGTGCTGACAAGCGAGAGGAAGAAGCAGTTCCAATAGCAACATTTAACAGACATTTGGACAGACATGGGCATGTGGGATATAGACCATCTGCAGGCAGATGAGATCAGTTCAATTTGGCATCATGGTAAGTGCAGACATAGTGGGCTGAAGGGCCAGTTCTTGTATTGTACCATTCTGTATCTAATCAAAAGGCAGTCAAATATCCCCACAGTACAGCACTTGGATTTTATGCTCAAGTGCTTAAAATTGGACAAATTCTGTTGATTAAAGAGAGTGTGATTGCTGAATTTTGGTATTACAGCCGAGTCACACACAGGAAAGGGGAATTTATTTCTTCTAGCAGCCAGCAAAGTGCACAAAAGGTCACCAAATGGGACAAATCTGGTATTCTACATAAATAATAATTATTAACTTAGAATACTATGCCTGTGCTTTCATCATGGGAAATATACCACTGAACCAGTTATATGCACAATAGTAATATTTCCTCACACCGTACATTATCTTACACTTCCTTTTTCAACTTTCAACTTTCCTCCGGTAACTAGTTTCCTTCCATATTTAGTCTTGTAATACCAATACATTTATATATGTAATATCTGGCAACCACCTAATTTCCTGAGGCTATGACCTAATTAATACAGTCCAGTCAGTAATCAGGTTGAGAAAATACAGTAGCAGTGAAAAGAGGTGGGTGCTAAAGAGGAAGGGGAAAATAGACAAAAGACAATAGGTGCAGGAGTAGACCATTCGGCCCTTCGAGCCAGCACCGCCATTCAATGTGATCATGGCTGATCATCCACAATCAGTACCCCTTTCCTGCTTTCTCCTCATATCCCCTGACTCCGCTATCTTCAAGAGCCCTATCTAGCTCTCTCTTGAAAGTATCCAGAGAACCGGCCACCACTGCCCTCTGAGGTAGACCACTGACTCACAATTCTCTGTGTGAAAAAGTGTTTCCACATCTCCGTTCTAAATGGCTTACCCCTTATTCTTAAACTGTGGCCCCTGGTTCTGGACTCCCAACACCAGGAACATGTTTCCTGCCTCAAGTGTGGCAAGTGTCAAAACAATAAGATTCAAATACTGCATAAAACAAAATTATGCGATTAAAATCTTGTTATTTTTACATTCACACCGAGAACATTAAATTCAACAGAGATTCAAGAAACCAAAGATGCTGGAATCTTCAGCAAAACACTAAGTGCTGGAGGAACTCAGCAGTTCAGGCAGCATCTGGGGAGGAAGCCGACAGGCAGCATTTCAGGTCTGAACCCTCCTTCAGATTGGATTGGTGGTGAGGGGTCGGAAGAAAAGGAGAAAGCTGGAAAGGAAAGGTGGGGGCGGGATAAAGCCCGGCAGTGAGCAGGGAAGGGCAAGGGGCATTTCTTGAAGTTGGAAAATTCAATACTGTATTTGGTATTCCCAAAATGGTGTCTTACAGCACCAAGACCAAGCAAAGACCAGGTGACCATTTCACCCGACACGTGCCGTCTCTCAGAGCCTGCTGGAGCCTCCAGTTGATAACCATTTTACCTCCCCTTCTCATTCAGATATTGGCCATTCTGTCATCGGCAGACAGAGGCCACAAACTGGAGCAACAGCACTTCTGCTTAGTAGCTTACAAAGCAACGGTATGAACATTGACCTCCAATTTCAAATAATACCCCCTACCCTCTTTCCTTCCCATGATCCCCACCCCCACCTCGTGGGAGATTCGCCCACCGACTCAACCTCCCTAGTCACCTTGCTTCTTTTCCCTCCTTCGCACACTCAACTCCCATCCCAGGGCCCCCATTTTCCCTTTCATTTCCTCCCCTCTTTCCTCCACCTCCCACTCAGTCCCCTTCCACCCACATCTTTCCCTCTGGCTTTACATTTCATGCCTTCTCTCCTCTTCTTTTCTGACACCCTTTTATCTAATTGTCACTTGCACCACCCATCTTCCACCCCTCGCCTGTATCCACCATCACCTAGTGGGCTTTATCCCCACCCCCACCTCTCTTTCCCATCTTTCTCCACTCCAATCAGTCTGAAGGGTCCCGATCCTGCTTGACCCACTGAATCCTCCAGCACTCTGCTTTACAATAAATTTAAGTAACTGTTTCATGAAGATTAGAAACAATTACCAATGTTCATTCTCATATTCTCTAACCATCAAAACCGGAAGAGCCTTTTGCAGGAGTATAAAATTGCACTGGAAATGTGACTTAGTACGATGCAGCCTACAACAGACCCATCTCCACCAGTTCTACGGGGTGGGCATGTGGTTTACTTACCTTTTCTATACATGCTGAGGTATAACAGCAATATGTGCAGCTAAGAAAATTTATTCTTAACTATACACACTAATAATATTTTAATAGAAATGGATCTTGGAAGGGGTATCTTGGATGGCATGGATGAGTTGGGCTGAGGGACCCGTTACCATGTTGTATGGCTTGAAGTCAGTGCAGAATCCCACATACGGTATATTTGGTAACCGAATATAGAAAATATGTCAGTTCTTGAATCACAGAACACGCACCAATGAGAATGAAATTATGAAGCGTCATAACTCAACAAGTGTTACACTGTGGTGATGACCTTCTCACACATTTGTGTTCTTCCCAAGAGAGCGTTTTTGCATGTGCTTTCCACAAAACTGCCTATTTTTACCTTTGCAACATTACCCGAGTCAATCCTGTTGACTGCTGTAACATTTACACACATCTTTGTAACTTCCAGACTTAATTATTCCAAAGCCGTTCTAATCAGTCACCCTCAATAAAATGGAAATCTGAAATGTTACTTCCCAATCTACATTCAAACCAAATGCTCACTCAATCACCTACAATAGCTCCCGGTTAAGCAACACCAGCTTCCTTATTTTCAAACCCTTAACTTCCTCGTCCCCAGTAATCCCCTTTATTTCCAGAATTCTGGCTTCTTGAGACTCCTCAATGTTAATTGCTCCAAAGGCCATAAACATCCCCTGATAAACTGTTCTCCTCCTCCTCGCATTCTCTTTTCTTCTGTGAAGCTCCTTCCTTACAACCTACTGCAACTACCCAAGTAAATTCAACTCTCAATTTCTTCAATCTTATTCAGCATTCTCCATTATATTCAGCTTTTAGTCGTGTTATATGCTTAAATTAAATTAAAAGAAAGTACTTTGCTCCAAGTTCATTCCAAATTTAGATATTTAAAAAGCAATTTCTAAAAAAATGAATACCACAAGATTTGCACAAACACACTTTTCATCCATTTCCTCCACTTCCATCCGTTTCCTGTGCCTGTATTTCAATGTATTAAAAATTCAATGTACTGATATTTCCGTTGTATCTATTAGTCACACCCAGTGCATTAGTTATAATCTACAAAAAATAGATTGTTACATATAACTATTATTATACTCACTTTCTGCTGTCCCATTTCTAAGTAGCACCGCTTCTCTAAGTTGTCTCTCAGCTTCTCCAGCTAGGTAATATCACCGATAACTTTTAATTACAGAGTACTTCCTTTATCCATAATATATTAAATCATAATCATAATTTATTAGCCAAGTATGTTTTGCAACATACGAGGAATTTGATTTGCTATACTAAAAAAGCAACAAGACACACAACTACATAAAATCCTATAAACTTTATTTAACATGTTTACAAGCCCTCGCATTCCTTACCTACTCAAGTCCTAGTTACCTACTAACTGCTTCCCTTACTTGTCCATTCTTTGAAACCTTACTGTACCAGGCTTCCGTGCTGTACTTTACAATGTTCTAGTATCATTATTACTCGTATATTTTCTTGGTCCTGCTCACATTCAAAATTTACTTTGTAGGTCTGTTGGAAAATTAAAGATATTTGACATAACTATTTGAAAGTTTGTACTATGAACCAAACTATTTGGAATATTGTATTACTCGAGATAACATCATGAATGTTAATTCTGCAAAGATTTATCCATATGCTTACATTTACAATTTTACTGTCATGCCATATAAAAGCATCCGGAGTAAGACAAGATTACAATGAAGAATAGGCGTTGCCTCTGTATTATGATCTTTTGGGAACTGTGTTTGTCCTTGGGAAGAAACCCCACAACAAATCCCTACGATCATATTGGTCCTAGGGACCCTCGACTATCTGATGTATATATACATTATGTAAACTGGACAAAGCTTACTTCTTGCCCTGAAAGTCCTCATAGACTTAAGGGAAGCATAATGGCACATCAGCAGAGCTGCTGTCTTACAGCGCTAGAGACCCAGGTTCAATCCTAACTACGGGTGCGGTCTGTATGGATTTTGCACATTCCCCCTATGACCGGGTGGGTTTTCTTCAGGTGCTCACATTCCAAAGGCATGGGAGTTTGTAGCATCTGTAAAATTGTTCCTAGAGTGTAGGGTAGACTAGTGAATGGGGTGTTTATTGGTTGGTGCGGACTCGGTGGGAAAAAGGGCTTGTTTCTATGTTGTATCTATACTATACATGAAAAAATATTACTATTTAATTTCCTCAGGGAAAGAGGTAATTAAACAGTAATAGGTTTCCAATGTATATGGACTTTCAGGAAAAGTAGTTGTAAAATTTCAGTTCTGTCTATAAATCAGGTCTTTCTGAAAACCAGAACACAAATTCACTTATAAATGCAAACAAATGACCCACGGACTTGTCCTGATGACTAGCATACTACAATGTAATGTTTTCTCTATTTTCAATGCTGTTCATAATCTCAAAGAAGCATCAAGAATCATACACTAGCATATTACTTGCCAATCTTGACTCAGTGGTAGCACTTGTCACCTTGAGGTCAGAGAGCCCCACCCATAGAGACTCTAAAGCATACGGTAATCAAGGCTGGCACTTTAGTGCAGCATTGAGGAAGTGCTGTTCTGGTGAAGTTGCTTTCTGTTGAATGGCAAATCCTGACTGTCCTCCAATGTGGATGTAAATGATTCCAAGGCTTAAGGGCCTGTCCTACCAGCATGCGACTGCATTCGGGAGCGCGACTAAACGTGGAGGCTTGACACGTCTGGCCTCGAGGGGCCGGTGCCACTTCGAACCGCGGAGGCATCTGGAGTTGTGCGGGGGCTGGTCCCGACATCATACTCACCAATCAGCTGGGCAGGAGGCGGGCCGAGTGAATTTAGATGTCGCACGGCATCTGACAGTGGCGCCATCATGCAATGGCACTCTGGGCGGTGACGTCATCACGCAACACCACGCGCTGCGTACGGCGTCCAGGCGTCACGTACGACGTCGAGACGTTGCGCGCGTCCTTGATGCGGCTGTGGGCCTGTTGGCCGTTGCCGCACGGGATTTTGAACACTGTCAGTTTTTCGGAAACCCGCGCGATGTCAGGACCAGCTCCACACAACTCCATACGACTCCGGCGACAAAGTGGGACCAGCCACGCGAGGCCGTACGGCTCAAGTGACCGCGGTAGGCCGCGCTCACCGCATGCAGTCGCATGCTGGTGGGACAGGCCCTTTACTTCATGATGGTCACAGGAGTACTTCAAACCTATGGACCATATTCATCCTTCAACATGCTGTCAAAGCATACATTTCACTGTTTTGCAACCTTTGTGTACAAATTGTTTACTATTTATCCCACTTTACGAGCGATTATATTTTAGATTTTTCATCAATTGTAAGGAGCATTGTGTAATGCAGAGGCCATGGCAATTGCAATGTAAATGTATTACTTCATTTCTTTGAACCAAAAAATATGGACATATGGATAAAGATTTCTTAGCCATCAATGGCTTTTAGTCAAAAAAGAATATTGGACACTTATAACAATAATATAATAATATTTTATTGTCATTGCACATATGTGCAACGAAATTTGGTATGCAGCTTCCATCCGATGTCATAACTTAAGCAACCAATAAAATTTAGGTTTAGATACCCCGAGAACATGGTTTATAAAAAGAACAGTAAAACAGTAAAAACAGTCTAAAGTGCAAATGTGTCTGTGCGACATGACCACGTTTGCAATTGACATTACTGCAGACTTTCAGACATCTTGCAGGTAGCAGCACTCAACCTGTTATTATCTGGTTATTAACTTCCTTGCCATACAGAACTATGCAATGTTACACATCAAAAGTTTATTTTAGAAATATACTACATTGTGCAGAATTACTAGAATGTTGCGCCACAAGTTGAAGTTGCAAAAGTTGAAAAAGCAACATGGTGCAACAGTCGCTTCACAAGATTCAGAGGGATTTTTTATTTCACTTGGCACAACCGTTCAGATTTTACTGAACTGTATGTTTTATATGTTGAAATCTGATCAACATACAGTGCATTCAGAAAGTATTCACACCCCTTCACTTTTTCCACATTTTGTTACGTTACAGCCTTTATTTTAAAATGGATAATTTTTTTTTTTTTTAATCATCATCAATCTACACACAACACCCCAGAATGAAGGAGTGAAAACAGGTGTTTGGAAATTTTTGCAAAGTAATTAAAAATAAATAATTGAAATTTCACATTTACATAACTATTCAGACCCTTTGCTAAGACACTCAAAATTGAGCTTAAGTAATGCTGTTTCCATTGATTATCCTTGAGATGTTTCTACAACTTGATTGGAGTCCACCAATGGAACATTAAATTGATTGTGCATGATTTGGAAAGGCACACACTTGTCTATATAAGGCCCCACAGATGACAGTGCATGACAGGGGGTATGGAGAGAAGGCAGGTACGGGATACTGAGTTGGATGATCAGCCATGATCATATTGAATGGCGGTGCAGGCTCGAAGGGCCTACTCCTGCACCTATTTTTCTATGTTTCTATGTTCTATGTCAGAGCAAAAACCAAGCCATGAAGCCGAAGAAATTGTCCATAGACCTCCGAGACAGATTGTGTCAAGACACAGAACTGAGGAAGGGTATAAAATAAGTTATGCCGCATTGCAGGTCCCGAAGAGCACAGTGGCCTCCGTCATTCTTAAATGGAAGAACTTTTGAACCACTGGGACTCTTCATCGAGCTGGCCGCCCGGCCAAACTGAACAATCAGGGGAGAAGGGCCTTGGTCAGGGAGGTGACCAAGATCCCGGTGGTCACTCTGACAGAGCTCCGAAGTTCCTTTGTGGAGATTGGAGAACCTTCCAGAAGGACAACTATATTTGCAGCACTCCACCAATCAGGCTGTTATGGTAGAGTAGCCAGATGGAAGCCACTCAGTAAAAGGCACATGGCAGCCTAAAGGACTCTCAGACCAAACCCCTAATTGCAAAAAGGCACCTAAAGGACTCTCAGACCATGATAAACAAGATTCTCTGGTCAGATGGAACCAAGATTGAACTCTTTGGCCTGAATGCCAAGTGTCACGTCTGGAGGAAACCAGGCACTGCTCATCACCTGGCCAATACCATACCTACGGTGAAGAATGGTGGTGGCAGTATCATGCTGTGGGGACGTTTTTCAGTGGTTGGAACTGGGAGACTCGTCAGGATCGAGGGAAAGATGAACAGAGCAAAGTACAGAGAGATCCTTGATTGAAACCTGCTCCAAAGATTTCTGGACCTTAGACTGGGGCGGAGGATCACCTTCCAACAGGACAAGACCCTAAGCACACAGCCAGGACAATGCAGGAGTGGCTTCGTGACAAGTCTGTGAATGTCCTTGAGTGGCCCAGCCAGAGCCCGGACTTGAACCCGATCGAACATCTCTGGAGGGTCCTGAAAATAGCTGTGAATCGACGCTCCCCAACCTGACAGGGCTTGAGAGGATCTGCAGAGAAGAATGGGAGAATTACCCCAAATCAGGTGTGCCAAGCTTGTAGCATCATACCCGAGAATTCTTGAGGCTGTAATCATTACCAAAGGTGCCTAACTAAAGTAAAGGGTTTGAATACTTATGTAAATGTGATATTTCCGTTATTTCTTTTTTATTACTTTGCAAAAGTGGCTAAACACCTGCTTTCACTTTTTTTATTATGGGGTATTGTGTATAGATTGATGATAAAAATAAACAAATTTAATCCATTTTAGAATAAGGCTGTAACGTGACAAAATGTGGAAAAAGTGAAGGGGTGTGAATACTTTCTGAATGCACTGTATAAATAACATTTGCAATGTAAGCACCACACACGACCCTGCATATTTTTTTATATGTCAAAAACATCTATCAGCAAACCACACTATAATAACAGAACTTCCTCTTGATTTAAATCTTGTTCAAAACTGCGCAAAGGGAAAGAAAACAGATGAGATTTCTGTGTTTACTATTGGTTACATAAGTTTGCTTCTTTATACATCTAATTTACCTGATGAACTGCAACTCAGGAGAAACAGGGCTGTGGGTGTATGCACATGCTCCCGAGCTTGACAATCAATGAACGTGCCACACTAGAGAGTACCAACATACAATCAACAACCTATGTCAGCTCTGGACAATGTGGATTCAATTAGCTGACTACAGTATGGAACTCATCAGTTCAGTGTGTAAGCATGAAGTTTCAAGTCAATTGCAATTTTTGTTTGCCTGCTCTCTCCCTTCATTTATGCATTTTGCAACCCAGAGTTCACAAATTTCAGTTCCTAACCACCATTACTGTTTTCTCCAGTTGCAGCTGTTGGTACTTATTGTACGATTGTCACTTCGTCTTCCAGCCGATCCCACTTTGTCTTTCACCATCAACCCGCTACCATTCAATCTCTCCAACCTTTTACAGAACTCTCTTTCATTGCCTCCCCTTGTTTGCAAACACCAGTGTTTTAACTGTATTGGAATAAAATGGCTAAAGGCTTAGCCGATTCAGGAGCTCATCTATTCAGTACAACAGAAAGTATCCTATGTGGTCCTTTAGAGTTTGTTTTATCCAGTCTTCATAACCATTTGATATCACGTGGAGTTAATCAAACTGGTTGTAATCCATCTTCTTCGGTGGTTGGTACCCCAAGGGGAAGCTGATCTTGATGAACATGATTGCAAATAAGTTAGCTTTCACAAGCTGTGTCCTACCAACATTGAGGGCGAGATGATCTAGGAACCCTCCTTCTCCACATGGCCGTTTAACTGTACACCATCATTCCCAACTAGATTTGGAGGGACTTTGATACCACTTTTGCTTTGGTCTAATCCATTGGTTTTGAGATCACTTGGTCCTGTATATTGCTTGCTGTTTGGCATGAATTGAGTTCTGTGTTGCAGGTTCGCTAGCTTAGCCTTTAATTGTACAAAGGATGATCAACTGGCATGAGCATAACTGTTGAGTGTGGGTCACGAGGTTACAGAATCTGAGTGTAGGATCCATTTAGCTATGATCAACATTTTATGAATTTTGTCTAGTTGCCTTTAATTGTTATCAGCATGCTTACGTGAAGGGGTGTGGCTTTCGGTGGAGCTAGGGGCTTTTCAGGTTAGTTGCAGTTTAAACTTTGTGGGACTGAGATGTCTTCCAGTTTTTTTACCACACAGGCACTGAGTTTCATTGTGCACTGAACCATGTGCTGAGCTTTGGATTATAAATTTAAAGCAAGTTTATGATGTACTGGAACAGCAATTGTGATCGGAGTGTGATGAACTATGTCTTTGCTTTGTATTACTTTATTAAAAGCCAATGAATCAAGATTCAACGACTGGAAGACTCGTTTTGTTATCGCTGAAGCTCGGTGAGTGCGTAAGCTAAAGCCATTCACAGTCGCCACGGGGTTTATGGCTATCAGGGCAAGGCCTTGAGAATATTATCTATATGGCCATAATACAGAGTACATAATACATGGCTGGCCTGCAGTGCATTATTGATGCTCAGTTTGGAGTTGCCAGATCTGTTATGCATCTATCAATTAGTATGATTTGTAGAGCCAAATAACACGACTAAGGATGTCCTTGGTATGAAGATGTGTGATTGTCATGTGCATTAATGCTGATGTGGACAGGTGGCCCAGCTAGAGATATATTACTGATGACAATTTCAGGTGGATTTATACCTCATATGGGAGATTCCCACAAGTGAACCAATGGGAGGTATAAATCCAATGGTACACTCGTCTGTGGTGCTGCTACCAAACACCTCATGGCAGTGGATATGAAAGCCCCAACCCTTAGTACATTCTGTGCTCTCGCCACTTTCAGTGCTTCTTCTTCCAAGCATTGGTCAACTTGGGGAAATCTCCAATTCATCAGCTGCAAGCATATGGCAGATGGTAATCAAGAGGATGGCCCCATTCTCATGTTTGATATGATTCCATGAGACTTCACTCGATCTGGAATCATTGTTTAAGATGCTCAGGGCAACATCCTTCCAGCTCTATCTCTAAAGTCTAAAGTTGTTCATCATTGTGCCACCAATCCGTGTGGTGGGTCTGTGCAGATGTTCTGATGGAGGAATCTGGTGCATTATCTGTATGAAATGATTTGGTAAGGATAGTTGCAATAGGCTGTTGATTGACAGTGGGTCAACTCTAAAGCAATTGAAACACCAATCCCTGGATGTTCATGAGGGGGATTAATCAACTGGGATGCACTTCTGAATACAGAATCTAGAGCAATGTTGGGTGGTCCATTGTTTTTTTATTCTTTAATTTCAACCTGGCAATGCTACAACTGACAGGATTGCTAGATTCATGAGGCACTTAATAGTCCACTACATTGATGAGTTAGGAATGCCAAATTAGCAGTGACATGCAAGGAAAGTACATTTTGTACTTTATAAAAGGACATCATTGAATCAGATGAGTTTAAAAAAAAACAACTTTTGTGTTAATCATTATTAATGACTCGATTAAAAAAAAGATTTTTACAGAGTTTAAATTCCACACTGTTAACTTGAGTCTCTGGACAGCAAGTCATGACCTGTGGATTATTACTCCAGCACAACCACTGCAATACCACTTAATCCTGAGGCATTGTTTTTGAGGATACTCCTATAAGGCTGTTGGTAAACTACTCATGAATGAAAGGACAGATTCTCTAATTTAAAAAAAGTGTTTCTGCACATGCAAGTGGCAAACAGAGTATTCAGCACAATCACTAAGCCACAGCATTAGTCATGACAGATGGCAACGGTTTTACGAGATGCCATGGCTGGGGATCGGTTAGCTGACATGTGTTGTGTAATATAAAATAGCCCCCATCATACCTCAGCTGGAAACTAATTTGCAGACACAGCCTTGCGAACTGTACAACTAACGCCCCAAACATAGCTCTATTATAATCTTTCACTGTCCAGCAAGCTATTTGGCTTTAAACAGAAGAAAAGGAACTTGGAAATGCATGGAAAAAAAGTTGTAAGAATTATCATAGAGGCAAGTTCATTAAAAAAAAATCAATTTACAAATATCCATTCTTTCCAATTCTGCAACAAAATGTATAATTTAGATGTTACTAGAACGTATGTTCTATGAAAATAGGTTCTACATGCTTGGGCATACTTTCAATCAATCACAAGATTAATTAATGGAATAACAAATTAAATGTACGACTTGAAACAGTTGGCAATCACTTTGAATGCATGCAAATCTAAAAAAGTCAAACATCTAAAGCAGATGGAGTTGGCTGCATCATTAATGCAACATATCCTGTAGAACAAATGTAAATACTTTTTATTATACCAAAAGCAGCTGTCTTTAAGCTAGTAAAGCAGCTTTCATTTAACTCGGAACCATTGAGAAAACACATACCAAATCTGCACTGACTAGTTGTGCTTTTCTCATATTACTTAGGAAGTATTCAAGTTATGTAACAGTCCCTGATAGCTTTACATCTCAGAACATATGAAGTCGTAGACTAAATGACATTTTGGAGTATTTCTTTATAACAGCTGAAGTGAACAGCTTCACTGTTATAAATCAATTCTGCAATGAATCTCGAAGAAGATCTATTGTTTGAAGCCAACCATTATAAATGGCTTCATTCCATGTTCCTGTTTAACGAAGCTATTTTATTTTGTCTTCTCAAGAATACATAAGAACAATAAAAGCCAATGAAACAGGTCTTTGTAAGACTAGAATAATGGAAATCCGTTGACAGGAAGAGGCCTCACCGACATAAAATATGATAGATTAAATTATCTCAAATTCTGCTGGTGCATTGTGGTGGCAGGAAGTAATATGTTGAATAAATAGGTTAATTATTGGCATGCAATTGTCGTTAACATAAATAACAAAATCTGAGCTACGGTTGAGGTTGAGTAGGCTGGGACTATTCCTTGAGATGTGCAGTGAAATGAAAAGTGGTAATGCTTGTGAATTGTGTAATAAAACTACAAACTGGAATGGAACAGAAGCACATATTCATATATTACATATTTTTGGGAGGAAAAAAAAAGAAAAAACAGCAATTTTAAAAAGACACCACACAACAGTAAATTGGTCCAGTAAAGTTAGTCCCTGGTGAGATAGGAGTTTACAGTCCTAACTCCTTCTCATCCTCTCCGTTCTCACAGCATGGCAACAGAGGCGTTTGCCTGACCATAGCAGCTGGAACAGTCCGTTGCTGGGGTGTAAGGGGTCTCCCATGATCTTGTTGGCTCTGGAGTTGCACCTTCTGATGTATAGTTCCTGCAGGAGGGTGAGTGTAGTTCCCATAGTACGTTCAGCCGAACGCACTACTCTCTGCAGAGCCTCCTTGTCCTGGGCAAAGCAGTTCCCAAACCAAATTGTGATGTTTCCGGACAAGATGCTTTCCACAGCTGCTGAGTAGAAGCACTGGAGGATCCTCAGAGACATTTCCTCAATTTCCTCAATTGCCTAAGGTGGTAAAGGCACTGTCTTGCCTTACTCTATTATAGTGTGATTCAGCGTGTGATGTCCATATCAGATCCTCTGAGATGTGGACTCCCAGGTATTTAAAGCAGCTCACCCTATCCACAGCATTCCCATTTATCTTCAATGGTGTGTACGTCCTCTGATCTTGTGCCCTCCTAAAGTCCACGATCAGCTCCTTAGTTTTTTTTGACATTCAAGAGGAGGCTGTTGTTCTGACACCAGAGTGCCAGGTCAGCCACCTCCTCCCGGTAGGCCTTCTCATCGTTATCGGAGATCAGGCCCACCACCACAGTGTCATCAGCAAACTTGATTATAGTGTTGGAGCTGAACCTAGCCACACAGTCATGTGTGTACAGGGAGTACAGTAGGGGGCTGAGGACGCAACCCTGGGGGGGGGATCCTGTGCTCAGGGTGAAGGACATCGATGTATTTCAGGTGTATAAGATCATGAGAGATTGGGTAGATGCACAGTTTCTCTTGCCCAGAGTAGGTGAATAGAGGATCAGAGAACAAAGGTTTAAGGTGACGGGGAAAATATTTAATAGGAATCCGAGGGGTAACTTTTTCACACAATGGGTGGTGGGTGCATGGATCAAGCTGCCAGAGGAGGTAGTTGAGGCTGGGTCTATCCCAACATTTAAGAAAATATTAGAGAGGTACATGGATAGAAAAGGTATGAAGGATATGGACAGTGTAGCTGGGACATGTTGGCCGGTGTGGGCATGTTGAGCATGTTCCACACTGTATCACTCTATGACTATCTCTTCAAAAGATGGCTTTTAATCTAAATTTTGGTTGTATTTCAAGAAATAATCTATGACATCTCAGTTATATCTAACAACATCCGCATGGATAGTGGTTATGTTCCTAGAGCAGTAATCTCATGGCTTGGACAAATAATTAAAGTTCCATTAGGTAACTGGATCTGCAATTGAATTAACAGTATCAGTAACAAAGACCCAAAATCTGCAGGATTTCGTGCAAACCCACGCAGCTCACTTTAAAGCAAGAAATCTGCTGTTGTTACTTGGTTTGGCCAATGCATCATTGTACACCTACAGCAACATGTGGTTAACTCTTAACTCCCTTCCAAAGTCACCTGATGAACAATTCAGTTTAGGAATAATTAATTAAGGATGGCAATAAATGCTCTATTGCCAGCCATGCTTCATCCCACAAACGAATAGATAATTGTGGACCAGAATCAGAGTACTGACACGAGAAATGCAAGATTTCATCTGACAATAGAAACAGACATAGAAAATAGGTGCAGGAGGAGGCCATTCGGCCCTTTGAGCTAGCACCACCATTCAATATGATCATGGCTGATCATCCAAAATCAGTACCCCACTCTGGCTTTTTCCCCCATATCCCTGGATTTCCTTAGCCCTAAGAGCTAAATCTAACTCTCTTGAAAATTTAGGTGCAAATTTTACTTTATGGTCCATGCTGCTTGAAAACCAGCATTTCAGGAACTGCAATACATTCCTGACGTGACATGGAAAACACAGATGAGTTGAAATTTCAGTGTCAGCCTGGTGCTGGACTCAGTATCGGCACACTGGATTCACATGTCTGAGCCGAGGGACCCTGATATACTTGGCACCTGGCCCTTCAACTCCAGGACAACTATGCTGGGTTATGTAGTGCACGCTCGCTCATCAGGAAGGTGTGGACACACCTGACTGAAACAGCAAGTGATTTTTAATGTTAATGCTAGTAATTAATTGTTCCTAGCAATTTAATAATTTTTAATTCTTACATTTTAAAAATCAATTGTAAAATCAACAGTTTTTTAAAGTGTCTGATCATTGAAGAGAATTCAAAAGTAGAGTCTTCAAGATCTGTCAACGAACAGAAACTGATGTTTAACTGATGCAAAATAATAAATACAGCTGCAGGAACAGCATGAGTGGCAATTGTGAGGAGCAAGCCTAATCAAGCATAATCCAGTCCATTATGGTTTCCTTGTTAGTTTGGAACTGCAATTGCCAGCGAATAGTTAGCACTGTATTTTATTTAGTCAAGTCATTAGAACACGTCTAGAAAGTACATCAAATAACTTAAATTTCATCTAAAATAAGATCACCTAAATCAATGTGAAAGATTAGTGGTTAATATTTGTTCAATACGGCAGTCAAATTGAGGTCATTTCCTTTTTGTTGTTGTTTGTCAAATGTAATTGTAGGCAGGAATTTTCAGCCTTTCTTTCAGTAGTGCCATAAAATTATATGTCGAGTTTTAGGAGTCCTTCCAAAACACAGCATCTTCACAATGCGATGCCAATTCTTGGCACTGCATTAAAGTGTTAAACTAAGACTGTGTGATGGGTACAGACCATGAAGTGTCGCTTGAACCCATGTTTTATTGACTGTACACAGAGCAGTAAATCGCCACTCAAGCTAAGAAGATTGCATAACTCCATTGTTCGAAAATTTATATTAGTTTTTAACAGTTTCAGTAATAAATCAGCATAAATTTGATTGGTTGAGTGCGCTTCATGCTATTAATGTTTATGGATATATTGATAGTGAAAGCGTACAGTTACAATTGAATCCCCTCTGGCACATTTTTTTTAAATAATTTCTATCACCCAAACTGAAATGCAATAGTTTGGAAATTTGAGATTCCACAATATCTGACCTACTGTAATGGACCAGATCATTAAACCTGCTTCCATTTCCTAGATCTCCCGTCTCCATGGCAATATGGTTCCCACCTACTGCCTGCCCACCCTGATCCTAGCATTAACTCATCTGTATGACCCAATGAAACAAACAAATCACCCTTCCCCCTGGCAAAGGAATGAACTGCAATATACAGTAGAATGAGTAGTTGGAAGAAAACTATTGTTACCAAATAAAATATTCCACAAACATAACAATGCCATATATTAACTTTTTAAAGTACACAATATTTACATCACTTGATCTGTGTCCCCTCACCGATGACACGTGCTACCAGTGACTTTTGCATATTGCTGCAATTGTTGGAAATAAATTTTAATTTTTTGCAATTTTGTCTATCTCGCCCGCAATGTGTTAAAGTTATCCCACAAGTTAGGAAAGGTCTTAAGGATTCTACCAATTCAGTAGCAGTTTCACTCACCTGAAAGGCATCTTTGACACTGCATATATTGGGGATACATAACAATGAATAAAAAGTGAAAAGTTTTCATTGCAACTTTTATAGGAGGAAACCACCATTTGATTTGAGCTGTTTGCAAGGCCAAAGGAGCATGACCATGTTTGAATTGTTGCACATTAATTCCTGTGTCAGTGCCTATGCATGTCTTATAATTTATCTCTATCAGCTTGTGACTTAGTTTAATAAATGTCTGCTTCTGATGAATGGAAGGGAGGTCGTGGCAGTGAAGAGCTGCCTTTTCCTCATTTTTCCTGAACATTTTCAGGGCCTCCCATTTATCATGGGGGTTAAGTTGCTGGATGAAGTTATAAGCTAATGGAAACTCGGGTCTCACAATATTACAAAACCTTTTCCTTTTGCAGAGGCCCATTAAATGATCTATTTATTTCACAAGGGATCAATTAAAGCTCAGCATGCAGAATACCAACAGGAAGCATGAATGGGAAATGGATTTAAGATTTACTTCAGTCTACTTCCCAGTCAGCGCATCTATTTTAAAAAAAATGCTGCATCAACATATATTGGAAAAAAACATTTACTCATTAAATGCATATTTTCATGCACAGGAGAATCATGACTATTGAATAAATCCAACGGATCATATTAAATACAATTTTGCTCATATTATACCAGATGGTGTGCAACATCAGAAAGATAAAATACATTTTTTCTTAAATGTGAAGAGCTTCCAAACAAGTAAAATGTGCTCGAAATTCTACGGTGCCAAAATGATGCCTTATGGAATATCCATGGCATTCTCATTCAAGTAGGACATAGGCTGAATGCTCCCTTCTTATAAGGAAGACTTATCTGTGAGATCGAGTAGATGTAGCATTCAGAGTGCTCCAGATCTTGATTCACTGTGAACTATCCAAGAGCACCTCATGTAGAGATAGTCCCTTTTAATTTTCATGCGAATATATGCTAAGACACTGTAATCATGTAGAGGTTAAAATAATTATATTTTATGCCGTTTTATGGATGATCACAATACAGAACACTATGTTGTCACAGAAGAGCTTGATAGCTTTGAGCAGTCAATGATTAACTCCAAGGCCACAGCATAGCACGAAAATGTTGTGCTTCTCTAAATAATTTCGAAGCCAATATTTTTAGATCTGGATCAAACTACGAACAATTAAAAATATTTTAAAACATTAATTTGATCATTTCCAGCAATGAACCCATAATACTCCAAGTCTCCAAGTACCTGGACCATGTTTTCCTTTTAAAATAATTTTCAGAAAGTTTAGTTTCATGGTTCTGCAAATAAACATCATAAAAATCTGCAGATGCTGGAAATTTGAAGTAAAAACAGAAAATATTACAAACAGAACTTCTACTGATTTGAGGTGATGGGGACATGATTGACAGGCAAGTGCAGGAGCACAAAATCCATGCACAATGGTGATTAACACAAATGCAAAATTGAGTTTATTTTGCAGTAACACCAAAACAAATTCAGTTCAGACTTCAGTATATAGCAAAATGACTATAAATGTAATCCAGATAACAATTTCCACATAATGTTAGAGTTTCTAACAAATTAACATACACAATCTTTTCTTCAAGTCACTACACGATTTATCTTTAAATGTCATTTGATAAAACACTCAAAATGAGTGCAGTGTGCAGCCCGTCCCACATAGGAAACCTCTGGAGATTTTGCGCCCCACCCAAAGTTTCAGTGCGGTTCCCGGAGATTTGTCAGACTCCCTAATGGTCAAAAGTGGTTTCCATTTTACAAATCGGTAATTTTTTAGTCGAAGCCGGTTGCGATGCTAGTTGAAGGTGGTTGCCGGAGGGCAAAAACCTCCGGGAACCGCACGGAAACCTTGGGTGGGGTGCAAAGTCTCCAGAGGTTTCCTAAGTGGGACAGGGGCATTAGATATTTTAGAAGAGAAACAATGCCAATCCCATCAATTCCCTGTATTCATCAACTTCTGTGCATAGCACTTTAGTTTGAACTGTCTGTGCACTTTCTCTTTCCAGTCCATCTGTCCTAAAAAGCTAATAGCTCTGAGTCACGTGCTCTCACAACTGTTTACTATATATGTTTTTCCAAACTCTGTCTATTAGCTCTTTGGTCAGCCCATTCCCTATAATTTATCAACTTTTATGGAAAACACTTTAATCTAAACTGTCTGTACACTTTCCCTTTGATGCCCAGATCTGATGGGTCTCTGATTGGCAACCTCCAAGTGGTTGGCAAGCGGCCACAACTAAAGTTGAGCAGCAACAAACTGCCGCTGGAGATTTCAGAGAACGATCCTTAGCACAGGGCAAGTGTTCCGGAAGGGAACTTCCAACTTGATGGGCGGGAAGCAGAGACATTCTGGAGGGGCCCCAGGAAACTTTGGCCTAGTTACAGAGGCCACCACAGATCACATGATCAAGGTTACATTGCAGATTGTGCCCTGATGATATCTCTGGAGCTGAACCCAAACTTTGAAACGCAACTCTGTTAGCTTATGGTGAATGTCTATGCTGTGTGCGATTTTAAATCGCAGGCAACCCAATTAAGACAGGGAAGAATTGGATATGCCCCTGCTCCATTTACCCATTTCTATGCCTGAATGGGGAGAGCAGTGAATGAATTTAGATTAAAACGAAAACATCTTCCCAATATCTGCAATTTTTAGGTTTGGGATTATTTTTGTCACTTGTTTGTGTGCTATCCCAATCAGATAATACTACAGATGACTACAATCAAGCCACACACAAAACAAAGTGAAAGATACCAGTGTGCAGTTGTATCTTTGCACATTATTATAGGCTTCCTAATAAATATATGGATTCCATTTTACTAGCGTTTAAATGAAATTTAGCTGGCTATTCCATTGCCAACTTCAAACAACATGAAAAACATCAATTCTTAGCCATGAGGTCATGTTAGATTGATAGAACTACATTCAGACTTCCCACCAATGATTTAATCTACACCTCTTACTGCCTTGGAAAAGCAGGTCACATAGTCAAAGACTTGTTCCACCCTGGTCCTCCCCTCTTTTCCCTGAACTTGTCTGGTCGAAGGTACAGGAGCTTGAAAGCACGCACCGCCAGACTCAGGAACAACCTATTCCCCTCCGTTATCAGGCTTCTGAACTGTCCTTTTGATTTACCACTACCCAGTTAAGGACATTGCACTTTGTCTTTGGAACTGATGCTCTACAATGCTGAGAACTAGATTCTGCACTAGGTATCTTCCCCTTCGCTCCATCTGTTGTACTCAATTTTGACTTGATTGTATGTATCTGTACACTGTGAATGGCTCGATTGTAATTGCGTATTCAAAATCAATTTCATTCATCACATACACCCGAAGGTGTAGTTAAATGAATTTGCCAGCAGCGATACACTTCAAAAGCACACACAATACAATTTAACACAAACATCCACCACAGCATTCTTCACTGTGGTGGAAGGCACAAAGCTCAGGCAGTTCTCCTCCCTTGTTCACCCGTGGTCGGGGCCATGAACCCTCTGTAGTCACCGCTACAGACGGCCAGATGCACAGGCCCTCTCGTGGATGATCTAAACTCCGACGTCGGGACAGTTGAACACACTCCGCGACTTGGAGTACCCGAATCGGCACTTTCTTATCGGAGACCTTGGCTTCAGGATGTTATAGGCCACAGGCCGGCGGTCTGAGCTCTTCTCCTGCGATCCCCGGCGAGGAATCCCAGACGATGGAATGTCCACACCGCGCCCGCAGTTAGAAGCTCCTCATACCGCATCTTCAGGATGTCGTAGTCCGCGGGCCAACGATCGGAGCACTCTGGCGACCCCCGGCAAGGGTTTTCCCACTCCGCGATGGAGAAAGTCCACGCTGCGCCCGCTGCTGATGCTCCAGGCCCGACTCCAGGAAAGGCCGCTCCAATCCAAGCTGTTAGGCTGCGTGAGGGGAGGCAGAGAAGTGACATGGAAAACGTTGCTTCTCCGTCGAGGGTGTCTGAAGAATGGATTCCCCCTTTCCACCCCCCCCCCCCCCCCCACAAGACGCACCGAGAAACAACCAAAACAAACACTTAGACAAACCAAAAACAAAAAAAGTCAAAATAACAGACACGCTGCTGGCAGAGCAGCCAACTCGCAGTGCCCCCCACCGACTTGTCTTTCCGCTGACTAGTTAGCAAGCAACAAAAGCTTTTCACTGTACCTCATTACACATGACAATAAACTAAATGCAACACATTATATGGCATAGAAACATAGAAATTAGGTGCAGGAGTAGGCCATTCGGCCCTTCGAGCCTGCACCGCCATTCAATATGATCATGGCTGATCATCCAACTCAGTATCCCGTACCTGCCTTCTCTCCATACCCTCTGATCCCCTGAGCTACAAGGGCCACATCTAACTCCCTCTTAAATATAGCCAATGAACTGGCCTCAACTACCCTCTGTGCCAGAGAGTTCCAGAGACTCACCACTCTCTGTGTGAAAAAAGTCTTTCTCATCTCGGTCTTAAAGGATTTCCTCCTTATCCTTAAGTGGATCCTTAAGTTATCCTTAAACATATCGGATCTGTTTGGATAGCATGAAACACAAAACTTTTCATTGTTACCCAAGTATATGTGGCAATAATAAAACTAAACCTTTTTTTATTAAATTCAAAAAAGTAATCCTCACAAATTCAGGATGAACCAAAAAGTGCTTTGCAGCCAAGTATATGTTGAAGTAGAATTACCATTATAATGCAGAAAATTTAATTCTTACATTAATTCATAAGCTTGCCTCTATTTTACTCATTGAAATCCAGCACATCCAAAACTCAAAATGTCAAATTGATGAAATTCCCATTGCCAAAAAGACACATGCAATAAAAAGATCATTTATGCGTTTAAGACACATGAGATTATTGGTGTTGCCAAAATGACTGCTCAATAAAACAAACTTTACAACATAATTAATATAACCAAATTACTCAATTATAAACATTAAAAATGTAAACCAGAGCTCATGTTGCAAATGAGAGGAATCCGATAAACTAAATATGCTGTCATCTCAACATATCATTGCTCAAAAATTACCAGTTATGCAAATATAAAAGAGCATCTGACTTGTAAAATGTGAAATAAATTGCAGTGTACCAACATATTGCATTTCAGAATAATTGAAGTTGTTTTTTGCTTTGCAATAATATAATTGTAACAGAACAATAAATTAGGCGTGGAATCCCAACTCCTGGTGAAGGGAGATGATCACATATAGTTAGGGGATATAGTTGGGGATGGAATATAACTTAATTGGTAGGTTAAAACACTCAAAATAAATTCCCCAGCACTGTTTAAAAACAGGTTGTAAAAACATTTAAAATTTTATGAGAGAGGCGAGCACTGTGCAAACTCATATGTATGTGCAGACCTCCCTCCTGAGTGGGCCATTTCTAATTGAAGCCAAGCAATATAAATGAAGCATTGCCGGCTGGAAGCAATGCTATAGCTTCTGGCTTGAGACATAGGAAATGGCAAACAGACCTTCCGCACACCATCTGCAAATATTATTAGTTTTATTACTTTGTATGATTTGCACTATTTTGTTATTTAAAAACTGCAGATCATTCTGAAAGAATGAATATAAAAGTTTGGTTGTATATAAAACCACTTTTGTCAACCAATCGATTTATTTAAATTAATGCTTTTTGCATCTATAATATGGAGTTCTCTGACCAAGTAGCTAAAGAAACATCTGCTTCCAGACTGTATTTACATCATTTAACGGCCATTGTTCCACAGCAACCCAGGTGCGTTATATCATCTAGATTTCCCTTCACAGTACAAACTGTGTATTCTTCAGAAATCAACGAAGCCACTGAAGGGTCACGTAAAAAGAGAAAAAAAGGGCACTGCCTACCCTGACAAGATTATGAAATGGCAATTATTAAATATAAATAGTAAAGACACGGGAGAATTATGCCTATCTAAGAGATCGATCTCTTAGGTAGGCATAATTCTCCGTGCCTTTCAACCGCAGCACTTGCAACACGTGAAGGTCTGTGCAGCTAACGTGCCGTCGGCGCTGTTTCATGCCGTGGATGACAAGCGGGGCTGAAGGCAGCTGAAATTATGCCCTTGCAGTACTGCGCATCTTTCTTGGCGGGTTTTTCAAATATGGATTGTCATTATTTTTAAGAGTATCTTGGGAAACAAAGAGTGAAGAATTGAGTTTGTGTACCAATAACGTGGTAAGTACATTTCTTGGTGCTTTATGTTTTTAAATACCATATTTTCCGGGGTGGGGGAGAGCTCCTTTCACAGTGTTTGGGGAGTCTAGCCCGGGGTAAAGTTGCGGGGAGGGCAGGAGCATTGTGAAGGGGGCGGGATCGGAGCCAGTACCCCACTTGCGACGCTCCGGCACGGAGCCACCGCATTGTGGCCGGAGAGTGGATTAGCTCGGGTGGCTGCGAGCGGCCGCCGGGACCGCACAGCCCCTTCTGCTGGTCCTCGCTCACCTCAGGCAGTGCTCTCCGTCTTAAAACCTCTCTCCTGCCACTCGCCGGCCTCACTCATGTCAGCCGCTTCCCGCAAATCCTTAAATTCAGACAGCGCGATCAAGGGACCAATTGAGGTTACTCGGCTGTCGGAATTTAAGGATTTGTGGGAAGCAGCTGACATGAGCGAAGCCGGCGAGCAGCAGGTGAGAGGTGTTTGGATGGAGAGCACTGCCAGAGGTGAGCGGGCCGGCAGGAGCCGCTGACGTGGCAGCAGGTTCTGCTGTCGGGTCCTGGCGGCCGCTCGCAGTCACCTGAGATGCTTTCTTCCCCGGAAGTGGCGGCCAGTTCTGCTGTCCGTGCCCGAAGCGCTGCGGCAGCGGTGAGTGAGTTGCTGACATGATCGCCAACCCCCTCCTTCTCAACACTCCTGCCCTCCCCGCATCTTTAACCCCTGGCACAGACTCTCCACACGCTGTGAAAGGAACTCTCCCTCCAATTGGTCCCTTGAATTAGTATTGTCATTCAATAAGACAACTGATCAACGTCCCTGTGTGACTGCCTACCTAGAGTAATTACTCACGGCACGTGCCTGGTGTAGACTCAATGGGCTGAAGGATTAGTTTCCATGCTGGATCTTTCAATCCATCCAAACTTCAGACAGAGGAATTTTAATGTCTCCTTGTCCAGCATGCTACTGTGAAACTCTGGAAATCTAATGGATAATATCAGATCCAGATTTTTATGTAGTTGGAAGGTTGCCATCAGCTTAGCTTCTGTTCTCAGTGGCTAATTGCATGGAGTAAGCATAGGAAATGTATTTGTGTTTTACACTTTTGACATTCGAGTCAGGTACAAGATACACATTTTTGGTTCCATGTTAACTTGTTTATGTCCACTACTTTTGCAAGATTGAACATGAAAGATTTTGTAAATCGTGTATGGAGAAAATATTTATTCAGTGTTGAAATTTAGAACATTCCATTCCAGCAAACGTTCGTAACATGCATCACAAATTTTTTTTTTGCCTATAAGAAATCACGTATGGATCTTCCACAGGTAGCGAATCATGGGGATGAAGGAGAACAATGTAGAATCATGTAAGGGGTCTTGTTGTCAAAACCTTGTAAGGGACAATGTGCTTTTCCTGGCAAGAACTAACAATTTATCAAAGATAGTAGTTTGAACCAGAAGCAAATGACAGACATTACATTGTAGATAAAAATGCTGGAGAAACTCAGCGGGTGAGCAGCATCTATGGAGCGAAGGAATAGGTGACGTTTCAGGTCGAGACCCTTCTTCAGACTGATGTGGGGGTAGGGGAGGAGGGAAGAAGAAAGGAAGAGGCGGAGGCAGTGGGCTGTGAGAGAGCTGGGAAGGGGAGGGGAAAGAGGGAGAAAGCAAGGACTACCTGGGTTGGGCAGGTGACGATTCCCCTGGCTGCGCTGGCACACTTCATTGGAGACCCGGTCAAAGGGTCCAGGTTAGTGTGGCACCCCGGAGCGGGAGCTGTTTACGGATCACCCTCACGGTGGGGGAAACCACTAAACACAGACCCTGGCCGACCTTGCCACCAACTACTTCCCCCCTCGCTTCACTCCCCCACCCCACCACCCCGCACAACTTGGAGACCCCTGACCTAGAGAGTCCAGGACAGCAAGTTATTGGGAGAAGACTACTTACAAATTTCTCTTGAAGTCCCATATTGTCCAAATTTGGAATAAACACGATTCCTAATCATTTCACTTTTACAAGTTTATAACCTTGGCTGTGGAGCTCAATAAATGAAGCAAGCAAACAGAAACACACTTTTACCAACAAGGTTAGCTGGTGGTTAGGTTTTCAACATTTAGGGTGGAATATGGGAGGGGACAGGGATCAGAGGGAAGGATTGAACACAGGTTTCCAGGTGAGAATAGGATCAATCAGGCTGCTATAACTTCTACAACCAACAATTACTAACAAGATACTAGAAGGTTGTAAGCATGATGGGATCACTCCCTAGGACACTTCTAAATGGGGGGAAAAAAATTCAGGCAGTGATAATTTGGGCAGAATGACAGTTACAACGTGCTGAATCAGTATTAAAAGTTCTTAAAACATTAATGTCAAATGAAGATGTTTGTGGTTTTCCTGTCATTGTTAATTTTCCTTATGATGACATTTTACCGAAACGGATATCAAATGTCAGTCTTCCAATGTTATTTCTGAACTCTTCAAATTGAAATACAAAATACTACGGACGCTGCAAAACAAAAACATACTTCGCAGGTCAGGCAGCGTCGGTGGGGAGAGTGAATGAAACGGGGTTTAAGTTCCGATGTAAAGTAATTGACTCAAAACGTTAGTTTCACCTCTCTCCGCCAATGCTGGCTGACGTTTAGTTTAGAGGACAATGTTTACATTTACCAAGCCAATTAACCTACAAACAAACCTGTATGTCTTTGGAGTGTGGGAGGAAACCGAAGATCTCGGAGAAAACCCAGGAGAGAACGTACAAACTCCGTACAGATAGCACCCGTAGTCGGGATCGAACCTGGGTCTCCGGCGCTACATTCGCTGTAAGGCAGCAACTCTACCTCTGCGCCACCGTGACCGACGTGTTGAAGCATTATGATTTTATTCAATTTTTTTTCTACTAAAATACGCAGGTTTTTTTTTCTCTCTTGGAAACGGTTCCGAACTGTCGGGTTGTTCTCTTAATTATTGACCAGTACAATTCGGGATTAAATTCGGTATTTTCGTCCTTATCAGCAATTATGAATGTGGCGTGTGTGCATTTAAACCCTTTAGATTATAAATTCAACCATTTGTCACGAATTATTTGTAAATATCATAAAAACTGCAACGGACAATAAGTTCGCATTTAAACCCTTTTGATAATAAACTAAAATGTGTGTCATGAATTGTTTGGAAAATAACCTATAAACCAACCAACCATTTGTTGCATTTGCAGCAATCCTACCCGATTCACACACGTTTGACTGGAACACATGCAAATTGCACCGTTATAAAATAAATAAAAATACTATGAGATGATTTATTTTTCACTGTTTTAGAAAAGAGAAAACGCCACAAGATATGGTTTCTTTTTAATGTGCCCGTCGGAAGGGCCGGGAGAATGCCACTTTGTGAAAGCACCGCTCGTGAAGTTCACGGGCAGACAGACGGCAGACCGCAGCCCAGCAAGAAGTTCAAGATCGCTCCCACGGTTACCCCTCCACGGTGACATGCACATCAATCTATGTTTAAACCATGACAGCCAAGTTTCCAGCTTCCAAGACCACAAGTGAATAGGTCCAGGGCTTCCGAACCCCTCAAACTGCTGCCGTTACCGCCGCCCACGCTTCGAGAAACGCTGCAGCTGCACCCGCACCCTGGTTAAATCTCTCAACGCCACAAATGTCACAAGGAAAGGAGAACTCACCGACACACTTGCACTTTCACTTCGGCTGCTGCCGCGGCAAATCCGCCCTGTCCATGTGGAAGGTTGGCAAATAGTACGTTTGCAAATTAGTAAAACCAAAAGGAAAGCAATCCTTTACATGGGCGGCGTGGAGGGAGGAATGAGGCAGCGAGCGCAGTTCCCGGGAACAATTAATTCTCGCCAGAACCAAGTCCCAGCTGCAGAGCCCGTCTCCCCGGGTGATTGACGGCCACCCCAGCCAGTCGCAGCGTGCAGGGCGGGGGGCTGGCAGCGCCCTCCGATCGCACGGTCCAATCACCGTGAGGCGGGGGCGGGCCGGCGCCGGGATGCCTCAGACACAAAGCAGACCAGACCGCGCCTCCCAGTGTCAGTGAGTGGGTCCGAAGAACAAACCGGCCCAAAGCAAGGTAATGATTGCTTTGTGGACAATTATTACCAGCCTGCAGCTACCTTGATAGTCGTGTCACATGAACATCCTTGTCTCTGCCCAGATATGATGCGCCTTCCGAAAATCTCATGCTCAATGTATCAAATGTTGGATGATGTTAAACCACCGGGTATTACAGAATGAAACTGCGTGTCGTGTTTTATGTATAGACTGACTCGTATATTTAATTCAAATATAATTTCCTGATTTGCGGCTTGTGTTTGGAAAAAATAAATCAGAATTCCAGCATTCTATGATTAGCAATGTTACAAAATTTTGTGATTTAAAAAAACAAGTCTGCAATTTACCCCATCAGATAAAGCATAAAAAGAATTTGACACCTAATTCACTTTCATATCTTCAGTATTAAAAAAGTTATGGCCATTTTCATAGTCTGAAATTAGTATCTTGTTCCCTATTGCTTTTCCATTGACTTAACTCAAAAGCCCATAACTTTCTTAAAAATTAAGAGAACTGAATGAAAATTTAAGTTATTATAACCATATAACAATTACAGCACGGAGACAGGCCCTCTCGGCCCTTCCAGTCCGTGCCGACCATTTGTTTTCCCCTAGTCCCATCTACCTGCACTCAGACCATTCCATTCCCTTCAGAGCCACTTTACTTTTAAATGTTAAAATCGATCCTGCCTCCACCACCTCTGCTGGAAGCTCATTCCACACAGCACCACCCTCATTAATTCACCAATATAATCATCAATTATAGATTGAACCATTCTGAAACAAATATGAACCAATCTTACTTGGATGACCTGAAATTAAAGCATATAATTAGTTAGTTACCTAATTGTAGCTAATTACAAAATTAAATTACTAGATCTAAACATCTATCCATTTCTTAAGAAAAGGTTAACATTTTTAAATAGCCTAAGTGTCCTAATAACATTCACACAAGAATTCACAATATAACATGATTTTTAAATCTCTTTGTCATGAATTTATAGGCCAAATTGAAGGAATTAGTGTGTAATTCCCGTAAATTAATGGGCATTTAAATCATCTTGCGAGTGAGATTTTGTGGAATACGATCTTTGGAACTTTGCGGTTGCGGTGAATTTGAATGCCATATCGGCAGGAAAAACACTACTGGTTCGTATGGGGCCATAATCAAATTGTCGCCGATGAAATTTGGATTAAAGTAATCCTAAAACTCCTGTCTCATGGTGCGAGTCGACCAACGAGTGACCCCGAGTTTTCACTCGCGGTAATCACGTACAATTAACGTAGCGGGAACGTCGGAACTCGCGCGCGCAACTTAGCGACTCGTGGCGCTAACGGCAGGTACCCGTCAAACTTAACTCTTGAAAAAATTCAAACATGTTTGAGGTTTTCCACGAGTCAAATTTACTGTTCAAGTTAAAAATTGAAACATTTAAACTCGTAATAAGGTAGTGGCCCGTGCGTTTACCTTAGTGACTCGTGAGTCTACCGTGGGCACTCTTTAACTCAGCGGGCAGGCAGCATCTCTGGAGACAAGGAATGGGTGACGTTTCCAAATTATCTCCAGCACCATGTGTTCACTTTTTGTCAACCAGCATCTGCCCTTTCTTGTGTATGACATTATTTGTATCCGTGGCAGTTGATTGTCGCTCCCTTCAGTTTCCCAGGGGGTCGGGACGGGACTGGAGTTGGGAGGGAAAGGTGTGTGGGGGGGGGGGGGGTTGACAAGGGAAGGGGGGGGGGAGGAGGTATGGGAGGGGGGGTTTGGGGTGACTTAGTACAGGAGACAAGAGTACTGACTGTGTGAACAGACACTTTGGTAGTGATTGCCCATGGGGTTCACTGTCGAGGACTTCATAATGTAAAGAGCATTATAAACATTTGAGCGATTAACCCTGGAAAGGGGGGAGACTTCTCTCTGAGTTGGACCCAGGAAACTGAAGCAGGGATTTTCTTGAGGTTATTAACAACAGATAAATGGATGGGAAGGGTTTAGAGGGCTATGGGCCACATGCAGGCAAATAGGACTACCCAAGACACCAAATTGGAAGGCACGGCCAAGCTGGTCTGAAGGATCTCTTTCCGTGTTGTACAACACCATGACTACGGCCTATCCAGTGGGATTGACATATTTTGTATTTTTCTTTTCTAAAGATGCAGTGTATTTTGGTGACTATTGCACACTGCAGAGCAGAAGCGTTATGGCGGGTGATTGTCGCCTGCCCGCTGTTTCTGACGCTAAAGCCTTGGATCGTTGCCCTTCGTGTTGGTGTGGAGGGGGAGGTGGGCATTGTGCTGTTTGATCGCCCCCTGCTATCCCAGGGACAGGGAGACACAACGGCTTTTGAGACTGGTGGGTAATCACCACCAAAATGTCTGCCCACACAGTCAGTACACCTCCCTCCACCAACCTCCCTCCACCTCAACTCACGCCTGGGCACCAAAGCAGCTCAGGAGCGAAACCTGAGCTCCGTCTTCCAACAATCTGATGTGCAACTGATATGAAAGAACAGCGGCTGCGGCCAGCCGGCCGGCACCCGGCATGGACTTCTCACACCCTCACACACGAAAAGTGTGTGTGAATAAACAGAAACAAGGAATAAAAAAAAGCCCGGCTTGAAAGGCAACAAAAAATATATTCCGTTTAGAACGAGCAGGCGCGAAGACATCCGTCCACATTCAAAGATTTCATCTTCTGTCTCCCCACAGTGTGTAGACCTGGCAGTAAATTCAATTAAAATATAACAAACCTCCGCCCGCTGGTCTAACTACGTGATGTGTGTTTCAAACAAATCATAAGTATAACTGCTCTGGCACTGGACGGTACGCATTTTCCCTTTGTAGGTCATATCAATAGATGTGGCCGTGCTGAATTCTATCTTTAACTCAAAGCCGCAGGATGGAGATGTCTTCTTTTGTTAAATATTTTTATTAGACGCAAGTACATATTAATAGAACATACTTCTCACATACATTCGTAATATTATTAATATTAACAATTATGTCTTATTTGTATTTCTATACATTTTTTTATACATAGAGAAAAATAAAGTAAAAGTAGAAAATCAAAAATAAAGAAATGAGTGGAGTATTTAAAACATTATCCATCATTGGAGATATATCCATGATTTGTTATACATGATTCTTCATCCATTCCATTATTCAGGCTTCAGTCAGGCTCTTGTACCGTGCCGTTTTGACCCTTTAAATATTCAATAAATGGAGACCATATCCCTCTGAAAAGATCCAACTTGTCCAGTAGGACAAGCCTTAATTTTTCCAGATGAAGTGTCTCTGACATTCCTGTAATCCTCATTTTGGTTGTGGGGGATGTAGGACCTTTCCAGAATTTCAATATTAAATTTTTCCCAATTATTAAACTGTAATCAATAAAAATTATTTGATTTGTTGTTATTAATTGATCTGTTTATAATATTCCCAATATTATTAATTTTGAGTCAGGGACCAGATTCATATTAACAACATTCAAAATTGTCTTAAATATTTCTGTCCAAAATTTAGTAATTTTTACACAATTTGTAAATGAATGCGTTAAGTTAGATTCTAAGTGCTGACATTTATCACATATGGCTGATACATATGAAACAATACTATGTAATTTGGATTTTGAATAATGTAATCTATGTAATATTTTAAATTGTATAAGAGAGTGTCTAGCATTTAATGAACAATGGTGTATATGTTGTAAACTTTCATCCCATACTTCTAGTCTGATTAATTGACCTAATTCATTTTCCCATGATTGTCTATATATTTCTGTCATTGGAACATCGTTTTCCAATAAAATGTTATAAATATATGATATCAATTTTTCTGTGTTCGGGTGTTTATTTAGACATTCATCTAAAATTTCTGTCTTTCTATTTCTGATTTCTTGTGTGTTTGCTTTTACATAGTCTCTAATTTGTAAATATTTAAAGTAATCTTTTGAATGTAATCCATAAATTTGTTGTAATTCTTGAAATGACATGAAGGAGTTTTCCCTATAGAGATCGCCCATCTTATTCTACATTTCAATTTTAATGTTTTCTTTATTTGTTTCCAGATACGTATCCCACTTTCTATTATAGGATTTTCACTATAGATTTTCTTACCTAGTTTAATATTAGTGTATAAAATTGAGCTAATTTCAAAAGGCGAACAATCTTCTTTTTCCATTTTTAACCAGATTGGTTGTTTATCTGTCTCTACTAACCAAAAATTCATATTTTTAATGTTAACTGCCCAGTAATAAAACATAAAGTTTGGCAGTGCTAGACCTCCATTTATTTTTGAGTTACATAAATGTTTTTTATTTATTCTATGGCTCTTATAATCCCAGATAAAGTTGGTGACTATAGAATCAACCTTTTTAAAGAAATTTTTAGGAAGATATATCGGAATCAATTGGAAGAGATATAGTAATTGCGGGAGAACAATCATTTTTATTGCATTAATTCTACCTAGCATTGAGATAGGTAATGTTTTCCAGTATAAAATGTTCTTATTTAATTTATTCAATAAAAGTGGAAAATTGGATTTAAATAAAGAATCAAATCTTTTTGTTACATAAATTCCGAGATATTTGATTTTTTCGTTTGCTATCTTAAAAGGAAATTGTTGTAGTATATGTAAGTTATTTACCATTATTGGCATAAGTTCACTTTTATTCCAATTAATACTATATCCTGAAAATAATCCAAATTCAGTTATTAATTTTAGTAAATTTGGGATACTAATTTCCGGCTTTGTGATATAAAGTAATACATCATCCGCATATAAAGACATTTTATTTTCAGTATCTCTGGTATCATACCCATATATTTCAAGATGTAATCTCACACGTTGAGCTAATGGTTCTATTGCAAGTGCAAACAGTAGTGGGGATAAAGGACAACCTTGTCTGCCTCGAAATAGATTAAATTTAGTTGATAGCATTTGATTTGTTATTATTCTGGCTGTTGGATTAGTGTATAATAATTTAACCCAAGTAATAAACTTGTCTCCCAACTTAAAAGTTTCCATAACTGAAAACAAGTAAGACCATTCCACCTGGTCAAAAGCTTTCTCAAATGTTTGAGGTTTATCTCCAAATTCAAATTGAAGTTTTACAACTTGATCCGAGTATATTTTATTTAATTTATATTTCAGTGCAGCGATTTTAGTATGTTTTGTTATGGATGGATTAGCAGTGTTCTCTGTGTCTAATTGTTTAATCTCCTTTTCCAATTCCTGTTGTTCCCTCCAATTCTCTTTATTATAAAATGCTTGAGAAGAAATCATAATTCCACGGGCATATGCTTTAAAAGTTTCCCATAATAGGGAAAAAGATATTTCCGGTTTATCATTTATTTCAAAGAAAATCTTGATCTGTTCTATAATATATTCCTGAGTTACTTTGTCTTTTAAAATTTGTGGGTTAAATCTCCATTGTCCCTGTTTTTCCTTTTTTTTAAACTTTAGTTTTTATTGCTTTTATGTATACACAAATAAAACACAAATATAACAACGAAGCATACAACATTACAATGAAACGTACAACAGTGTAGCGGGGGGGGGGGGGGGGGGGGGGGTTCAGTTTACAATTAATGATGCAGTATACAGAACTATTTTCATATTAAAACATTTACCAATAACTTACATTATTGTCTATAAAATTATACAGTGTTGATGTCTTTATTTCTATACCTAATCCATTTTTCCCCATTTTCTTTTAAATTTGTCTTCTTTCACTCTTAGAGAATACGTCATTTTCTCCATGACAAATATTTCCTGTACTATGTCTAACCATTGACTAAGTCTGGGTGTGTCCACTGCAAGCCAGTTTCTTATAATGGCCTTTCTGCCAGCTGTGAGTAGGATTTTAACCAAGTAATGGTCTTCCTTCAGCACCACTGTATTTATATTACCCAGGTATAAAATGGAATACTTCTTGCAGACTACATATCCTAATACCTCCGTTAATTCTGAATTCACTGTCCCAAAATGGTTCTATTTTTGGGCAACTCCAGAAGATATGTGCATGGTTTGTGTCTGTTTGGCCACATTGCCTCCAGCATGTTTGCTGCCTTAGAATTTGCTTGTTTTTTTATGTTAGGCGTAATAAAGAAACAAATCAAATTTTTCCAATTAAATTCTCTCCAATGTTTTGAATTGGTGGATGTCTGTAGTGTTACACACATATGATGCCATTCTTCTTCTGAGATCGTAATGTTTAATTCCTTTTCCCACTTAAATTTTACATAAAATGTAGTTTTAGCTTGACATTCCATTAAACTTTGATAAAGTTTAGAAATAATCCTTAATGTTTTTTGATGATACACACTAACTATCACTTCTATCACTGGATTCTTTTCTTCTAGTGCCTCCCTTTTTACCTTTTTATTGTAATAATCTCTCAGTTGGAGGTATCTAAACAAGTCTTGGTTCCGAAGTGCAAATCTATCCTTCATATCTTGAAAAGTTCTTTGGTCTCCATTTTCAATAACAGTACAAAATGCAGTCATTCCTTTCTTCATCCACTCTTTAAATGTTGAGTCATACATCCCTGGTTTAAATTCATTATCCAAAGCTATCCATCTTAAAACCTTTTGTCGTTTATTCAGTTTAAGTTGTCTGGTAAGCGTGAACCAGGTTTTTAAAGTAAATATCATTATTGGATCGATTATGCTCCTGATATGTCCAGGAAGCGCTTTTTCTCCCAAAAGTGTTTGGATGTGGAAGTCAGGGATATCTGTCTCAATCTCTTTCCACCTAGCTATATAGCTGTCCTCACACCAATTAATTAGTGGTCGAAGTTGGGCTGCATAGAAATATATTCTAAAATTTGGAAGTGCCATTCCACCTTTGTCCTTTGGCAACTGTAGTGTACTGTATCGAATTCTGGCCTTCTTTCCTCCCCAAATAAATCTAGATATTAATTTATCCCATTCCGTGAATTGTTTTAATGGTACCTCTATTGGCAGAGATTGAAACAAGTACAATAGCCTTGACAAAATATTCATTTTCACCACATTTATCTTACTACTAAAATCCATTGGGTAGGTGGACCATCTTTCTATATCCTTTCTTATGTTTTGGTTGATGTGATTATAATTGGCCCCATACAACATTGATATATTTTTTGTTATATGTATCCCTAGGTATTTGATTGATTTTGAATCCCATTTAATATTATAATTTTGTTTGATTTCTTCTGGAGGAGGACAATTAAATAGGAGGATTTGAGTTTTTGAAATATTCACTTTATATCCTGCATAAAAATTAAATTTATCTATGATCCCCATCATCCTTGGAAAGGAGGTGTTTACTTCCGTGAGATACATCATTACATCATCTGCGAAAAGGCCAATTTTATGTTCTCTGTATCTTATAGTTACTCCCTCAGTTAATATCTTTGGGTTGTACTAATGGTTCGCCATTATATGATTTATTGCTATGGATTATTTTTTCTCCCTCCATCTTCCGTAATTGACGAGCCAATAATTTTTGAGGTTTATCTCCAAATTCAAATTGAAGTTTTACAACTTGATCTGAGTATATTTTATTTAATTTATATTTCAGTGCAGCGATTTTATTATGTTTTGTTATGGATGGATTAGCAGCGTTCTCTGTGTCTAATTGTTTAATCTCCTTTTCCAATTCCTGTTGTTCCCTCCGATTCTCTTTATTATAAAATGCTTGAGAAGAAATCATAATTCCACGGGCATATGCTTTAAAAGTTTCCCACAATATGGAAAAAGATATTTCCGGTTTATCATTTATTTCAAAGAAAATCTTGATCTGTTCTACAATATATTCCTGAGTTACTTTGTCTTTTAAAATTTGTGGGTTAAATCTCCATTGTCCCTGTTTTTCCGTTTTACCATTTATTTTAATCATAAATGTTAAAAGTGTGTGATTTGAGATTGTAATATTATGGTATTTTGAATTATAAATAAGTGATATAAGTTTAGCGCCAACCAAAAAATAATCTATTCTTGAATAGGTTTTATGTACAGGTGAATAAAATGAATATTCTCGTCCAGTTTGATTTTCTACTCTCCAAATATCTTTAATGTTACTAGTATCCATATATGCATTTAATAAGTCACTGGAATGGGATTTGGTTTTTCTTTGTCTTGTGGATCTATCTAAATAAGAATCTAATGTACAATTTAAATCTCCTCCAATTATTAAGTTATGTTGTACTATTTCCAGGATGTTGTTACATATTTTCTTAAAAAACAATGGACTATCAAAGTTTGGTCCATATAAATTGACAAAAATCATTTTTTGTGCATTTAATTCTCCTATTACAATAATGTATCTACCATCATTATCAGTTATAGTTGATGTATGTTTGAATAAAGTGCCTTTACGAAATAATATTGCTACGCCTCTTGATTTGTGTGTAAAAGAAGAATGATACGTTTTATCTATTCATTTAGCTTTCAGCCTATGCTCGGCATCTTTTTTTAAATGTGTTTCTTGAATAAAAATCACATCAGCTTTAATTGCTTTTAAATGTGCTAGTACTTTACCTCTCTTAATTGGTTCATTAATACCTTTAACGTTCCAGCTGCAAAACGTTATTCCTTCATTCCCCGTATTCATTTTTAAATCTTGCATCTTTTGTCAATGGGGGTCTATAATAGAGCCAATGGTTCAGTTCGACAGACCCGAACTTACACCCGAACTCCGAATAGACCGAATTTTAAGACCCTTGAATGTCTCTCACGTGTATATCTCCTTTGATCCAATTTGTAACTCCATTCAAACTGAAAATAATAATGATAGATTATAATAGAGAAGAAAAGAGGATAGGTTAAGAAATTAGTATTGCGCACAAAGAAGGAAAAAACTACATCTAGTATTAGTGTAGTTAGTGCTAGCCATACTAGCATGGCTAACCATCTAGCGACATCCGTAGTCGATGTTACGAACTTAACCAGCTCCTTGGTTTCTTGGAATTTTTATTCCATAGCAGTATTTTACCGGGGATATTAAATTTTAAAATATTCGGGTTCCAATAGTCAGAAATGTAAGGATACGTATATTTGAAACTTGTTTGAAAATTTAATTTAAAAAAATGAAAAGAAAGGAAAAAAGAAAATAAAAATAAAAATTACTAGTAAAAAAGAAAGAAGGTTTCCAAAGAGGGCAAATTAAATCAAACTCTATATTTGACTGTAATCATTCCATTATAAGTAAGTATTGGTCATTAGTGATAATTATTAACTCTGATTAGTAAAGATACCACACTATAATTTTAGTATTTATTAGTTATTTGTATTAGTAGTGTAGTTATACTAATTATTAGTATCCATGGGAGAGTTTCCGATCTACATCTTTCTCCAGCTTCCTTAGTCACCACTTTAATTCGATCCAGTCCTGCAAAATCAGTTTATTCAATGGTGAGGTTCAGTTTTAAAAGTATTATTCAAGCATCCTCTCAAGCCTTAATCTTCTGGGCAAAGTCCAATGCTTCCACAGGGTTGGTGAAAAATATTCCTTCTGGTTGTAAGTAACTCTTAGGGTAGCTGGATACCTCAGACCATATATCAAATTCTCCACTTCCCTCAAGATACTTTTAGTCTCATTAAACGCTTTTCGTTTCCTGGAGACCTCTGCTGGATAGTCTCGATAAATACTGATCCTGTGTCCTTCAAATGCAAGATTTCTGTTTCTTGATGTTTTTTGCATTATCTCCTCCAAGATGTGATCGTACTGTACATTTATTATCATTTGTCTTGGGGGAGCATTTTGTCTTGTCTGACGTCTCATCACTGTGTGCTCGGGCTAGTAAAGGCTTTTGTTCCAGAGATAAAACGTTTTGCAGAAAATTTGCAGTGAATTCTTGGGGATCTTGATCCTTCTCTTCCCTTCTGGAATACCCGCAAATCTTAGGTTCTGTCTTCTCTGGCGTCCTTCCGATTCTGTACAATTCTCGGTTATTTTGCCCAGTAATTCAGTTAGACGTTGATTTTCTGTGATAAGCTTTGCTGTAGTCTGAGCACTTGTTTCTGCTAGTTCTTCAAAGCCTTTTATGGCAGCCGTCAGGTTCAGTGCCTGCTCCACAGGATTCAGCCTTTCTTCAAAATCAGTTTTCACATTTCCGATTTTAACATTCGTCTCATTTGTCAGACCAGTCAATATTTCTGCAATTTCTTTCTTCAGTTCATCTGATGTATTCTTAGTCATGGTATTAATTTCAAGCTTTGTCCTTCATTTCCTCCTTGATTTTTTTTTAATTTCAAGGCTGGGAGCTGAACATCCAGGGATATTCAATATTCAGGAGTGATAGACAGGAAGGAAAAGGAGGTGGGGTAGCATTGCTGGTGAGAGAGGAGATTAATGCAATAGAAAGGAAGGGCATTAGCTCAGAGGATGTGGAATCGATATGGGTAGAGCTGCGAAACTCTAAGGGGCAGAAAACGCTAATGGGAGTTGTGTACAGGCCACCTAACAGTAGTAGTGGAGTTGGGGATGGCATCAAACAGGAAATTAGAAATGCATGCAACAAGGGTAAAACAGTTATAATGGGTGACTTCAATCTACATATAGATTGGGTGAATCAAATGGGCAGGGGTGCTGAGGAAGAGGATTTCTTGGAATGTATGCGGGATAGTTTTCTAAACCAACATGTAGAGGAACCAACGAGAGAGCAGGCTATTCTAGACTGGGTATTGAGTAATGAGGAAGGGTTAGTTAGCAGTCTTGTTGTGCGTGGCCCCTTGGGCAAGAGTGACCATAATATGGTTGAGTTCTTCATTAGGATGGAGAGTGACATAATTAAGACAGAAACAAGGGTTCTGAACTTAAACAAAGGTAACTTTGAAGGTATGAGACGTGAATTGGCCAAGATAGACTGGCAAGTGATTCTTAAAGGGTTGACAGTGGATGTGCAATGGAAGGTATTTAAAGACTGCATGGATGAACTACAACAATTGTTCATCCCAGTTTGGCAAAATAATAAATCAGGGAAGGTAGTGCATCCATGGATAACAAGGAAATCAGGGGTTGTATAAAAACAAAAGATGAAGCATACAAATTAGCCAGAAAAAGCAGCCTGCCAGATGACTGGGAGAAATTCAGTCCAGCAAATAAGATGGAGCAAGTGAGTGAAATCCAGGTTAGCCAGGAAGTGGTGTTGGGTAAATTGAACGGATTAAAGGCCAATAAATCCCCAGGGCCAGATAGTCTGCATCCCAGAATACTTAGGGAAGTAACCATATAAACATATAACAATTACAGCACGGAAACAGGCCCTCTCGGCCCTTCCAGTCCGTGCTGACCATTTGTTTTCCCCTAGTCCCATCTACCTGCACTCAGACCATACCCCTCCATTCCCTTCACGTCCATATACCTATCCACTTTACTCTTAAATGTTAAAATCGATCCTGCCTCCACCACTTCTGCTGGAAGCTGATTCCACACAGCCACCACCCTCTGAGTAAAGAAGTTCCCCCTCACATTACCCCGAAACCTCTGTCCCTTAATTCTCATGTCATGCCCTCTTGTTTGAATCTTCCCTACCCTCAATGGGAAAAACGTATCCACGTCAACTCTGTCTATCCCTTTCATCATTTTAAAGACCTCAATCAAGTCCCCCCTTAACCTTCTGCGCTCCAAAGAATAAAGACCTAACTTGTTCAACCTTTCTCTGTAACATAGTTGCTGGAACCCTGGCAACATTCTAGTAAATCTCCTCTGTACTCTCTCTATTTTGTTGACATCCTTCCTATAACTAGGCGACCAAAATTGTACACCATACTCCAGAATTGGTCTTACCAAGACTTCCCTGCTCCTATATTCAATGCTCTGATTTATAAAGGCCAGCACACCAAAGGCTTTCTTTACCACCCTATCTACATGCGATTCCACCTTCAGGGAACTATGCACAGTTATTCCAAGATCCCTCTGTTCCACAGCATTCCTCAATTCCCTACCATTTACCATGTACGTCCTATTTTGATTTGTCCTGCCAAGATGTAGCACTTCACACTTAACAGCATTAAACTCCATCTGCCATCTTTCAGCCCACTTTTCCAAATGGCCCAAATCTCTCTGTAGACTTTGAAAATCTACTTCATTATCCACAACACCACCTATCTTAGTATCATCTGCATACTTACTTATCCAATTTTCCACCCCATCATCCAGATCATTGATGTACATGACAAACAACAGTGGACCCAACACAGATCCCTGAGGCACCCCACTGGTCACCGGCTTCCAACCTGACAAACAGCCATCCACCATTACTCTCTGACATCTCCCATTCAGCCACTGATGAATCCATCTTGCTACTCCGCCATTAACACCCAAAGATTGAACCTTCTTAACCAACCTTCCATGGGGAACCTTGTCAAAGGCCTTACTGAAATCCATATAGACAACATCCACTGCTTTACCCTCATCAATTTCCCTAGTTACCGCTTCAAAAAATTCAAGAAGGTTTGTCAAACATGACCTTCCAGGCACAAATCCATGTTGACTGTTCCTGATCAGACCCTGTTTATCCAGATGCTTATATATATTATCTCTAAGTATCCTTTCCATTAATTTGCCCACCACTGACGTCAAACTAGCCACAGAAAGTGGCCACAACAAAGTAGCCACAGAAATAGTGGATGCATTAACGATAATTTTTCAAAACTCCTTAAATTCTGGAGTAGTTCCTGAGGATTGGAGGGTAGCTAATGTAACCCCACTTTTTTAAAAAGGAGGGAGAGAGAAAACTGTCTAACATCGTTTAACCAATTAGTCTAACATCGGTAGTGGGGAAACTGCTAGAGTCAGTTATTAAAGATGGGATAGCAGCACATTTGGAAAGTGGTGAAATCATTAGACAAAGTCAGCATGGATTTACGAAAGGTAAATCATGTCTGACGAATCTTATAGAATTTTTCGAGGATGTAACTAGCAGAGTGGAGTCTACCTTCAGTTTAAACCAGCATCTGCAGTTCCTTCCTTCTCAAGATGCATCTTGGAGAAGTACTCAGTCGCTCAGTTCCTGCAATCAAAACATGGAACAAAAGGACTGGGAGGTAGGTTTATCAACTACATCCATGTTTGGCAGAAAAAGATCTCACCCATCCAACCCATGACCCCCTCATGCAACAATGTTTAACGCTTATTTGAAGGGAAAAATCAAGGGGTTTTACTAGAATACCTTGATGTTGCATTTTCATGACGATAATTATACTTAGCATGCTAACATTTATAATATTTAATTGACATTAAAAATCTTCAATATTGCATCAGTGCAACTGTTACCAAGATTATTTAATTGTATATTTGGAGATTATTATAATGTCAAATTATGTGACTTTGTATTGATGCCACAGGGATGATGGATATTTTGTTTCTGCAGATCTAAAGGCAGAAGCACAAACTTTTACATTTATAGTTAAATATCACAGGTACTGTAGTCACGTTAATTTTTATAACTTGGGTGTCTGTTGAGGTTGAGTTATGTATAAAGATCTTCGGCATTTGATTTTGGAATCAAATTGGTCCTGAACTTGCTGTCCACTCCACTGTTGACTGCAGAAAACCACAAGTTTGCCACAAATTCCTAACATATGCGCCTGGGAATCTGCTAGCTCAACCTATAGCTTCAACCAAGCATTGAATCAGCAAAAGATGACAAGTGCTGGAGTAACTCAGTGGATCAGGCACATTGCTGGAGAACATGAATAGGTGACAAAGAATTGGGCAACAAACTGGCAATTAGACTTCAGTGTGAGGAAGCACAACGTTATGCAATTCAGTAAAACGCAGATATTCAGATATATAAAGGGTTAAGGTGACATTGGACCACTGCAAAATGAAGCTGGAGGAGTGATTATGGGGAATAAAGAAATGGCAGATGAATTGAATACATTTTTTTGCACCAGTCCTCATAGTGGAAGACACCAATATTGTGCCTGAAATACAAGTCAAAGGGTGGAAATTCGTGGAGTGGCTATTACTAAGGAAAAGGTGCTTGGGAATCTGAAAGGTCTGAAGGTGGGACTGCACCCCAGGGTTCTGGAAGGGGTGGCATTAGAGGTTGGAGCGGTATTAGTAGTGATCTTTCAAGAATCATTTGAGTCAGAAGCGGTTCTAGACTATTAGAAAATTGCTAATAATTCTCTGTTCAAGAAGGGAGCGAAGCAGAAGCGTGGAAAGTATTGTTTTCCCTGTAACTCATTGAAAATGCTGCCGTTGACTAGCTTTTTATCATCATATTGTCCTTCTGCTAATCACATGGAGAACTATAGGCCAGTTAACCTTGCATGGTTGGCAAGATTTTATAGTCCACTCGACCAAGTGTGACCGGTTACGTGCCTGTCTCATGGGATGCCTGGTCCCCCAACGCAACCCGTTCCCCAAATGCATTATTCCACAACTCTTCCATTCCCCCAACACTACTACACCAATACTCTTTCTGCTTAACGATGTTCTAAACCGTTGATTTTGGTAATTCCAAGGTTTTGTTGATGTCTCGCAGTTTTATTCTTGTTTCTTAATCTCATAATGGCTTCTTTGACTTTCATTGGCACAACTTGGTCCTCATGTTGATAAACAGCAATAAAAGTTTCCAAATGTGATGGAATGACTGGAGGAAAGACTAGGTGCTGAGAGCTCTCTTATACCTGCATTAAGGAGGCCATTAAACATACATGAGCAATTACAAACGCCTGTGAAGCCATGTCCCAAACATTATGGTGCCCTGAAATGGGGGGGCTACCTATAAACACAGCTGTAATTGCTAAGTGGCAAAACCAAAATGTATTAAAATGGCCTTTAATAACATCTGACAATGTGCACTTTAACCACATGTGATTTTTCTATTACAGATCTCAAACTGTGGAATAGAGGCAAATAAATAAATGGGTCTTTGTCCCACACATTATGGAGGGCACCGTAGAAGCACATGATAAAATAGGCAAAAGTCAGCATGGCTTTGTGAACGATACCTTGCCTGACAAACCGGTCGGAATTGTTTGAGGAAGTAAATAGCAGGATAGACAAAGGCGAGTCATTTACCTGCATTATCAGGCCTTTGATAAGGTGCCACATGATAGGCTGCTAAAGACTATGGAAGCTTGCAAATTATACAAAGATAGGTGGATGGGCAGGTAGCACAGAGAACAGGAACTCTACAGAAGGACTTGGACAGGTCGGGAGAATGGGCAAATGGAACCCAGCGTAGCAATGTTTAGAGTCATGCAATTTGGTAGTCGGAATAAAGGCTTGGACTATTTTCTAAATGGGGAGAGAATTCAGAAATTGGAGATGCAAAGGGACTAGATAGTGGATGTGGGGAGGATGTTTCCACTTGTGGGAGAGTCAATGACCAGAGGACATAGCCTCAGAATTAAAGGATGTTCCTTTAGGAAGGAGTTGAGGGGAAAGTCGGAGGGTGTTGAAACTGTGGAATTCATTGCCACAGGAGGCTGTGAATGGATATTTAAGGCAGATAGATTCTTGATTAGTATGGATGTCAAGGGTTATGGTGAGAATATGAGTTAAGAGGGGAAAATAGATCAGCCATGATTGAATGGCAGATGAGCCAAAAGGCCTAGTTCTGCTCTTGTCACTTATGAACTTGGGAAGCTGGTGCAGGATTCCCAAAAAGTTAATTTACAAGTTTGGTAGTAAGGAAGGCAAATGCAATGCAAGCACTTATTTTGAGTACAGGGATGTAATGCTGAAGCTTTATATGGCACTGGTCAGAGAGCATTTGGAGTATTGAGAGCAGTTTTAGGCCCCATATCCGAAGGACGTGTTGACGTTGGAGGGTCCAGAGGCGATTTACTAGAATGATCAGGTTAAAACATGAACATTTAACGGTACAGGGCCTGTACTCATTGGAGTTTAGAAAGACAAGGGGGGGACCCAGTTGAATTGAAACTTACCAAATAGTGAAAGTCCTGGATAGAGTAGATGTGGAGAGGATGTTTCCACCAGTGGGAGCGACTCGGACCAGAGGCCAAAGCCCCAGAATAAGGATGTACCTCAGAAAGGAGGAATCTCTTAGCCAGGTGGTGAATTCATTGCCAGACAGTTGAGGCCACTGCAATGTGTATTTTCAAGGCGGAGATTGGCAGATTCTTGCTTAGTACAGTTGAGAGGGAAAGATAGATCAGCCATGATTGAATGGCAGAGTAGACTTGATGGGCAATACCCAAACACAGTGCAGTTTTGGACCCCTTAAAAGGACAAAAGTATTGGAGGCAGGCTAAATTCTGGAACAAAAGTTGTCCAATCAAGAACAGCTAGATTTTGGCTTAACATTCCTTGGAATTTGAAGGGATGATCTTAAACAGAATTCAGAAGGGCATTTGACAGTCAAACAAGGACATAACTACAGTGCTTAGTCATTAAAACTAAAGTAGAGGAGATGGTCTTGACATCAAGTTCAGTGCAGATATTGTGGTCCATACAGCCGGTTCTTGTGCTGGATTGTTCTGTTAACCAACAAGCCTCTCCCCTCATTCTCTGGCCTCAATTAATTCCCCTTTAATTTATCTGATCTGTCTTTTCTATCTCTGGGCTTGGTTCTATCACTCAACTATATCCACCTATACTTCTCCCACCCCCACCCTATCCACCCACATCTCAGCTTGCTTACCCGTTACAATCAATTTGAAGGGGTCTGACCCAACACTTAGCACTTTAAGGAAAAAGAGAATAGTAGATTCAAACCAATATGATTTTCCCTAGCTGATTTTTTCTCCCCACTCACATTAGAGAAGCCAAGTTAACCAAAATTGTAATCCACACAGGAAACATCAATATCTATTAATCTTCCCACAGTTGTGGAAATATTTCAATGAAATAATGCATTGTTTCGCATCAGACTTTGAAAATAGTTTTTAGCACTTGAGCATATTGCTCAGTTACACTAGAAGTTTGCCCGAATTAACAAATCTGATACATTTAAAAAGATTTAGATTCTTACCATTCATGGTTTGGCTATTCTGTATCAGATATCCCCTTTGACAGCTGAAGGCGGGCATACTATTTGCACATAGTAATTGCATTTGAGAATAGATTTCCATTTGAATTAAAAATCCCAAAACATTCTAGAAAATATACCAAATTCTACAAATAAAACACTAAACAATTAGAAAGTGCAGGACTAAGTCTTGGATCACACCAGTATTGTATGTTAAGAGATTCAAGATTACACCCATTAGGAAATAGACTTGTGGCCAACATATAGGCATCCTTTTCCTGAAATTCCAGGTTCTGGACAAATTTGCCCAATAGTATGCAAGGGTTCAGCGTGCCTTTGCCATAATCATGTGCAGGAACATGCTCAAAGTTTTCCAACTTCCATAAAACTTAATCCATGATAATATGAATGGTCCAACTGAAATTTCATTGTGTGAGTGTGAAAGATACATCTTCTAGATGCGCTGGGACACATCCTCAGTGATGTGACCTGGGGTCATCGGGTTTCACAACATCAGACGCCCTCGCCCAGGCGACCCAGCCCGGATTGATCAAACCCCGACTTGCATCCCAGCAGCAACCGCCCACGGATCAGCCCTCTTAATCCAAAGCCACCTAGTGGCTCTCTCTACGGCTTCGCTTGCGGATTGAATGGCCCTCTTCTTTGCCAGCCCCGTAATGCCCAACTGGTTGAGGACTTTGCAGAGTGAGCATCGTGCAAAGCCTCTACAGCCCACCTCTATGGGCTCATAGTATGTCTTCCAGCCTCGGTCCTGGCACATCTCCACCAGTTCCTGGTACTTTGCACACTTCCTCTCATTAGCCTCTTCAATACACTCTTCCCAGGGCACTGTCAGCTCCAGAATGATCAGCTGTTTTGTCAGAATGATCAATGCCAATAAAGTGTATTATTATTATTATTATTATCGTCTGCATTGACTACAGGTTATGCAAAGGTTGCAGTCAAAAAAACACAAATCCAATAAACCTATTCTTTATGTTTATTTACATCCTTTCCCATAAATGCCAACTAGCATGATTATATGCATTACATAAATATAATTCTGTACAAATCACATACCCAAGATTAAAAAAGGCATAAATACTGTAGTTGTCAAAAAACAAGCTTCCTGTGTACTGTGGTTAAATGTGCAGAGTTATTGCAAGTTTGGACAGTAATTAAGATCACAGCTTGGATAAAATTGTCATTATTCTGATCACACTACACATCTAAGTAGTACTGGATTAAAAAATACAAATACTTTGTACATCACATCTTCCAATAAGATTTAAAAAATACATCAGCTTCCGGTAAGTATATTGCAATTTCTACTGTTCATGTACACGCTGCCAGGATGTGCAGTCCATGCAATAAGCCAATGCTACATTCTCACTGTGATACAATATACAGCCCAGTTATAATGCACAGTGGTACTGAAGGTGGAATTAGTGGATATCATGTATATGTGGTTCAGCTTCTGAGCCAACACATCTGCTTAAACTCTTAACGGGTAGTTTAGAAAAACAAAATGGGTGCCACGTGCAACAGTATGGATCATGCAGGCACTTCACTACCAGGTTATTGATACCAGCATTTTATTGCATATTTGGTATCCATATGGTGGAGGGAATCAGTCACCAACATGTAGTATAACTGGGACATTAGTTGCCTGGACACAGCTTGAAAATGACTCGCTTATAACAGGCATTTGCAAGTCCAGTGCAACTTTTGTAAACAAAATAATTAGAACTACAGAGCTAATGCACAAGCTTTCATAAACGAAGCCAGGGCCCAAAACTGCTTTATGAAATGCAAACAGGCTGGCCACTACACCACTCTGGACTTGGATTGCCATAACTGAAAACTTTCAGAAAACATAACAGGCTGATTTAGAGGCAAGGAAAATTTACTGTAATATCCAACTATGCAAGCTTTCCCCATTTGCTCAAATTTTCCCTGAATATGCCCCAGCACAAACCAAAATTAACTAATAAAACTGGGTCTAAGTGTGCCAAATGAAGGCAACACTTAGAATCCATTAAAAACAATCACTGAAAGTACAATTTATTCAGTATTCTAACATTTCTTTACATCCTCATAATTTTAGAGCATCAAGAAAGCCAAGACCAAAATCTGCTTAGGCACTAGAAACACAGGTTGACAAGTTTTTGGTTGGTCACTTTACTGAATTAAAAAAGCACTACAGCAGATCAAGTTCACTTGGCACATCAACCACTGTTAAGATTTCCATTTGATATGCTAATGCTTTCACTTGATTAACGTAGTGCTGTGCTCTCAATTGCATCTGATAATGTCCAGCCACTTTATTAGGAAAACAGGGTTTAAAGCATAAACTCGAAGAACAGACAAGGATTCAGCCCATGCATCTGCTCTACAAAAGGATTCCAAAACAGAAGAGAAGGAATAAATGCAGTCTTTGATAGTAAGATACTGGCATCTTCAATTGGCTGTTTAAATCCTCTGAATTTTCTCAGCTACAATAATAGGATTCTCTTTTCTGATCTTCATTGCTGCTTCTGCTTTGTAGTCATATGGGCAATTGTGTTTATCCGAGTACCGATGAAGTGCACAAAACATGTTCCCGCATCGACAATCAAAACCAGCTGTTAAAAAAAGAAAAAGACTTAAGCCAGTTTGCATTTGCACCATATCAAGCAATTCAAAACCCAATGCAGTAGGCCATTTGGCCCTTTGAGCCAGCACCGCCATTCATTGCAATCATGGCTGATACCCTGTTCCTATCTTTTCCCCATATCCCCCGATCTTTAAGAGCCCTATCCAACTCTCTCTTGAAAGTATCCAGAGAACCAGCCTCCACCGCCCTCCAAGGCAGAGAATTCCACAGACTCACAACTGTGCGAAAAGGTGTTTCCTCATCTCTGTTCTAAATGGCTTACCCCTTATTCTTAAACTGTGGCCCCTGGTTCTGGACTCCCCAACATCGGGAACACGTTTCCTGCCTCTAGCGAGTCCAAACTTAGAGTTTGTTATTTGTTTCAATAAGATAATATTTATTATCTTATTGAAACAAATATTTATTATTTGTTTCAATAAGATAATATTTATCTTATTGTTTCAATAAGATAAATATTATCTTATTGAAACAAATAATATTATATGTTTCAATAAGATCCCCTCTCATCCTTCTAAAACCCAGCCGCTCCATTCTCTCAGCATATGACAGTCCCATCAACCCAGGTAGACCCCACTATTCAGAAGCTTGAAAGTGGCATAAAATTTGATAGGAAGGAAGTTATTTCTTCTGAGACAATTTCCTTTTGCTCCCAACTACCCATATAATATAAAGATGTGTTCGACCATACTCCAGGATTACTTGACTGAAATCAGATATAAATGAAAAACTACAAAAGGGAAAACAATCTAACCAAGAACAGTAATGATTGCAAAAATGTGTGGGAAGGAACTGCAGATGCTGGTTTATACCAAAGATAGACACAGCAGGAGTAACTCAGTGGGTCAAGCAGCATCCCAGAGAAAAAGAATAGGTGATGTTTAGGTCGGAACCCTTCCTCAGACTGAAAATAGAGGTGTGGAGGGGGGTTATAAACTGGAGGCGAGAAGAGGCCAGATTAATCAGGCCTGGGTATTTGTGAATACAACAAAGCAAATTTCCCCATTCTTATGTTAAAAATGGTAAGTGCCATTAACAAGTCACTAAAACCACCAATTTCATTGCACTCTTAGCAAAATATGCACTTCCAGCTAACACTAACAAGGCTCACCTGTAAGACCAACTTTTTTCCTGCACTGGAAACATCTGTTTTTCTTTTTTCGAGGAGCATCTGCAGGCTTTTCCTCTCCCCCCGACACCGTATCAGGTACAGACAAAGATGCTTCAGCTACAACTGTACAAAACAGGTATTTTAGTTTACACAAAATCATGTACATATCCACTTCCAATAAATGAAACCTACAGGTGCTCCCCGATTTACGATGCTTCAACTTGCGATATTTTGACTTCACGATCAGCAAAAGCAGCGAGCCGCATGTCATGTCCGGTCACGTGATCGCAATATTTGACTTGCGATATTTTCGGATTACGATGGGTTTATCAGAACGGAACCCTATCGTAGGTCGAGGAGCAACTGTATTGTAATCTGATTTAACCACCATTTCAATAAAAAAGAGAGAATTCCTTGTAGGATAAACAGCACTTGTTATTTCCTGCAATATGTCGAGGATTTTCCCACCCAAGAAGAGTTAAATTTGGGAAGACATTACTCCTGGAGCAGGTTAAAGTTTGCATAAAATGAAATTTTATAATGCAGGCAATCCTTAAAGAATCTGAGACAACCCCCCCCTCCCCGTACTCTGAGATGGTCAGGGGTTTAGGAGCTGGCGTCACAGAAACCTAGGCAAGTAATTGCAGGCCATTTTTTAGCGGCGGGGAGGGGTAGATTTTCTTATTTGACAAGGTCATTATTCTGGCACACTTGACAATTATTCACCCAAACGTTACTGGTCTTTCTGCATGCAGCCATGGACTTTTCTGTCAGAGGATGCCATTCTGAGTATTCATAAAGCACTACCCAAAGCCAGGTTTGGGAACAGCTACTTTGCTCTAACCATCAGGTTATTGCTTAGGATGGCAAATGAGCATCATATGCATTGCTGTCATTGCACAACCTACACTACTAGAAGGAAAATTAAAGGAGAGGTGTCGGAGGTCTGGACGGTAGCAAATTAGAGAATATTCGGAGTGATAGGTTATACAGGCATTTGGATGGGCAAGGGCGATTGGGATAATCAGCATGGCTTTGTATGTGGGTAGTGTCTCACAAATCTGATTGATTTTTTTTTGAAGACTTGACCAAAAAGGACTGAGCTCTAGATGTTGTATACATGGATTTCAGTAAGGCATTTGACAAGGTTCCACATGGTAAGCTGCTCTGGAAGATTAGATCGCATGGGATCCAAGGAGAGATAGCTGAATAGATAGCAAATTGGCTCCATGGAAGGAAGCAGAAGGCGATGGTGGAAGGTTGCTTCTCAGACTGGAGACCCGTGACTCGTAATGTGCCTCAGGGTTCAGTGCTTGCTATTGTTTGTCATCTACATTAATGATTTGGATGAGGGCAAGATTAGCAGGTTTGAGGGTACAAAAGTGGGTGCTTTTACAGATACTGAAGATGGTTGTGAATCACAGCAGGATCTTGATCGATTGGCAATGTGGGCTGAGGAATGGTTGATGGAATTTAATACGGAAAAATGTTGGGATTTTGGGACGTGTAACAAGGGCAGGACCAACGCCGTGAATGGTAGGCCTCTCGGGAGTGTTGTCGAGCAGAGGGATCTAGGCGTGCAGGTGCACGGTCCCTTGAAGGTGGAGTCACAGGTAGATAAGGTGGTCAAAAAGGCCTTTGGCACTTTGGCCTTCATCAGTCAGAGCACCGAGTATAGAAGTTCGGAGGTCATGTTGCAGTTGTAGGGCTCAGTGCTGGGACCCCAGCTATTTACAATATATATTAATGATCTGGATGAGGGAATTGAAGGCAATATCTCCAAGTTTGCGGATGACACTAAGCTGGGGGGCAGTGTTAGCTGTGAGGAGGATGCTAGGAGACTGCAAGGTGACTTGGATAGGCTGGGTGAGTGGGCAAATGTTTGGCAGATGCAGTATAATGTGGATAAATGTGAGGTTATCCACTTTGGTGGCAAAAACAGGAAAGCAGACTATTATTTAAATGGTGGCCGATTAGGAAAAGGGGAGATGCAGCGAGACCTGGGTGTCATGGTACACCAGTCATTGAAAGTAGGCATGCAGGTGCAGCAGGCAGTGAAAAAAGCGAATGGTATGTTAGCTTTCATAGCAAAAGGATTTGAGTACAGGAGCAGGGAGGTTCTACTTCAGTTGTACAGGGTCTTGGTGAGACCACACCTGGAGTATTGCGTACAGTTTTGGTCTCCAAATCTGAGGAAGGACATTATTGCCATAGAGGGAGTGCAGAGAAGGTTCACCAGACTGATTCCTGGGATGTCAGGACTGTCTTATGAAGAAAGACTGGATAGACTCGGTTTATACTCTCTGGAATTTAGGAGATTGAGAGGGGATCTTATAGAAACTTACAAAATTCTTAAGGGGTTGGACAGGCTAGATGCAGGAAGATTGTTCCCAATGTTGGGGAAGTCCAGGACAAGGGGTCACAGCTTAAGGATAAGGGGGAAATCCTTTAAGACCGAGATGAGAAAGACTTTTTTCACACAGAGAGTGGTGAGTCTCTGGAACTATCTGCCACAGAGGGTAGTTGAGGCCAGTTCATTGGCTATATTTAAGAGTGAGTTGGATGTGGCCCTTGTGGCTAGGGGGATCAGAGGGTATGGAGAGAAGGCAGGTACGGGATACTGAGTTGGATGATCAGCCATGGCGGTGCAGGCTCGAAGGGCTGAATGGCCTACTCCTGCACCTAATTTCTATGTTTCTATGTTTGTATAGGATGTTGGCGAGACCACATTTAGAGTATTGTGTTCAGTTCTAGGCATCATGTTGTAGGAAGGATATCGTCAAGCTTGAAAGACTTCAGAAGATTTATGAGGATGCTGCCAGGACTAGAGGGTCTGAACTATAGGGAGGGGTTGAGTAGGCTGGGTCTCTATTTCTTGGAGGATGTGGGGTGATCTTAGAGGTGTATAAATCATGAGGAATAGATTGGGTAGATGCACAGAATCTCTTACCTAGAGAAGGGGAAATCGAGGACCAGAAGACATAGGTTCAAGGTAAAGGGGAAAATAATTAATAGGACTCTGTGGGGAAACTTTTTCACACAAAGGGTGGTGGGTATATGGAACAAGCTGCTGGAGGTAGTTGAGGCTGGGACTAACCCACCGTTTAAGAAACAGTTAGACAGGTACATAGAGAGGACAAGTTTGGAGGGATATGGACCAAGTGCAGGCAGGTGAGGCTAGGACATGTTGGCTGGTGTGGGCAAGCTGGGCCTGTTTCCACATTATCACTTAGTTTTTTTTTTTTACATGGTCTATCCTTTGGAAAGTGTAATTTATAAAATTTGTTCAGTGAAATTTTTTAATTGTGCCTTCAATGCTGCAGCAAGATTTTTTTTTTTAATTGCACTCGTATCTCACTACACTTATGATCAATAAATTAGACTTGTGAACATGAAAATAATATTGGAATGCATGACTAAATTAACATGTTCAAGCACTTAAATCATACTTTTGACAAAATGTCAGAATAAACAAGCAAACATGCCGCATTTGTACAACTTTGGCAATATAACACCTACCCTGATGTAGAATTTGTCTACTTTTCCTAAAGAATGAATATACTTACCTCAAGGTTGACAGTCTTAGTGAATAATTATGCGAGCTTGACAGAGTCAGAGATGCCAATTATTTGAAAATTTAGTGAGAGAAACTAAAATATAAATAATGTCCCATTAGAATCAAGTTCAAGTCTTCTTAAATCTATGTTGAATTATGTTCAGGCCAAGTTATAGCAAAATAAGTTGCTCCATTAATTATCCCAGAATTGCATTGCATATAATGTGCAAAGCTTTCATACCTGGCTCCGTTACCTCAATTTCAGTTTCTTTCTCCTCTCGGGAAATACTCATTTCAGTCATCTTCTGTGTCACAGGCAAGGTTGAACCAGATAGATTTCTGTCAAATATAAAAAATGTTGTTGAGCCTTGTTAACAGGATGAACCTCAGCTTCACGGTGTCAGTGAGCAGAATGGTTTAAGGCAATATCCTCAAATACAATATGGCCTGTAAAATTTAAATTACTGGCAATAGAGAAAATGCAGTTAGAAACATAGAAAATAGGTACAGGAGTAGGCCATTCAGCCCTTCGAGCCAGCACCGCCATTCAATATGATCATGGCTGATCATCCAAAATCAGTACCCCATTCCAGTCCCCCCCCCCCATATCCCTCGATTACATTAGCCCTAATAAGAGCTAAATTTAACTCTTGGAAGAAAAACCCCAGTGAATTGGCTCCCACTGCAGAGAATTCCGCAGATTCACAACTCTGGGTGAAAAGGTTTCTCCTCATCTCAGTCCTAAATGGCCTACCCCTTTCTTAAACTGTGAACCCTGGTTCCGAACTCCCAACCAGTTTTGACTAGTTCATTGCCATTCAAGTGAAAATGGCATTGTAAACTAATGGACTTTTATTTGAAGTATGGCACAGCACCATTTCCTCTTCCCCCTCCACCCCACAAACAGAAATAAATTGAGTTTAAAAACTTTTTAAAAACTGGCTGCTGTACAGTTGAGGAGTGGCGAGTTAGGCAGCATCTCTGGAGAACATGCATTGGCATACAATCCAGTAAAATACTATCACTTGGCTTCCACTGCCGAACGCAGATTCACCATCCTCTGGCCAAAGAAACGCCTCTTCTCCATTCTAAAGGCATGTCCTTTTATTCTCAGTCTGCACCCTCTGGTCCTTGACTCTCACTACTGGAAACATCCCAATCCTTCTAAACGTTGGCGTCCTTCAAACGCTCCTCATATATTAACCCAATAATCCATGGGGTAATTCTCGCAAATCACTTACAACCACTTACAATTTTCCATGTGGCTTAAACAGATTATCAAACTAGTGCAATTATCCCAAATGGCACTCTACCAATTTATAACTGCCAATTACACTCGTGATTTATTCTACCATATAGCATTACCTTGACTTGATAGCAGCATTGATAGAAGCACCTTCTGATTTAAAGCTCTCCGTTCTCTGGACCTGAGTAAAATCTGAGTTGTTGGAAGTATTTGATGCACCTAAAATGTAGTGAATGCACATTAGTGACCAGCATTTACTCATTACAGCTAATAAATGGCAGCTAAATATCAAAAAGGTGTTAATCTCACCCTCATTCATACTAAACAAGTCACCAGATTTGCTTAGCTCTGCCAAACAGGTTCAGCTCTTGAAGGCTTCAATTCATTGCTTGATCATTCATCTATACCATTCTAATAGTGCTGCATGGAATGGATGAGGGAAGCTCAACACCGCTTCTCAGTCTAAAACACATCTGTCATCTTCTACACAATGCTGTTGATACTACGTTCAACAAACATAATCTGTTACAAGTCAACAGATCTCTGAGCAAAGTTTGTGAAAATTCCTGTATTTTTCAGGATTGGATCAGTATGGGTCTCATTGCCCTTGTTACCACCCCAAACGCTACATTTTTATCCCCTCTTTCAGCATGTCACCAAATACATCTTCTCGTAGAAGGCCAAGGAATCAAGTCTAACACGATGTGCATGATCAATCACTTTCATGCACTGTTACAGGGCTCTCGATTAACCTTTTTTCCCCCGTTGCCAGCCGGGCAACCTTGACAGCTTTGTTGGTTGCCAAATGACAGTTTAGGTGGTCATTGAAGACGGTTTCCATGACTCGTGCGATAATGTGCTCGGACGAAGTGCGTAGTTACCATTCAGAATTATGCTCAATGAAGCATTCACATATTATGTTGAAGAAGGAACTGCAGATGCTGGAAAATTGAAGGTAAACAAAAGTGCTGGAGAAACTCAGCGGGTGTAGCAGCATCTATGGAGCGAAGGAAATAGGCAACGTTTCAGGCCGAAACCCATCAGTCTGAAGAAGGGTTTCAGCCCGAAACGCTGCCTATTTCCTTTGCTCCATAGCTGCTTCCGCATCCGCTGAGTTTCTCCAGCAATTTTGTCTACATTCACATATTATTTCTGCTTCAAATAACTCACAAACTAAACATATTCACCGATCAAGACATATACACCACAATGACATGCAGCAAAATTATAATACAGTATCTCAACTCTTTTTACACATTGCAATTAATGCAATTTCTATTAGTTCTTTCCACTTCCAAACAAAAATGTGGTTGGATTATTCAGCATATGATCAACCTGTGTCAATAAATCCTGGACCATGGTAACATATATGCTTAACCATACACACTACAGATTGATGCAAGCATGTTTTCTGTGAAGGACCGAAAATTACCATGACATGGCCATAGCATGGGTCGTTATTGCTATTGGCACAGAAAGCACTCTGGCTTCCCACATAATTTATCCACAAAAAAATAGCAGTTGCAAGGAAATTTCTAAAGGAATTTTATGATCATAGCTGTTAAAACCGACTATACCCATCTGACAGGTTAAACATTACACTAACTGACAAGCGATGGCCAAAGGGACCTCCTCCCTCTACCTGGCCTCCGCGTGCGAGAGGGGTTGTATTGAAAGCGCCGTTAAAGGATTTGCAGGCAAAGGCCGTTATCAGAGCGATAGCAGCCGCTGACTGCAAATCAAAAGCTACTGCTGCAAATCCACCAACTGCGCTTTCAAAACAACCCCTCTCGCACGCCGAGGCCAGAGGAGGGAGGGAAGTCTCCATCCGCCGGGTGGGGAGCAGGAGGAGGCGGTAGAGCCGCTATCGTGGCCGCTGTTCGGGGCCCGTCTTTCGCTCTGACCCTTCGCCACCACACACCTGGTATCTTTGCCCTGCAATCAAAGATACGCCACGAAACGTCACGTTCTTATTCTCCAGAGATGCTGCCTGACCCGTGGAGTTACTCCAGTTTTTTGTGTCTATCGGTATAAACCAGTATTTGCTTGCCAAGCTGGGCAAAATGAGTTGGCGTTTAGGATGCCCATCGGCACTTTGGGTGGTCATTGGCACCTGGGCAACTGCTAATTTCAAGCCCGGTATTAATACCTGCCCTCTGTGCAAGTAATCCAGGGATCTCTTCTACATTAAAGTAGGTGATTGCCTGTCAACTACCTCCATTCAACAAGGTTCAACTCCCATCCCTCTTGGCTCTTATGTCACTGTTCCAGTGAAGCTTAAAGGAACAACTCACTTTATAGACCTGCACTGCACCAGCCCCAACATGCAATTTCCCCGTTCTGATTAAATTAAAACTGTACATAGCACGGTACTTAAAAACTAACTTGCTTTAGAAGTCATGTTCCAGGTTACCCAACCAAAATAAAGCTAGTCTGCATAAAGCAGTTTAATTTCAGTAAACAGAACCCAAAAGTGTAATTTTACAATTTACAACACAAAACGGAATAATTCTACAGTATTCACTCAGGACTACTTCCCATCCACAGCTGATGTTTCTCAACCTGAACCACAAAAAGTATTAATTTCCGACTATCATGGGGAAGGCAACTTATTTCACATGACACTATGGATCTTTGCTATGAGCAGCTAAAATCAATTTCTATGCACAAACAGAAATTGTGAATTAAGTGGGTATAAAGGTAATAAATAACCTCTGCCATTATCAAGAGAACCATTGGTATTTAAAAGGGTTGCCCAAAGTCTCAGATGGCATGAACTGGGGGAACCAGGAGGGATCAGATGTTAGGAGCAAGCTGGCAGGAGGGTGAAGTGGGGATATTAGCTCCAGGGCCTTCAAGGTTGGCTGCAGGTGCCGTGGGACACAAAGATAGCCAGGCGAATAGAGAGACGGTGGTTTACAGGAAATGCTCCAGTACATCAAGGTCATAAGTAATAGGAGTAGAATTAGGCGAATCAATCAAAGTGGGAGAGATCCACCAAACCCCATTCTCCTGCCTTCTCACCATAATCTCTGACATCTGTACTAATCAAGAATCTATCTCCGCCTTAAAAATAACCACCTACTTGGCCTCCACAGCCTTCTATGGCAAAGAATTCTAGATTCACCACCCTCCGACTAAAGAAATTCCTTCTCATCTCCTTCCTAAAGGAACGTCCTTTAATTCTGAAGCTATGACCTCCAGTCCTTGGCTCTCCCACTAGTGGAAACATCCTCTCCACATACACTCTATCCAAGCATTTCACTAATCTGTATATTTTAATGAGGTCCCCCCTCATTCTTCTAAACTCCAGCAAGTACAGGCCCAGTGTCGACACTCATTATATGTTAACCGACTCATTCCTGGGATCAATCTTGCAAACCTCTTCTGGACATGCTCCAGAGCCAGCACATCCTCAGATATGGTGTCCACAATTGCTCACAATATTCCAAATGCAGCCTTACCAGCGCCTTAGAGTCTCAACATTACATCCCTGTTTTTGTATATAAGCCCTCTAAAAAATAAACGAGAGCATCAAGTTTGCATCATGCTTACTACCAATTTAACTTGCAGATTAATTTTTCAGGAATCCTGCACCAGCACTCCCAAGTCCCTGTGAACTTGCGATTTCTCTGCCCATTTAAAAAATAGTCTATGCCTTTATTTCTACTACCAAAATGCATGACTCTGGTAGGGGTAAAACGGGGCAGTGTCCCCTTAATACAGAATTTTAGCTTGATAATTATACCTTGAAATGACACTGTTTTCTTGCCCATTTTCTCCCCTTAATTTACACAGTAATTTTTTTTTATTGTACCTTGATTGTCACTTAATTTACACAGAAAATATGTGATAATCATACCTTAAAATGACACCAACTCCTTGCTTGTTTACACTTAGGTCAGATTGAAAATATTTTATATTATACCTACTTGTGACATGATACCTGTTCCTTGCTCGTTTGCTCTAATTGGAGAGAAGTATCCCGATGGGCCGCAACTGCGGACGCAGCCAGAGGCCTTTATCATGGTGCCGCGGTCTAGATACCTCCCAGAACGCTGCGGAGAACCCGGCCAGGCGCAAGTTGCATATGTGCTAAAGCACCATTGAACCATTAACTGAAGGGTATTTTTCTTTATCTCAGCAATCCACTGTTCTTCAACTTGCTTTGTATTTGGACGTGCCAAACTTCAAGCTAGCAGAAATGAAAAATGTTTTTTTGGGGGGGGGGGGGGGGGGGGGGGGGGGGGGGAAGTGCATGGAATCAGAGAAAAAAAAAAAATCACACATTATCTTACCTATCGGACTCATTCGACCACCATTTTGTTGTCTTTGTAGGTGTTCCTTATAACAGACTGAACACATTCCACTTGTCCTAGGATTCCCGTAAAATCCACATCCAGTAGTGCACAACAGAGGCACTTGTGTTTGATTTGTCTCTTGAGCCATATTTGTACACTGTGAACAAAAAATATGGGATTGGTCACAATTTAAAAACATTTACCATCTTTTAATTTTACATTGGAACACAACTATTTTATATTTGATGTGTTACATCAAGTGTCAGAATTCAAAGAATCTTGCCACATGCCTCTATGACTTGCAGCTACACAACATAACACAAACAGGAAAAGGCCATCCAGCTCCATGGAGCATCAACAGTACAGTGACATACCTCAATTACTACCGACTGGTCACGCCAATGTGAGAGGTGAAGTGATTTGAGGGATTGGTTATGATGCATTAACTCCCACCTTAGCAAAGGTCAGGGCCCACCACTATTCACTGCCTCGCCACGATAGATCAGTGGGTGTGATCCAGTCTGTGGTTCAGACTGCTGCTTGGCATTGAACACTACCATCCCGCTGAGTTACTCCAGCTTTGTGCCTACCCTTCAAATATAAATTCAGAACAGAATCTCAGCTCATCCCTGTGCAACAGGATCCTCTCTGCTTCTTCATTGATAGGCCACAATCAGCAATAACACTTTATTCTTAATAACATGAGAACCTCAAGGTTGTGTGCCCAGTCCCCTTCTACTTTTGCTATTTCCATGACTGTGTAGACAATTACATCATTTTAAATTTGCCATGATACCACATACAACAGGAAATCACGAGTCAGAGTACAGGAAGGAGATTGAAAATCTGATTGAATGGTGTCAGAACTATAATCTTGGTCTCAATGTCAGCAAGACCAAAGTAGCTGTTGATGTCAGGAGGGAAAGCCAAGGACCCACAAACCAATCTTCACCAATGCACAGCAGTAGAGAGCAACAGGTTAACGTTCCAGGCTTTTGGAATTGGATAGATTTTGGAAGATCCATCCTGGGCCCAGAACATCCATGCAATCATGAAGTCCATCAAAGCCTCTTACTTCCTTGGGTTACAGAAAAAGCTGGAGAAACTCAGCGGGTGCAGCAGCATCTAAGGAGCGAAGGAGATGGGCAACGTTTCGGGTCAAGACCCTTCTTCAGACTTCCTTACTTGAATGAGAAGATTCAATGTACTGTCTACCATCAGGAAGGTGGTAGGGCTGGCCATGTTCACAGTTTCGACCCGAAACGTCGCCTATCCAACTCAACCCGAAACGTCGCCTATCCAACTCGACCCGAAACGTCGCCTATCCAACTCGACCCGAAAAGTCGCCTATCCAACTCGACCCGAAAAGTCGCCTATACATATCCGACCTCTCGGTTCTGGGCCTCCTCCACGGCCAGAGTGAGCAACACCGGAATTTGGAGGAACAGCACCTCATATTCCGCTTGGGGAGTCTGCATCCTTTGGGCTTGAACATTGAATTTTCTCAATTCTGTTAACCCTTGCTGTCTCCTCCCCTTCCCACCTCTCCCTCAGCCCTCGGGCCCTGGCATTCCCTCTATCTCTATCTCCCTCCCCCACCCAAGTTGCACTAGCTTCTCATTTTCACACCACAAACAGCTTACAATGGCTTGTTTCCTTTATCATCGATACTTTTTTGCATATCTTTCATTCATTGTTCTTTATCTCTCCACATCACCGTCTATATCGCGTTTCCCTGATCCCTGACCAGTCTGAAGAAGGGTCTCGACCCGAAACGTCGCCTATCTCCTTAGATGCTGCTGCACCCACTGAGTTTCTCCAGCTTTTTGTATAACCCCCAGGTTCACAAACAGCTACCTACATTCCAGCAACCACCAGGCTCTTTAACACTACTTTAACCTCAGCCACCATGAATTTCTATGGAATGGCCTTAGTCGCTCTACAGACTTTAGGTTTTTGCACTAGCATTATTGTTATTTATTGAACTCTTGATTATATATCAGAGTATATTGCGTCTATGGGCCTGGCAAGCTGCTACAAGAAAGAATGTAATTGTTCCATCAATAAATACGACAATTAAACATTCCTGACCGTCATTCACTCAAGATCACGTCCATCGTCTAGCTTTTTTCCTGCGCTATCCTCACATTCCCTGGATTATGATGATATCCCGGATCCCCTTGCATCCAGAAATCTGACAACCAGAGTTCTATAGCCTTCTCTGCATAGAGAATACCAAGGATCCACCACCGTTTGCTTGAAGGAATTTCTCCTCAGTCTCAATGTCCACAAGGTACAGGCACGGAGACAATATTGCACCTTAGTACTTGGTAGCACAAACACAAGAGCTGCAGAGCTAATTTGTCAATTCGTGTTGATCAGCTGGGAAAGTGAGCTGATCAAGATCCTAATTATAACTCTTGATAACCAACTTTACTGTGTACATTACCACCTATTTTAGTGCCTACTCAAACCACCCCCAATCAACCAATCTTTCCAAATTCTGTCGCTCTTAGCATCCTCTCCAATAATTTTCCTATCACAGATGTTAGGGTTATCAGTCCTAGTTTTTCTCTGCAGCCCTTCTTGAATTTGGGGCACAAAATATGCTATCTATCTTCTGGCACCTTAGCCATGAGGATTTCCTTCAACCAGGCCTGGGTTTTCTCCAGCCTCCCTGGATATAGCTAAACAGACCTATGCAATCAATCCATCTTCATAAGTTTTAGGAAATTCAATTACAAGATGTTATTTTTAACTGCTCCAATTTTGCTAGTCTTCATCTCTTTCTTCACAGATAAAACCAGGAGAAATATTCATTACAAAGCTTTCCCATTTGCTGCAGCTCCACAAAACTTTGTTTCAGAGGGGGTATATTCTCTCTTAAGCTATCCCATTTCCATTTGTGCACACAAGATCTTGGATTCTCCTTAGTCTTATCTGCCTGAGCTACACTATTCTCATTTTTGTGTGGCAGTGTGAGCTGTAATGAGGATGTTATGAGGCTGCATGATGACTTGGTTAGGTTAGGGAGCGGGCAGATGCAGTATAACATGGATAAACAAGGTTAACCACTTTGGTGGCAAGAACAGGATGGCAAATTATATCATAAATGGCTTTTAATGTATGTTAAAGCATTCAGCCATGTTGAAGGAAACCCTGTCTAGAAGTGTGCATCATAGCGAGTCAGAAACAGCAAGTCAGATGTCCTGGCCTAATGTCTTGTTCAAATGATTACAATGACTCAATATCACTACAATTCTACACAAGCATAAGTTAGATTTTAATACTCCAGCGTGTCCAGTGTTGAAAGCTGACAATAGAGTCGTCATTTTTTGTTTTAAAAAGTACTGAGATAAAGCAAACAAGTTATACTGTCAGAAGATCCAAGAAACAGATTGACAAAGGAGAAGGAACTGCATGAGTAACAGGTAAAGAACTTACTGAAATACACAAGATTCAGTGCACGTGGAATGGCTTAAATAACCATCAGAAAATCAGCATAATAAATTTGAAAACAGTGTATAATCTATCAGCCATTCCTGAAAGTGGTTAAGAATACAATTTCTCATTTTATCCTGGTTAACATTTGCAGCAAGAAAGAGAACAAATTAATTACTTTATGACATTGCTCTCATTGATCAGAGCCAGTGAACTGCCTTCACACAGATCTTCACTGACAGCATTCTCAGAAGGATCATGTGGTCTGAAGCCTGCTATCCTGTTAATCAGAAGGCTGCAAACAAGATTCATTGATCAACTCAAAGCAACTTCAGAAAAGGTCATACGCGAACCAAGTGAGTGGGGCCCCAACATCGTAGATGGAGTACAATGGGGAGAAGTGAAAATTGCACAACCCATTTTGTTTTAGTAGAAGCCATTAAATGTTATGGCTCTTGATGTCCTTGTACAGAATTTGCTAAAAGCCAACATATCAATAGATCAGGCATTTGGGAAGGAACAGTTTATCATTCCTTTAAATTCTAAAATTTGTATTATGTGACCCCATCTGAAATACTGACCTACCACTGATTTTCCGGCAACTGGTTGTTCAGCACCTCCTTTAATCCAGACACAATTATGAGTGCATATTTGAAATACACCCACCCCCTCCCCCGGGTCATCTAGGCTGGGTGAGGCAGCCAATCTGAACCGCATCGGAATATGCATGCTGATCAGCAGGCCATAATTTTCCCATTACAGTTGATGCTCTGAAACTCAAGTCCAGCCAGAGCCAGTTCTGTTCCCGTTGCCGAATGGCAGGTTAAATTTGCCACCTGTGGCAAACTCCAGCCTGCCCAGAGCCAGAGACCCGTTCCCATAGCTGACTTTGTGGGGTGGTATCTCGGCCCTCCACCCTCGACAACAGATAATGTGGGAAGGCTCTGGTGTATTTGTATTGTTTGTACTTGTATTGTTATAGCTCCACCTTAAAAAATATGAAATTCAAAATACAGGGAGTGCAAAATGTCAGTTAAGATAACGTTGAAGTTATCTTCACCCCCACAGAATCAACTGCAAAAATGAATAACATTTCAACGGGCTGACCAACATGTACAAAAAAACCCTCAAAAAAGTAGTATGTTACTTAATAATAACAAATATCAAATTGCAGAAAGTGGCATTTCTTTGGAATTCTCTATCCTGGGGGCTGTGGAGGTTCAGAGACACACTGGGTTAAAGCAGGAAAATGGAGGAAGAAAAGCCAGTCATTAAATGACACAGCAAGTTGGAGGGAGTGAGTGGTTGATTTCGTTACCCTTCCATGACGAGCTTTGACAAAGCAACCACCAACGTCAGGTCGGTGTATGCCAACATCAGAAACTTAAAATATCCTGTCCCTGATCACCTGGCACAGGGTAAAGCCTTAAAAATAACACATCTCTGAAGCAAATCTCCAGTCAGAGGAGTAAGCAGTACCATAGCCCAGCGCGTCACATGACGGCGTTACTTAAAATAGAAGCGAGTGGAAAACACCCCACACCAGGCGGTGCAGCAAATCAACGAGAACCTCGTCCCCCGACACAAACACGTCAAGCATTTTAAAGCCCCACCAAGAGGGGAAACGGAGAAATCTCCTCCGAGTCTCCGCTCCGAACGAAAAATCCGAGCGGACAGAAGAAGCGAGTAGGAGACACCGCTGGCAGCGGCCCGGACACACACACACACACACACACGGGGGTCGGGGGTGGCTCCTCCCTCACCCCGCCAGTCCCGCACTCGGCGCCGGGCTCACACTCGGCCAGCGCCGCTGCCAGACACAGGGGCCGCCGCGCGTTACTCGCCCTCCCTCCCTCCCGGCTCACCTGGACTGGACCGGACCGGACCGGCGCCGGGCCCGACTCTCTCTCTCTCTCTCTCGCGAGCTCGTTCAATTCGCTTCGTCACTCCGTACCGCGGGCCGCTCCGCCCCGGCGCGGCCTCACCACGACGCTGCCGCCGCCGCCGCCACCTGTCTCGCTCGGCCTTTCCCCGGCGCGGCCTCGACTCGGCTCCGCCCTGCCAGCTGGTTCACCGTGTGTGTCCCCGGCGCCGCTTCACTCCGCCTCCTCCTGGGTCTCTGACCGTCGCCGGCGCGGCCTCAGGGCCCTCCTGCCTCCTGCCTGCCTGCCCGTGAGTGAGTGAGGGAGGGACGGAGTGAGTGGGGGTGACAGTGTCGCTGGCGCCGCCGCTCCGCGTCTCTCCGGCGGAAGTCTCGCCGCTCTCTTTTGTTCAAACCCGTGCCCGTGACGTCACACAGAGCGGCGGAAAGCTCCGATTGGTCGCCGAGCGAGCGCGAGGGTCGCCGCGTTCTCTCCCCTCCCCCCCCCCCCCCCTTTCCCGGAAGAGCAGGTGATGCCTGGCCCAGGGCACAGGCACAGGCACGTGTGCTGCTACAGGGACTGGCAAACAAGCTGGGGGTGCACCGCTCTTGCCTTCTTGCAGACTCACATTTCACTTTGCAATTGGAAGACCTCGCACTATCACTGTCACGCTCTCGTTGGCAGCTGCTCCGCCACTCTTATGTTGTCCATGAAACACTAACTTGCCCAAGCAACACATCAACTACTGTTGTCAGGCAACTGAACCATCCTGCCATAACTAGAGAGCAGTCCCGAACTACTATCTACCTTATTGGTGACCCTCGGACTATCTTTGATCAGACTTTATTGGCTTTATCTTGCACTAAATGTTATTCCGTTGTTACTTGCATGTGAATGGTTCGAATGTAAACGCGTATTGATTGACTGGTTGGCACGCAACAAAAGCTTTTCACTGTACCTCGGTGCACATGACAATAAACTAAACTGAACTAACCCACTTAGCAGATGCTGCCTCGCTCCAATGCTTAAACCTCAGTAAACACCTTCTCGCCTCTGTCCACTTGAATTTGCTGACTCATTTATGCATCATAGAAACTTTGATTGATCCTTATTGGAATATTCTTAATCCATCCTCCACACAGGTTATGGCAACAGCCCTCGCCTCTCTTCCAGCTTTCTCCTTCCCCCAACACCCACCACAATCAGTCTGAAGAAGGGTCCCGACCCGGGATGTCACCTGTCCATGTTCTCCAGAGATGCCGCCTGACCCACTAAGTTACTGCAGCACTTTGTGTCTTTTTCTAAATATAGCAACAGCTATACAAACAACAACTTGATTACCAAACAAAAAGTAAGATTCAGTTGGAAACTTTCGACTGGAATTCAACAGCTTCCTAAGGATGAATTGAATAGTCGACAATCTAAAAATAGTCTTACATCGACAATCTAAAAATGCAGGCATGAACTTAGATTATTCAGCATTAATAAGGGAGTCGCCAATATTTGGTAATTTTCATAAATTGCAGGAGACTCTTGGAAAGTCCCCATGTATTCCTATGTTTCTGATAAATATGTGCTGCATCCTTCCATACGGTTGGTACAATTGTCTTGAAATAAAGACCAAGAAGGCAGGTACAGGATACTGAGTTGGATGATCCGCCATGATCATATTGAATGGTGGTGCAGGCTCGAAGGGCCGAATGGCCTACTCCTGCAGCTATTTTCTATGATTCTATGAAGTTCGATTCTATTAATTATATTAAAAATACTGGAAATACTCAGTAGGTATTATCTTTATTTCTGATTTCCAGTCACTGTTGTGTTCTGTATCACAGCACCAGCATTTTTGCTTTGGTTTCCTTGTCTGTTTTCCCTTGTTCCAGACAAACTAATTGCCCTGACAAGTCTCTGCACCACTCTTTCAGCACCAATCTATGTCACCAAATTGCTCTTGGCCTCTGCAGTATGGATAAGTGCTCCCATGGGATTATTTCCACTCCACGTATGAAAAATTTAAGTTTTATGCAACGATACAGATGACTAAGAAAATTGAAGATTACACACTATTGCACAGACAGAGCATGTACACATATGTGGATGAACATACAGAGATGCAAACACTCAAAGCACACACAGACATACTCTGATCTCCCCACTCCCACATAATCTTGTGCATATTCTATACTTTGTCCCTCCTCCCTCACAACCTCATCCACCCTGATCCTGAACTTCCTGCAGGTCACTATCCCATCTCCCTACCACTATTTCTCATCCCATAGCTGCCTTCCTCACTTTATCCTCCATTTCAACCCTCCCTCCCCTTTTCATTTACCTATTTTCCTCAGATTATTCTCCCTTTCTCATTTCCACAATATACTCACCCCTCCTCACATATCCCGCCTCCCCACTCTCCAGCTGGCGACTATTCGCTCTCACCCAGAATAAAGCTATTCCTTTCCTTCAGGACAATTCCTGAATGTTCCCAATATGCTCAAAATATATAATGTAGATGCCACATCTAAAGTTCCTTGCTGTTAAAACTAGAATAAAGATACTTGTTTGATGTTCATGTGTGCAGTAACTATTAATGTAGGTGAAAATTATCAGGACTCCAGCAGGAGTTTAGAAGACAATACAATTACCAACGAGATTAAACAAAGATGAAAAAAAAATCCCGTACATTTTGAGCAAAGCTTCTCTGAACTAGACATTTTGAGACTTCCAAAACTCATCAGAAACAGCAGCAAACAGCATGGAAATAAGGCCAGATGGCCACAGCTCCACAACAATGGGCCTGTAAGTTTATTAGCATAAGTTTGACCACCAGCATGAAGGAAGGGAGGGAGAGATCATGCAAACAACATTTTCTGCTTACTTGAGATCAGCATTTGTTTTTAAAGCCACAGCAAATAATTTTTACTGGAAGAAGTTGAAAAATGCAAACACATAAGAGGCACAGTATTGCTACACAGTTTTTGTGGGAAAATGGCAATTGAAACACAAATAAGCATCTTAGACAATCTGTAGAAACAATGAACAGCAGATGCTGGTTTACAAAAAGACACAAAGTGCTGAAATAACTAAGTGGTCAGCCAGATTCTCTGGATGGATAGGTAACGTTTTGGTTGGGACCTTTCTCCAGACTGATCATTGAAGGGGTTGGGGGCGGGTAGAAAGCTGGGAGTGAGAAGAGGCAGGCCACAATGTGGAGGTAAAGGCAATAATCTTAGACATTCTTGCATGTGTATAATAAGATGTATAAATTGTTCATTCTACGTACGGAGAGGAAATAAATGTTTTTCAAGATCAATAATATTCTTTCACATAGTTATTGAACATGGCAAAGAGGGAATACAAGAAAGCAATATTACTTATGAAAATTAGCCCTGAAGTACATCATCAATGTAATGGCTCCTCAGAAAGATCCATACATCTTTTTTCAAGGATAGTACAGAAGGTGGAAGAATACTTCCGTTTTCTGCTACTGAATTAATAAAATTAAAGCGCAAAATGGAAAGCTGGGCTAAGGTATGGAACATGGATTTCCATATGCTGATTGATGCATACACCAAATTGATTGAAATCAGATATGTAGGTTCTTGTAGGGCAACAGAAAAACATGATTGTTGGGTTGAGATGTTGTTGTTTTCACCACACACAGAACATTGGCAGAATTAATGCCAGACAATGGTTTGCTGCTCCCATTGGATTTATTTGAGAGCTTTATGTGAGATGGCGGCTTCAAACATTTACCAAATTCTCAATTTTCGCCTGGTGCCAATGGATGGCAAAGAGACCTGTACCTGTGAGAAATGAAGCCAAGAAGAAGTGAGTGTTCCACCATTACTTTAGCTTCCCAAAGAGATATTGTTTGACTAAGTTCCTGTTATTGTGCCATATCGCTCCATTCTGGTTTTAACTGGCAGAGCTGTTAATGCATCATTGTCTTTATGCATAATTGAGCTTGGTAGAGCTTAACTTGGGAGAGAGATTCGGAGCGGCAGCAATTGAAACAGAAGACAATATTTGAAGAAAAGAAAAACACTTTCAATTGAGCGCGAGAATTAATCATTAGAATATAACAATTACAAGAGTTAGCAGTGGGACCACAGTGACATAGTCCAAATAGACATTAGACAATAGGTGCAGGAGAAGGCCATTCGGCCCTTCGAGCCAGCACTGACATTCAATGTGATCTACAGCTAGAAGAAGTATTTATTGGAAATCTACTTCAGAAATGTCTGTGTGAGTCATCAAGAGATAACCATTTCCTCATCTCCATGGAAGAAGCACAACTATAGCTCAAGAGACAAGTGTACAATTGAAAACATCAAATTGGACTAAGCAAGCCAACCAATAAAGTGCATCTGCAATTTCAATATATTACTATAAACAGTATTTACACATGCTTTCTTTAAGGAGGGAGAGAAGTGTGGTGTGTTTTTATGTCATTATATAAATATATCACATGACCAGAGGATATAATTTCATTCCCTAATGCTAATAAGCATTACATGTAACAAGTTCCTGGCTAAACGAATTAGGGTAAACATCCACGTTTGAAATTCCTGTGCCCAGAAACCGATATTGAATATAGAATCTACCAGATCTCCAGCAGTGCCCATGGTCTACCTTCAGATGCATTATAATCAGTTTTTACAACATTATATATGAAAAGAATTAAAGTATGATGCTTACCTTGCTACTTTTTAGCCATCTGTTGCCACAATCACTTTCTCTTTCCTGGAAGTTGTACTTATATTGCTGGGATTTTGTTTTGTTTACTTTATATCAGAATAAATGAAAGAAAACAAAGATAACAGTGAAATAAGTAATTGCAAATAGAGTTGACTTTCATGATGTCATATGGAAATAAAGAAATATTTCATAAAATCTGATTTAAAATTTTCTGGCTTTTTATATAAAACAAATAATGAACCTCTGTTTTGCTATCGTGAACATGGATAACATACATGGATAGATAGCTGAGGTCAGCCTCCTGAGCTAAATTAACCTCTGCATTGCAAGCTGGCTAGTGATGTCACACAAAAGAGACATACTGATGTATCAAGTGACCACGAGAGGATCATTGACAGGACAGTATGTGCTGTTCGTTAATTTTTCCTGACCTGAATGGTGAACTTCTGGGTGAAAACAATATTTATTCACTAAAAATGAAAGGAACTTGGAGAGTGTGTAACCCAAATTCTTCTAAAGACACATTACCACTTTGATCTGACTTATGAGAGTAAGAGTGAAAGTAATTGACTGAACTCTGTCCATCCTAATAACCGACTACAAATGTTCACTGACATTATAACATGTGAGTTAAGAATGTGGACATTCAGTTGTGCAATTAGACAAATAAGTTTTTCAAAACACTTAAAAATGATTTAGTGCTGAACAATAAAGTACTTTGCATGTGGACTGGAGTGAAGGTTGCTATGTGAGCAAACATGTGAACTTTTATTTTGCATGATAAGATCTTACAATCACAAATTAGTTGAATGATCAGCTGATCTATTTTACTTCGGAGTCACGTGAGTGACTACGTGAAGAAGTCCCGCCTGGCGCATGATCGGCATAACGTCGACGCTGTCGGTAGGCAAAGAGCCGCAGAGCGCAGCTCCACCAGCGGTAAGGAACAGGCCCGCAGGTAAGTGGATTGAATTATTTACAGGGCGTGTTTCAAACTCCGTGGTGCTGGTGTGCAGAGCCAGCAGGAGTTGAAAGTAAAAGAGAAAAAACTCCGGAGGAAAAACGGATGTTAAAATGCGTCCCGGGTAGAAGCTCAGCGATCGGGACGGCAGATTAGTGCGGAGCCAGTTCCGATACCAGTGGCCGTTAAAATTACCCGTAGGGAGCATTTAGCTGCTCCACAAAGCAAAAGCCACGGGAAGAATCTCCAGTGGGGAGGAAAATAAAGAAGTCTGAGAGGCCGTGGTTTTAGATGATTCTAATAAGGAAAGTCCTCCAGACAAGAAAGCCTTAAGGCTCAGAATAAATTAAATGGAGAAATACTCCAGATTTTTTTCAACCAAGGGTCTAAAAAACCCTGAATATTCCCAGGCAGGCCCTGAGGGGTTTCCATATACAAGTATATGGTGCTTTTACCACTGTGGGAATATGAACCTCGGATTGGTCTGGAGGTAGTCTCCTCGAGCAAGTCTCAGGAGTACCAGGGCAGTAAAAAACTGACCCTGAAAGTGGTGTTTTTGGTCATAAGTATCCACCACAGCACAAGTATAAATCCAGGTGGACATAATGGGTACAAAGTATGATACCTGAAGGAAGCGGTGAGGTCATGGAAGGTAACCATGGTGGCCAACATTAATTGGTTTCTCACCAGCTTCAGGAGGCTGTTATGGTTGAATCAGCAGATTTATATGAAAAAACTTGTGCTTTACTAGGGTGCCAACGGTGAATCCGATTAGGGCACCCATGTCTTCAATAGTGCGGAGGCACAGGGAATACGATTCCAAAGAATTTCAAGTTTGCGGGTGGCATCACTGCTGATGGGAAGCAAATGAAAGATTGTGCAATGACCAAAATTTAAAAAAAGACAAGTGGCATTGTTTTATAGCTCATATGTTGAGCTCAATGGTATGAGAGAGAATTGCCATTTGGACCATTTTGCACTTTAGATTTGCAGGTCAATACTGATCAAGCTATGTTCAAACTCCTGGTTATTACGGAGTAAACCTGCCTAAAAACAAATCAAAGACATTGATAAAGAGGCAAAGACTATCAGCCTCATAAAACTTTTGCAAAATTGGCTGGTCCAATGTGAAGGGGATTTGATATATGGATCAAAACGAGGCAGGAGTATGGTGAGGAAGTATTTTCATCCAGCACAGCCTTATGTTAACCCATATTGTTGGGGAAGAATGCCATCACGTGCATTTGGAGAGGTACAAAAACTTTATTCTATCACAGAGGAAGCTTTTGTTGAACCTCTGATTGGTGGTAGATTACAGGTGTGTTATGATAAATGTATTGTATAACAGCTGATCGGTTTATATTAGATACTGCGTAAGGATCTACAATAAAATTTGTAGAAGGAGTTGATCCACCTGTACAGAATAAACCTAATCCTATTTTATGTTTCTGCACCTGAAAAATCTCAAATAAAGAAGAGATAAGAAATTTATTTAGGGAAAGTGTAATGGGGAAAAAAACGGATTAAGCATCCACAACAATTTGTATCAAATAATTCCCCAGGCAGAAGAAAGATGGTGGTTGTAGAGTCATTCTAGACATCACATACTTTAATACATTTGTCCAGTATAAAACATTTCAAAATGGACACCTTCGTTACTGCAAGGCAGTTGTTATCAACAAGTTGTAATTGGTTAATATAGAGTTAAAGGATGTATATGATTTAGTACCAATTTATCATCATGTTCACAGGTACTTGAAAATTAATTAAATGGGTCAGCTATGGCAATTTAAGGCATTATCTAATGGATTAAGCTCAGCTTCTAGGCTGTTCACACAATGGTTGAAACCAGCACTTGCACTGATAAGTATCAGTACAAACTGATGGTTCTAGATAGTTACATTCTAGATGGTTAAAACAGGTTTTGGAACTCAGCAGGAGTAGACATTGAGATGTTAAAAATTACTCCACCAGGGAGGTAGGTACATCCATGGCAAAGGCACAGGACGGGCCACTCGATCAGAAAATTAGAGGCCGTAGGATGATGTAAAAGAAACTTTTCAAAGTTTACGAGAAACCAGTTCTCACGGTGTCAGGGTTGGACACGCAGTGTTGGGTTCTCTTTGATTGTGCTTTGTTTTATATTATCGATTTATATCTTTGGTTATAAATCTTCCCCTACGATAGAAGGGTTATTACTTTCATTCTTTTATAATGAAAAGACATTACATAAACTGAAGCAATGTTTAAAATATGTATTATTTACTCACTATTGTGTTGACTGAGCCAGAATATCGTATGGAATGAATCTACGACATAAAAAACACAGAGCTACAAAATCTTCACGTAGTCACTCACGTGACTCCGAAGTAAAATAGTAAGATTAAACGAGAACTTACCAAGTTTGAAGTTTGATCGTTATTTTATGAGGAGTTACGATGAGGGATTACGTGCCCTCCACTCCCAACCCTCATAAAATAAATGATCATCTGGTAGTTCTAGTCTATGTTGAGCCTTACTATCTTACTCCGGCTATTGGTTCTGTGTTTTTCATGCCGCTGCTTTGAAGTATGCCGATCATGCGCCAGGCGGGGCTTCTTCACGTAATCCCTCATCGTAACTCCTCATAAAATAACGATCAAACTTCAAACTTGGTAAGTTCTCATTTAATCTTACTATTTTAGATGTTATTCATTATTGGAACAATGGAAAACTCCATCTATGACTCCTATCAATGGGAGGGATTTATTAACACGTATCTGAATAGGTGGTGGTGCGTTAGCTAAATTTTATTTGCATATTGACACCACCGATTATTTATTTACATCTGCAATACCGCATTGAAATATGTGCTTTCAAATCCTGGAATAAGTATTAAGGGCACGACTAACTGATTATTGGAGCCATTCTTTAACCAATGTGTTCTGACTTTAAGGTGGTGCAGAAATGTTTTTTTGAAGACAACACAGTTTTCATTTGTAGAATGTATTAATTGTAGGAAAATCATTTCAAATTGCTTCCCAGGAGCATATTCAAACAAAACAAGAAGATGCTAAAAAAAAGACACAAAGTGCTGGTGTAACTCAGTGGGTTAGGCAGCATCCGTGGAGGACATGGACAGGTGACATTTCGGGTTGGGACCCTTCTTCAGCCTCATGCTCAGCCACATTATTGGAGCAGATATTGAAGCAGGTGATCACGTGCTTGATCAAAAATGGTAGATTTTAAGGAGCTTCTTAAAGCAGTAAAATGAAATAGAAATTCAAAGAGCTGTGGAAGGGAACTTCTTCGGTTTGAACCTTGACGTTTGAAGGCAGAAGTACCACAGATGAAACAATTGCATTTAGGGATGAAAACAAGGTAAAAATAGAGAAAAATACTACTTGAAAAATATGTATGCAGATAGGTCTATCCCGAACTACAGTACTGAGAGTTGGCTCGGCAATCATACTCAAAATGTAACAATATATGACAGATGGACTTATTAGTAATACCTAAATGTAACCAGGCAAATATTCTTCAGGACACTGTTTAGAAACATAGAAACATAGAAATTAGGTGCAGGAGTAGGCCATTCGCCACCATACCCCCTGATTTGCTTGATGTGCTTTTAATCTGACTCGCAGAATACAAACTATTTTTGTAATTCAACGTTGCAATATTTATGGGCAGACAATGTGTGGAAATATATAATTCATAGTATGAGATTAAACTATAACAATGCTATGGATTTTCCTCCTGTTTGTGAACCATCAATTATGGCACTAGAATGGACTGTGGTGTTAAATATTGTCAATATTGTCAATATTGCTTTGTCTCGGAGTGTTTTCCAATATATTTTTCCCATCTCTCAAAGCTAATGAAAACTTTTTTTTTCAGTTGTACAATTTTAAAGAAGTCTTATTGTATGTGTCGGGCAAAGGAAAGGTCAAAGAGAGAAGGAAAGTGTGGATTTTTTGGCATGCTCCAATATGTAGTGCATTTCTGCAAAACCAAACACTGTCGAATTACATATCTTGGCATTTATCTTCTCCAGATAACTTGCTTTCAGTTGCAAGTTCTCAGAAAGCATCATATTAGACACACAAGGTAGACAAAACTGCTGGAGAAACTCAGCGGGTGCAGCATCATCTACGGAGCGAGGAAATAAGCAACGTTTCGGGCCGAAACCCTTCTTCAGACTCCAGATATTATACACACAAATGATTCTTATTGTGCCAGAACTTATTTCAAGAGCATAACTAAAGAGATCTGATCCATACATTTTTCAGTAGACAGATAATATTAGCTATCCAATGTTCAACAATGTCATCTATTCTTTCAAATAAATTATTTTCTGGCTACTTGTCAACATTGTGTACCCTCCCTTGACCCACTGTCTAATACCTCTTTGGCAAATCCTTCTTCTGTCATTTTTAAGGAACAGTGGATTGACTTCACTACCTATGTAGATTTGCCAGGTCTGGAAGCAAATTGCCCTGTAGTTTGCCTTCTTTCTCCTCATTTCTTTGATGTATCATATTTGTACCGTCTCCACAACTTAGGACACAGTCAACTTACTCGATGACAGGCATTGTGAATCCAATTTCATTGGCCTTGTGATAACATACAAGACAATAGCCCTCATTTGTGGAAAGCCAATAATAGTCTTGCACACTTTAAACAGTGGTCCATGCTTATCCTATGGAAGGCTATACCTTTGAGAAGAAATCCACTGATGGGTTGCCAGTACGATCGATGGGTTGAAGAGATGTGTGATACTCATAATGATTTTCTGGACACCTGCTTTACTAATGAATTGGATACATCTGAGATTTGCTCACTAATGTTATGGAATAATCTGGACTTTCTTAAATTTGAATTTGTGGGCATTGGAATTGATCCATCTAATTAGATCCTGAGAGTGTTCCAAGCATTTGTAAGTTCAATAAGGCATTGAAATGTGGAATGCATTTGCTATCTTGGATCATATGTTGAGAGTTCAATAAACACTGATAGAAAATTGGATGCATGAATTGACAAGAGCCCCAAGTAAGATCACTATCTAAGTCTGGAGCAACAGGTCCTCAGTTATAGCAAAATATCTGTGTACAAGCAGGTCCTTAACAATTTACATTATGACTCTGAATGATGGGCTACATAGTCATAAGAATGGCACAAACCAAATGTTTTTATCAATGCTGACCTCAAAAGATGTGACTTGGGAATCAGTGTATGGTCACCAACAAACAATCCCTGAGACTCTTGGCATAAATTCCATTCAACAATCTTAAATGCTTTCCCGATGAAAGTGTTGAGGGATGGTCTAAAAACTGCAAACGCAAGATTTTGGTCTATTGGCAACCAAATGATAGAAGTGGTATAATGAAAGACCTAAGCTTCAATTCATTAACAAAGTGAAACAAGGCTAGTAAGGTGTAGATTGATGTTGCATGTTAACCAATCACACACCAGCCAGCATCTCTAACTCCACCCCACTGTAATACTTATACTGACACTATTTCCCAGCACTGGGAGTTGGGGCAGCCAGCATGTACTGACAACTAATCATCCTTCATGCTGTTAAGTTTCAGTGCTGATTAAAGATGTATTTGAATCACGTACTGAGTCTAGAAGTCATTTACATAAGGGTTCAACAGCGTTCTTGATGGCGAGAATGAGCACATCATTAACATCTAATGTGAAGGAGCAAAACCCAAGCTGAGAATCATGGATATACAGGAAATGAATGGATATGGATCATGTGCAGGCAGATGAAATTAGTTTATCTTGACATCTTCTTTGGCACGGACCTTGTGGACTGAAGAGCCTGCTCCTATGCTGTATTGTTCTATGTTCTGTGTAATACAGAATTAACTTTACAGAGAAACCATGGTGCAGATGTGACACTTCCTCCTCCTGGGAAATAATGATCAGATACACATATTATACACTGAGTTTGATCCTCATCTTTAGACTTTAGAGATACAACATGGAAACAGGCCCTTTGGCCTCCGAGTCTGCACCGACCAGCAATACACAGGCTCAATCCTAGGACAATTTACAATTTTTAACCAAAGCTAATTAACCTACAAACCTGTATGTTTCTGGAATGTGAGAGGAAACAAGAGCACCCGGAGAAAACCTATGTGGTCACAGGGAGAACATACAAACTCCGTACAGACAGCACCTGTAGTCAGGATCGAACCCGGGTCTCTGGCGCTGTAAGGCAGCAACTCTACCTCTGCGCCACCGTGCCGCCCATAGTTCTGTGAACAGATTGGGAAAATTAGATAAATAGACATTTAAGAAATTAAAGGGTGATGAGGAAAAGTAGGTTTATAAAGGGCAATGCAGTGACAACTTTTACATATGATTAGCAAGTCAGAAATGTTGGAGCAATGTGTAGGAAAGAACTGCAGATGCTGGTTTAAATTGAAGGAAGACACAAAATGTTGGAGTAACTCAGCGGGATAGGAGAGAAGGAATGGGCGACGTTTCGGGTCGAGACTCTTCTTCAGACTGAATGTTGGAGCAATAACTGGAAGAGACCTAGCTTGAGTCAATTGATATGACTCACTGATGGGATGACCTATTGTATGTTCAGTAGTTCGAGACATTATAGGAACATGAGTTACACTCATTGACCAAACTGATTTGATTATTATTGTTGTCCTGCATTAAGCCTCATTTCAAAAACATTCACTATCTTCAGGGAGACCAGCAATGCATTTGTGCAAAAACAAACCCATGAGTATCTAGTCAAGAGCTCAAGTAGAATTCACACATCATGGATAGTGCTGTTGTACTTGTAGATAAAGGGCAGCGTGGAGTAGTATGAATCAGTTCCCACAAGACTCTCAAACATCAGACTCTTGTAAACTTGAAGAAATGTTTGCACGCATTAGAACATGTTAGAACAAAATAAATAGTGCTTCATTTTGCTGGCTTTACTCATGGAATGCCTAGATTAACATTAATGTGACAAAGTCACAAAATTAATGTCACTTTGTAATAGGTAGGACAAGGATAGGCAAGACTAATTAAAGGGGGCAATTTTAAATTCAGGGGATGATCTTGGGTTCTATCTGTAGAAATCACCGTAAGTAAGGGACAGGCAAGAATGCAGTTAAAAGAGAGGATGGGAATTTAGGCTTCATAAATGTACACAGAGAGCAAATTGAAAAATGTTTCCCAAAAAGCATCCATGAAAAAATTACGATCAACACCCTACCTGTGGTCTGAACATTGCTTCTTATTCTCTGAAATAATTAATCTTCTTGTGTCATGACTAACACTAGCATCCTGACCCCACATCAGCAACAAGGTTGGATAGATTTTCAATTTGCCACCTGGATCTAAAGAGTATATTGCAAATCAACCATCAACATCACTGAAATTCAGGCTGTTTCTAAATTAGGCAGCTGTTCTGTAGTTTTATAGGGCATAAATTCATAAATTATCAGCAGCATTTGTTCACATTTCACTATACTCTACAAATAATTGTTTGTTAAATGCTTTATGATGTCGTCAAGATATTTCAAATTTCTTTTAAAAGGCAGCAATAATTTAGATGAAATTCTGTTTAGTTTAGTTTAAAGATACAGCATGAAAGCAGGTTCTTCGGTCCATTCAGTCCACATTGATCATCGATAACCCTGTCTGTGCGGAGTTTCCATGTTCAAACGGGTTTCCTCTGGGTACTCTGGTTTCCTCCCTCATCCCAAAGATGTGTGAGTTTGTAGGTTTATTGACCACTGCAAATTGCCCCTAGTGTGCATGGAGTGGATATGAATAAGGGATTACGTAGAACTAGTGTGAATTGGTGATTAATGGATAGCGTCGGTGGGTCGAAGAGCATGTTTCCATGCTGTATCTCTAAACTAAATTAAACTAAACCTATTCACACTAGTTCTACATAATCCTACTTTCTCATCCACTCCCTATACACCAGGGACAATTTTACTGAGGCCAACTAACCTACAAACCTGCACGGCTTTTGGATGTGGGAGGAAAACCGGAGCACCCGGAGAAAACGTATGTGGTCCCAGGGAGAACGTGTAAACTCCACACAGACAGCACCCGAGGTCAGGATCGAGGCAACATCTCTACCAGCTGTGCCACTCTGCTTCCCTTAAGGAAGATAATAAGAAATAAAAGGACCACCAACCTCACAATGACAAAACTTTAGATAACACAATTGGCACTCCTCTCATTTGAACATAAAAAAAGGTCATACAAAAATTCAAATTTCAAATTCATCTCTTCAAACAGTTTCAATAATCATTGTGGATGAAAATAGCACACATTTCTAAAAAAATAATGTGTCTAGAAGTGTTTAATTTGTATCTATTTGTTCTTGGCTGAGGTCGATCTTCATCTGTTTAATTTTTAATTGCTCTTCCCAAGACATTTCTTTGTTAATTGCAGGTTGATTGCCTTTTTGGATCATGCTGAGGTTGAGCTAATTAAAAATCTCCAACCTCATGTCTGGAGATTCCTTGGGGAATATTTTATTGACTGACTCTATGGGTTATGATGCCTGTTGATTTGCAGATTGTCTGATAATTGTAAATTTCCCTGTGATGGAGCCAAGCATGAAGAATTTTCACAGAAATGTTTGAATATATCATAATTTTATTTATAATTATATAACTGATGAAAATAATCATAATCATACTTTATTAGCTAAGTATGTTTTGCAACAAGCGAGGAATTTGATTTGCCATACAGTCATACCAATAAAAATAAATAAAATACCAATAAAAGCATGATAGGAGGATTACATGCTTTGAGTGTTTTCAATATGTTACATATGGCTCTCAGTTAATTTTGGATACTGTGTGGCAGGAAGGTTTCTCTCCCCTTATTGTTCATTTGTTACTTTCAACATATTACCAGCAGCCCCGAATTCCTGCAGTCCAACAGACTCGCCGAACGCACGGTCTGGTGTGCAAAACAACTCATGGAGCGGTCGTACCTTGCCAAATCAGACGTGCACCTGGACTTGCTCAACCTAAGAAACATTGCGCGGGATCCCATACTGGGTTCCCCAGCCCAACGACTGATGTCTCGCCAAACCCGTGCTCCTCTGCCTGCGTCCCACCAGCTTCTGCAGCCACAAGTTCGTTCCCCGACAACAGTTCAGAAGCAACTACAATCCAAACGTGACACGCAGAAACGCTTCTTTGACAAGTCCAGCAAGCCACTTAAACCTCTCGCTCGTGGACAAGTGGCCCGTCTCCAGACAAACAAAGGCTATGCACGTCTGGGACACATCTACGGCCCTGCCAAAGAGCCGCGCTCCTATCTGGTCAAAGCGGATGGAGCCATCTACAGGCACAACCCGAGGGTCAACATATCCTTCCGGTGAAGGAACAGCATCCTGCGACTACATATCGTGATGTCTCACGTTTCATATACCCTCCCACAGTCGGTCCCGCGTCCCCACTACCACCTATTGTTTCCACTGCGGTCTTCCCGCGACGCTTGGTGCCTAGCTCGCCAACCTCGTCACCCTCTCTACCTGTCAGGTGGCCGGTCGTTTCCCCAGTTCCCCCCCCGGTTTCTTCTCCATTGAAAAAGGAGACGGGGCGGACTCGTACCGCACTTGGGCCGGAGGGGTTTGCAGGCCACCCGTTAGGGGTCACAGCTTAAGGATAAGGGGGAAATCCTTTAAGACCGAGATGAGAAAGACTTTCTTCACACAGAGAGTGGTGAGTCTCTGGAACTCTCTGCCACAGAGGGTAGTTGAGGCCAGTTCATTGGCTATATTTAAGAGTGAGTTGGATGTGGCCCTTGTGGCTAAGGGGATCAGAGGGTATGGAGAGAAGGCAGGTACGGGATACTGAGTTGGATGATCAGCCATGATCATATTGAATGGCGGTGCAGGCTCGAAGGGCTGAATGGCCTACTCCTGCACCTAATTTCTATGTTTCTATGTCACCCGTTCTATATGGCGATTTTGTGTAATTCTGCTTAGCCACCGATGCTTCTTTTTGTTTCTAGAAGGAAAGATGTAGATTGGCTATTTCATACCAGCCAATTATAGTATTTGTTAGTATTGACCCTGCCTATGTACTTCATATTATCAAGAGCCTGCTTGCGCTAGTCAGAAATGAATAGCAGCTCGGAGATGTGATGACTGCAGATCCTTGCTGTATGTAGATTTAATAAATACTATCTTGACGTGTGTTTGACGTGACTCATTACATGACCTGTTTCAGCAGGCATGTGCTGAATCACCCAGCGCTTTTACCGACAAAACATTTTTTGTTGAATAAGACGTCATTAAAATTGCACCATTCCCTTTTCATTATTCTGGTACTTATGTCTTGCGTTTACCTGTCCCAATACCTTTCTAATTTTGGGATTCAGTTCATATGTTTTGCAACCACAGGAGAAGATCATGTTTTCTGATTCACAAAATATTTATATGCTGAGAAACAAGTCCATCAAGTTCAAAAATACTTTACATCACCAATAGCTTCTACTTAAATATCTAAAGGCTTCTCAGTGACTGGAGCACTGTTGGTCACTTCTCTTTCTCTCTTATCATTTGCGATGTGGGAGGAAACCAGAGCAGCTAAGGAAACTCATGCAGTCACAACGAGGGTGCACAAAATCTGCACAGTCAGCACCTGAGATCAGGATAGAACCCAATTCTCTCAAACTGTGAGGCAGCGGCTCGACCAGCTGGTAGACACAAAATGCTGGAGTAACTCAGCGGGACAGGCAGTTTCTCTGGAGAGAAGGAATGGGTGACGTTTCAGGTCGAGACCCTTCTTCAGACTGAGTCAGGGGGGAGAGTGAGTCTAGAGATATGGAAGGTTAAGGTGTGAAGACGACAGATCTAAGCAGATGATGATAAGGAAATGTAGAATGGCTCAATTAGATGCTGCTGCACCCGCTGAGTTTCACCAGCCTTTTGTGTACCCTAGAATGGCTCATTGTTAGCTGAGGGAAAGGTGACATTGAGGCTTAAAATCAGTAATATTTAATCAGGGGGACAGTAGAACTGGTCGGAGAAGTAGGATGGGTGAAGGGACGGAGAGACAGGGAATGCAAGGGTTACTTGAAGTTAGAGAAATGAATATATATACCGCTGGGTTGTAAGCTGCCCAAGCGAAATATGAGGTGCTGTTCACCCAATTTGCATGGGTCCCTACTCTGACAGTGGAGGAGGCCCAGGCAGAAAGGATAGTATGAGAATGGGAGGGAGGATTAAAGTGTTTAGCAACCAGCTGTGCCACTGTGCTGTCCTGAATCAGTACAGTAAGGAATGGGCCACTTAGAAATATTGAAACATAGAAAATAGGTGCAGGAGTAGGCCATTTGGCTCTTCGAGCAGTACCACTATTCAATTTGATCATGTTTGATCATCCAAAATCATCCAAAATCAGTATCCCATTCCTGCATATCCCTTGATTCCATTAACCCTAAGAGCTATATCCAACTCTCTCTTGAAAACATCCAGTGAATTGGTCTCCACTGGCCTTCTGTAACACTTATTCTTAAACTGAGACACCTGGATCTGGATTCCACCAACATTGGGAACATTTTTCCTGCATCTAGCCTGTCCAATCCCTTAAGAATTTTATATACACTGGCTGGTTGACTCCATCCCTGACTCTGTGAATGAGCAATGCAGCCAATTTCACTTGCCTGCCCTCTCTCCCTATCTCTGTAAATTCAAGAAAGATGATATATTGCATCTGTTTTAACCAAGTGTCCATTTTTAACACAGCGATTGATTTTCAGAAACTGTTGGAAGTAAAGCAGCATCAGAGAAATTTGTCACAAATTCATGGCCCAATTTTGGTGGTCAGCAGTGAGCTAGCAACTCTTTGATTAAAGTTTCCATCCCCAAGAAAGCTTCAGGCAAACAATGGGAGTATTTATTGCTTGTGCACTCTAGCATTAGAAAGGTTGTAAGATATGATCAGGATAACACATGTGAAAAAAATTGGCACTGCTAAAGGCTAATATTTTTGTAAACAGCTTCTGGACACAAAGTGCTGGAGTAACTCAGCAGGTCAGGCAGCGTCTCTGGAAACATGGATAGGTGACATTTCGGGTTGAGACCTTTTTTCAGACTGGAAAGGTGATCTTTTGGGCTGAGAACGTTCTTTGGACTAAATTAGTTAAAAACTTCAGAATGTTTGTGAGACTAATATTGAATTAAAAAAAAAACAAAAGGTGAGCTTTAAAAGGTTTAAGGCAAAAAAAGTATTTAAAACATTTTCAGAACACCTACAAACAGCATTCAAATCTAAATTAACAAATTATTAAAAAAATCATAAAACAATTTTCTGGAATATTTCTATAACAATCTCCCTGTGTTTAAGAAGGAACTGCAGATGCTGGAAAATCGAAGGTAGACAAAAGTGCTGGAGAAACTCAGCGGGTGTAGCAGCATCTATGGAACGAAGGAAATAGGCAATGTTTTGGGCCCAAACCCTTCTTCAGATAATAATCTCCCTGTGATTCTGCTGCAAGCAAAATGTTCATTGTATCGGCACCTCATGTGCATATGGCAATAAGGTCCTGCAGGGGAATTAGACCAAGTTATTGCTCTTTTATTGTGCTCCATGATGAGCCATGCTGTGAAGTTGAATCACAGGACCTATGCTGGATTGCTAACAGGAACTTTCTGATTTCCATGTCAGACTAGGTATAGATGGAGATCCCAGAATCTATGTCAGGCTTGTAAGGTAAAGATGATGAAATCGTCAGCAATCATGGCCATTATCTTAAAAGTTTAATAGGTTTCAAATGTGTGATTGAATTGCAAATGTGTGATTGAAAGTGAGGTATATTAGATAATCACTCGTATTTAATGGACCAGAGTTCATTGGTTGAATAAAAGGTGGGACTTAATAATACTATTTTTCAAGAAGACAGTGAAGGTTAATGACTTTTTCAGCAAAGTCTACAGTTAACTCTGAGTGGTTTATTTGGCTTAGTGGTAGTTTGGGCAATATATTCTGTTGCTTTGACATCACAGCATCTATAACTAAGGCACAGTATTAACAAAGAAGTGGATTAATATCAACTGTGAACATTTGCAAATGATTAGAATATGTAATGCCCTCTCCTGTTACTGAAAGTTATGTTAACCTCCAAACCTGAAATCTAAAGCCAAAAGTAGAATTGAAATACCATATAACCATATAACAATTACAGCACGGAAACAGGCCCTCTCGGCCCTTCCAGTCCGTGCCGATCATTTGTTTTCCCCTAGTCCCATCTACCTGCACTCAGACCATACCCCTCCATTCCCTTCCCGTCCATATACCTATCCACTTTAGTTTTAAATGTTAAAATCGATCCTGCCTCCACCACTTCTGCTGGAAGCTCATTCCACACAGCCGCCACCCTCTGAGTAAAGAAGTTCCCCCTCACGTTACCCCTTTGAAAATACATATTTTCAATGAAAATATAAAATAAATATTTCAATTCCTTTCTTTGAAATTTGGGCATTTGAAGCAAAATACTAATGGCCAAACTTGGAAACACATCAGCCGATCATGCATTCTCTTGATTCTGCTCTGCCTTCAATGAAGTTATGGCTGACCCTTGATCTTGTTTTCAGTTTAGAGATACAGCTTGGAATCAGGCCCTTTGGCCTAACAATCAACAATCAGTTCAATCCTACACACTAGGGATAATATGCAGAAGCCAATTAACCTACAAAGCTGCATGTCTTTGGAACGTGGGAGCATCCAGAGGCAGGGTCCCAACCCAAAACCTCACTAGCCACGTTGCTTGACTCACTGAGTTACTCCGGCATGTTGTGGGTTTTTTTGTAAACCAGCATCTGCAGTTCCTTGTTTCTACACCAATCTGGTGAACCTTTTTGACACTCTTTCTATGGCAAATATATCCTTTCCTGAGGAAGGGAACATACTGCACATTATCCTTTCGTGGGATGCAGACATCACCTTAAATCTGACTTTAATCGTCCATCCCTAAATGAGCATGAACTGAGGCGGCATTTAAAAACTACCACATTTTGGGGTTCGAGTCACAGGATAGAAAATTTCCATTTTTGAAAGACATTATCGACCCCAATATTTAAAAAAAAATTATTTAACAACTTAAATTAGAATTCTGCCAGCAGCAATGACAGGATTTGAGCTCATGACTATGGAGCAATAGACCGGGCTTCTTGATGCAATATTAACATAACCTTATCTTAGATTAGAATAGCTGGAACTCAGTGTCTAAAGGATGGGGGGAGGCAGAAGCACTCATAACATTTAAAATGTATTTTGTTGTGCAAGTGAAGACATGCAGGACTACAGGTTAAGAGGAAAAATGTGGGGTAAGGCATTGTTGCGTTACTGTCAACCAATATGAACAACATAGGCCAAATGCCTTCCTTCTTTGTTGTAAATTTTCTATGATTCTATGATCCATCCCCTGACTATTTTGTGACCTCTGTAATATTGCACGTAAGAGTAACCCAAAACTTCATGAATCTTTCAGCAAATGGTTTAATAGCCTATTATCATGTTTCACTCAGTGAAAGCAGCGAGCAGCAGGTGAAAGTGCTTTTAGAAATTCAAATAAGTTGCCTCTCATGCTAAATACTGGAATATCCTTCACTTTTGTGATGTAATTTATTGCTTAACAGTGTTAATCAGACAACTTGGAACAGTGGAATGCCGCGACATGAAAAACTGATTGCCAAAGCAAGTGATGGTAATGGACCTATTAAAAAAACTGTTTGTGATAAATTAAACTCTTCTAAAATAAGATGAATGAATTGATTGATAGTTGTACAGATTGTGGAAGTAACCTCTTTTAAGATGATACTATGTATTATCAGAATTAACTTTAGTGAAGACTTTAGTTGCTTTAGTTCTTTGTGGCTTGCAATACCTTTGCATACAGTTAGTTGTAAACTTTGTCGAATGCTCTAGCAATAGCAAGAAGAAAGGCTTAAAAAAAGACCCTTACTAATACTCATTATGTTTAATTTTAATTATTCTGCAAAGCACTGAGAGATGATTTCTGCAAAAATAGGTCTTATTTTAATTTGTTGGGAATATGACTGCATAGATCTTGAATGAATGGAATGAAAAGTCATATTTATTTATAGGCACAAATAACAAAATATGTACAAATTTGTCTTTGCATGTTTTCTTTTTATTTCAATAGGTGTGGATTTCCAAGAATAGTCTTAATGTTGCAATTATTGCTTTCTGTATTAATCTTGTCATTTCTATCAGCTTACATGCCAATTACACTTACAACGCACACATTGTCAAATAAGGCTAATTTTGGAACTCAGTTGCTTTGGTTATTTGTAAAAAATAACACTTTTAATCATGTTTCCTATATGACAGATTAATTTAGTATATAAAAACCCTTTATTTCACAAATACCAATTCATTATTCTCCACACATTTTGCAAATCAAAAATAGGAATGACTCCATGGCTATCTAAAATTCAGTTGTCCAGAAAATGTTATGTATAATGGAATGTTAAGGGTCGACAACCTGCAGCTGGTCTGAGAGGAAATGCAAAAAGATTGCCAGTTGACAGTGAGACCGGTGGGATTGGAATATAGGCTGGTGGGTGGTAGGTGAAAAAGATGGGGAAGGGATGATGTGAAGATGGAATCAGGTGATGGCTGGAGGGTGCACAGGTGAAAAAAGGAGAAGAAAATCAAGTGTTTGTGGGGGACGAGAGCAGTGTGGAATATCTGGCATTGGAAAATTCAATGTTCACACATAGTGTGAACTATGCAAGCTGAATATGAAATATTGTTCTTCCAATTTGTATTTGGTTTCCAAATAGCAAATAAGAAGGCCAAAGACAGACGTGTTTGAATGGGAATGGGATAGAGAGATATAATGATAGAAATAAGGAAGTACAGATGCTGGTTTACACAAAAGGACACAAGATGATAGAGTAACTGAATGGGTCCGGCAGGTTTCTGGAGAACATGGATAGGTGATGTTTTTGGTCAGGATCCTTCTTTAGACTGATTGTAGACAGGGGAGGGACGAAAGCTGGAAGAGAGGAGAGGCAGGATCTATTACATCAAATATTTTGCCTGGCTCTCCTCTCTTTCAGCTTTCCTCCCCCTCAAAAAAAAAAATATTACTGCTGGCTTTCTTGATCTGAGAGCAGAAGGGGAAGAAAGGGCTTGGGTTATCAGCTCAAAGGCCTCCTTGAGGAGATGTCCTGAACATGGACCAGGCAGATCACTGCCGAGGCTGTAGTGGTCAAAGTCCCAATAATCACCAGCAGCACTGGATCACGGGTAGAGGGATCCGAAAAACACAGTCATCAACTCATGAAAGTCCTGTATTTAACTATTGCAACAAGTTATAGAAGATACCCAGTTTAAAATTATTAGTCTTAAAAAGATGCTTCTTTCAACTCAAAGAAGCAAAGACTCTAAAGAAATTGATAGACGTGCTTAACACTATGGAGGGATTAGCCTCTTTAACCAGAAATAGATTATTTCATTAAAACAAATTCAAACTAAATTCATTTTGAATCAGGCCCTTCTGCACAACCCGTCCATGCCAACCCAGATACCACATCTGCACTATTCACACCTACCCATGTTTGCCTCATATCCCTCCAAACCTTTCCTATCCATGTACCTGTCCAAATGTGTTTTAAATGTTGTTATAGTACCTGTTCCAACTACCTCCTCTGGCAGTTTGTTCCATATACCCACCACTCTCAGTGAGAAAAAGTTTTCCCTCAGACAATAGACAATGGACAATCGGTTCAGGAGTAGGCCATTTGGCCCTTTGAGCCAGCACCACCATTCAATATGATCATGGCTGTTCATCCCCAATCAGTACCCTGTTCCTGCCTTCTCCCCACATCCCCTGACTCCACTATCTTTAAAAGCCCTATCTAGCTCTCCCTTGAAAGTATCCAGAGAACCGGCCTCCATCGCCCTCTGAGGCAGAGAATTCCACAGACTCACAACTCTCTGTGTGAAGAAGCGTTTCATCTCCGTTCTAAATGGCTTATCCCTTATTCTTAAACTGTGGGCCCTGGTTCTGGAATCCCCCAACATCGGGAACATGTTTCCTGCCTCTAGCGTGTCCAAACCCTTAATAATCTTATCTGTTACCATAAGATTCCCTCTCATCCTTCCAAATTCCAGTGTACAAGCCCAGCCGCTCCATTCTCTCAGCATATGACAGTCCCTCCATCCGGGAATTAACCTTGAAAACCTACGCTGCACTCACTCAATAGCAAGAATGTCCTTCCTCAAATTAGGGGACCGAAATTGCACACAATACTCCAGGTGTGGACTCACTAGGGCCCTGTACAACTGCAGATGGACCTCTTTGCTCCTAAGGTTCTTATTAAATCTTCCCTCTCTCTCCTTAAACATATGTCCTCTTGTTCTTGACTCCCTGAGTTGGAAAAAGACACCATGCATTCACACTATCTATTCCTCTCATGGTTTTGTGCACCTCTATAAGATCATCCCTCAGCCTCCTGCACTGCAAAGAAAGGGTGCTGTTAGAAGAGCATTGTTTTATTTTAAGTAAGGGGGAAAAGTAGGTTTGTTTTTAGGTAGTAAGGCAGTTCTGGTATAACATAATAGCTGTGTTCCTAAGAAATCTCATGTCGTAGAAAATCATGCTATGAAAATAATTTGTCAATGGGAAATGGAGAGTTGGGCTGGAGAATACCTACTCAACCTCTCCCTGTAGTTCAGCCCCTAAAATCCTGGCAACATCCTCGTAAATCTTCTCTGTACTATTTCCAGCTCAACAACCTCCTTCCTATAGCAAGGTGACCAAAATTGAACACAAAACTCCAAATGCAGCCTCGCCTACATGTCATGCAACTGTAAAATGCCATCCCAACTTCTGTACTCAATCCCCTGGCTGATGAAGGCCATCATACCAAAAGCCTTCTTGACCACCTTATCTATCTGTGGCACCACATTTATTGAACCATGTACGCAGGTGGTTCATAACGCCTTCAAAAATGAATCAGATTCATAAGAGACGATCTTCCATGTACAAGCTGACTATCCCTAATCAACTCATGTCTAATCAAGTGCATATGTGTCTTATCCCTCAGAAACCTCTCCAGTTGTTGAGTTGACATTGAGAATATGGCAGTCAGATATTGGGCATCATGATACATTTAAATAAGTATTGACAATTTCACTGTAGACTTTTTTTGGACCCTTAAAGGAATTAGAAAGAAATATTGGAGTTTTATTTTCTCCCTAAATGAACCATAGTAATTTTTTTAATGTTTTTTGCATCTCCCAAGAGAGCATTTACATATTGGTAGATATTGTAAATCATTAGAACTAGAGTACATTAACTGTATAGGGCAGGCTTGAGAGGCCAGTTAGTCTTGTCTTAGGTAGACACAAAATGCTGGAGTAATTCAGCGGGACATGCAGCATCGCTGGAGATAAGGAATGGGTGATGTTTCGGGTCGAGCCCCACTAGTCTTATCTTATACGTATTTTTTTGAGTTGAGAGCTTGAGCCTAAACCATTGGTAATTATAAACTTGAAAAGCTTTGAGAAGCATACAAATTAGCCAGAAAAAACTGCCTACCAGAGGACTGGGAGAAATTCAGAGTCCAGCAGAGGAGGACAAAGGGCTTAATTAGGAAAGGGAAATAGATTATGAAAGAAAACTGACTGCAAATGTTTTTATAGATATGTGAAGAGAAAAAGATTAGTTAAAACAAATGTAGGTCCATTGCAGTCAGAAACAGGTGAATTGATCATGGGGAACATGGCAGACCAATTGAATAACTACTTTCTGTTCTGTCTTTGGTTCTATCTTCACTAAGGAAGACATAAATAATCTGCCGGAAATAGCAGGGGACCGCGGGTCAAATGAGATGGAGGAACTGAGTGAAATCCAGGTTTTCCGGGAAGTGGTGTTAGGTAAATTGAATGGATTAAAGGCCGATAAATCCCCAGGGCCAGATAGGCTGCATCCCAGAGTACTTAAGGAAGTAGCCCCAGAAATAGTGGATGCATTAGTGATAATTTTTCAAAACTTTTTAGATTCTGGAGTAGTTCCTGAGGATTGGAGGGTAGCTAATGTAACCCCACTTTTTAAACAGGAAGGGAGAGAGAAAATGGGGAATTACAGACCAGGTAGTCTAACATCGGTAGTGAGGAAACTGCTAGAGTCAGTTATTAAAGATGGGATAGCAGCACATTTGGAAAGTCAGCATGGATTTATGAAAGGTAAATCATGTCTGACAAATCTTATATAATTTTTCGAGGATGTAACTAGTAGAGTGGATATGGGAGAAAGTGGATGTGTTATATCTGGACTTTCAGAAGGCTTTCGACAAGAGATTAGTATACAAACTTAAAGCACACGGTATTGGTGGTTCAGGATTGATGTGGATAGAGAACTGGCTGGCAGACAGGAAGCAAAGAGTAGGAATAAACGGGTCCTTTTCAGAATGGCAGGCAGTGACTAGTCGGGTACTGCAAGGCTCAGTGCTGGGACCGAGCTATTTACAATATATATTAATGATTTGGATGAGGGAATTGAATGCACCATCTCCAAGTTTGCGGATGACACGAAGCTGGGGGGCATTGTTAGCTGTGAGGAGGATGCTAGGAGGCTGCAAGGTGACTTGGATAGGTTGGGTGAGTGGGCAAATGCATGGCAGATGCAGTATAATGTGGATAAATGTGAGGTTATCCACTTTGGTGGCAAAAACAGGAAAGTAGACTATTATCTGAATGGTGGCCGATTAGGAAAAGGGGAGATGCAACGAGACCTGGGTGTCATAGTACACCAGTTATTGAAAGTAGGCATGCAGGTGCAGCAGGCAGTGAAGAAAGTGAATGGTATGTTGGCATTCATAGCAAAAGGATTTGAGTATAGGAGCAGGGAGGTTCTACTGCAGTTGTACAGGGTCTTGGTAACTTTGAGGGTATGAGACGTGAATTGGCCAAGATTGACTGGCAATTAATTCTAAAAGGGTTGACGGTGGATATACAATGGAAGACATTTAAAGACTGCATGGATGAACTAAAAAAATTGTTCATCCCAGTTTGGCAAAAGAATAAATCGGGGAAGGTAGTGCATCCGTGGATAACAAGGAAATCAGGGATAGTATCAAAGCAAAGGATGATGCGTACAAAGTAGCCAGAAAAGCAGCATACCAGAGGACTGGGAGAAATTCAGAGACCAGCAGAGGAGGACAAAGGGCTTAATTAGGAAAGGAAAAATAGATTATGAAAGAAAACTGGCAGGGAACATAAAAACTGACTGCAAAAGTTTTTATAGATATGTGAAGAGAAAGAGGTTATGTTAAAACAAATGTAGGTCCCTTGCAGTCAGAAACAGGTGAGTTGATCATGGGGAACAAGGATATGGCGGACCAATTGAATAACTACTTTGGTTCCGTCTTCACTAAGGAAGACATAAATAATCTGCCTGAAATAGCAGGGGACTGTGGGTCAAAGGAGGAATTGAGTGAAATCCAGGTCAGTCGGGAAGTGGTGTTGGGTAAATTGAATAGATTAAAGGCCGATAAATCCCCAGGGCCAGATAGGCTGCATCCCAGAGTACTTAAGGAAGTAGCTCAGGAAATAGTGGATGCATTAGTGATAATCTTTCAAAACTCTTTAGATTCTGGAGTAGTTCCTGAGGATTGGCGGGTAGCAAATGTAACCCCTCTTTTTAAGAAGGGAGGGAGAGAGAAAACGGGGAATTACAGACCAGTTAGTCTAACATCGGTAGTGGGGAAACTGCTAGAGTCAGTTATTAAAGATGGGATAGCAGCACATTTGGAAAGTGGTGAAATCATTGGACAAAGTCAGCATGGATTTACAAAAGGTAAATCATGTCTGACGAATCTTGTGGAATTTTTCGAGGATGTAACTAGTAGCGTGGATAAGGGAGAACCAGTGGATGTGGTATATCTGGACTTCCAGAAGGCTTTCGACAAGGTCCCACATAAGAGATTAGTATACAAACTTAAAGCATACGGTATTAGGGGTTCAGTATTGATGTGGATAGAGAACTGGCTGGCAAACAGGAAGCAAAGAGTAGGAGTAAACGGGTCCTTTTCACAATGGCAGGCAGTAACTAGTGGGGTACCGCAGGGCTCAGTGCTGGGACCCCAGCTATTTACAAAATATATTAATGATCTGGATGAGGGAATTGAAGGCAATATCTCCAAGTTTGCGGATGACACTAAGCTGGGGGGCAGTGTTCGCTGTGAGGAGGATGCTAGGAGACTGCAAGGTGACTTGGATAGGCTGGGTGAGTGGGCAAATGTTTGGCAGATGCAGTATAATGTGGATAAATGTGAGGTTATCCACTTTGGTGGCAAAAACAGGAAAGCAGACTATTATTTAAATGGTGGCCGATTAGGAAAAGGGGAGATGCAGCGAGACCTGGGTGTCATGGTACACCAGTCATTGAAAGTAGGCATGCAGGTGCAGCAGGCAGTGAAAAAAGCGAATGGTATGTTAGCTTTCATAGCAAAAGGATTTGAGTACAGGAGCAGGGAGGTTCTACTTCAGTTGTACAGGGTCTTGGTGAGACCACACCTGGAGTATTGCGTGCAGTTTTGGTCTCCAAATCAGGACATTATTGCCATAGAGGGAGTGCAGAGAAGGTCACCAGACTGATTCCTGGGATGTCAGGACTGTCTTATGAAGAAAGACTGGATAGACTCGGTTTATACTCTCTGGAATTTAGGAGATTAAGAGGGGATCTTATAGAAACTTACAAAATTCTTAAGGGGTTGGACAGGCTAGATGCAGGAAGATTGTTCCCGATGTTGGGGAAGTCCAGGACAAGGGGTCACAGCTTAAGGATAAGGGGGAAATCCTTTAAGACCGAGATGAGAAAGACTTTTTTCACACAGAGAGTGGTGAGTCTCTGGAACTCTCTGCCACAGAGGGTAGTTGAGGCCAGTTCATTGGCTATATTTAAGAGTGAGTTGGATGTGGCCCTTGTGGCTAAGGGGATCAGAGGGTATGGAGAGAAGGCAGGTACGGGATACTGAGTTGGATGATCAGCCATGATCATATTGAATGGCGGTGCAGGCTCGAAGGGCTGAATGGCCTACTCCTGCACCTAATTTCTATGTTTCTATGTTTCTATGGTGAGACCACACCTGGAGTATTGCGTACAGTTGTGGTCTCCTAATCTGAGGAAAGACATTCTTGCCATAGAGGGAGTACAGAGAAGGTTCACCAGACTGATTCCTGGGATGGCAGGACTTTCATATGAAGAAAGACTGGATAGACTCGGCTTGTATTAGCCAGAATTTAGAAGATTGAGGGGGGATCTTACAGAAACTTACAAAATTCTTAAGGGGTTGGACAGGCTAGATACAGGAAGATTGTTCCCGATGTTGGGGAAGTACAGAACAAGGGGTCACAGTTTAAGGATAAGGGGGAAGTCTTTTAGGACCGTGATGAGAAAAAAAAATTTCACACAGAGAGTGGTGAATCTGTGGAATTCTCTGCCACAGAAGGTAGTTGAGGCCAGTTCATTGGCTATATTTATGAGGGTTAGCTGTGGCCCTTGTGGCTAAGGGAATCAGGATTTATGGAGAGAAGGCAGGTACGGGATACTGAGTTGGATGATCAGCCATGATCATATTGAATGGCGGTGCAGGCTCGAAGGGCCGAATGGCCTACTCCTGCACCTATTTTCTATGTTTCTATGTTTCTATGAAAACACAGACTGACACCACAGTCTTGCTAATTATTTTCCAACAGTGAGTATTGAAGTGGATAATGAGGAAAGTATTGATGAGGAAGAAGATGAAGAAACAGGTGAGATCCTATTACATGTACAATTATGCACATGCAATGTCGTCTTCCATACAAATTGTCTGTAGGTAAATTACAACTATTGACTTAATATAAAATGTCACAGTAGTGAACAGCCCTTTAGTACATATCATGTTTTACCATGTTTCTACAGCTCAAGCATTTCTCAGGGTCTATGCTTACAATATCACTCACCAAACTCCATCCTATCCCAGCCTCCTAATTCACACATTCACCTTGTTTTTATGGCTTTTGTCAGTGGGCAATATGTGATAACTGTGTGAGATATCAGTAAGCAACAAAAGCTTTTCACTGTACCTCGGTACATGTGACAATAAACTAAACTAAACTAAAGGGACATTATGGAGACTTATACTGCTTGAATTCTGCTCACTGCATGTTTACCAGAAGTGAGAAGTTCTTTTTAACAGGTGGGACAGTATTAGGGAGATGATATTGAATATACAAGTTTTCATCTGATATAGCGAAACGATTATAGCCTTAAAGGCCCATTGTCTTGGCGGCAGCACCACCTCAGTGTCGCAAAGGTCAGCCTGGTCAGCGATACTGTCGATATCTCCCTAAGAGTAGGCCAAACTTTGTCCTCTCCCTTATTGAGTCATACAGCATGGAAACGGGCCTTTCTGCCCCACTCATTTATGCTGTCTAAGATGTCTCATCTCAGCTAGTCCCATTTGGCCGAATTTGACCAATATTGAATCCTTTCCCATCTATATACCTGTCGAATAGTGAATGGCCTGGATAGTATGGTTGTGGAGATAATGTGTAGGATGCTCGTTTAAATTGAAGATAGACACAAAATGCTGGAGTAACTCAGCGGGACAAGCAGCATCTCTGGAGAGGATGTGGAGAAGATGTTTCCACTAGTGGGAGAGTCTAGAACCAGAGTTCATAGTCTCAGAATAAAATGACATGCCTTTAGAAAGGAGATGAGGAGGATTTTCTTAAGTCAGAGAGTGGTGAATCTGTGGAATTCATTGCTACAGAAGGCTGTGGAGACCAAGTCAATGGATATTTTTCAGGCATTTTTCATGCACTCACGCTATCTATTCCTCTCATGGTTTTGTACCTCCCTTAGATCATCCCTCAGCCTCCTGCACTGCAAAGAAAGGGTGCTGTTAGAAGAGCATTGTTTTATTTTAAGGAAGGGGGAAAATGTAGGTTCGTTTTTAGGTAGCAAGGCAGTTCTTGTATAACATAATAGCTGTGTCCCTAAGAAATCTCACGTCATAGAAAATCATGCTATGAAAATAATTTGTCAATGGGAAATGGAGAGTTGGGCTGGAGAATACCTACTCAACCTCTCCCTGTAGTTCAGAGATTTATAGATTCTTGATTAGTTTGGGTGTCAGGGGTTATGGGGAGAAGGCTGGAGAATGGGGTTGAGAGGGTAAAAGAGATCAGCCATGAATGGCCTAATTATGCTCGTATAACTTATGAACTTATGAACCTGTCCAAATGTCTTTTAAATGTTGTTATTGTATTTGCATCAGCTATTTCCTCCTGTTCCATATACCCACCGCCCTGCTTCTCTTTAGCCCCCATTCATCATTTTCATCCTCCTTCCTCTCCTGGTTCCATCCATCTACCACCCATATATTTCACCTACCAGATCCCTTCCTCTTTCTGGTTCCATCTGGCCTTCACTTCACCCCTCTCCTTTTAATACTGATTATCTTTTCTTTCCACTCCCAGCCCCGATACAGGGTCTTGATGTGAAATGTTAACAATCCCCCCACAGATGCTGTTCAACTTGTTGAGATCCTCCAGCAATTTGCGTTTTGCTTCAGATTCCAACTTGAGCCTCTTGTGCCTTAGTTCCTTGTGTTTCAGATATTTTTATATGTTTTCCTTCAGGAAATCTTTCCAGTGTTGCTTTTTGGAAAGAAGTGGAGATGCTCTAAAGTTTATTATTTAAATAGTGATATTATCTGAACTAATGGAAGAGACAAAATTATTTAGTTCATCATCTAACAAATGGAGTGATATAACCATATAACCATATAACAATTACAGCACGGAAACAGGCCCTCTCGGCCCTTACAGTCCGTGCCGACCATTTGTTTTCCCCTAGTCCCATCTACCTGCACTCAGACCATACTCCTCCATTCCCTTCACGTCCATATACCTATCCACTTTACTTTTAAATATGCGTATGAAAGAACTGCAGATGCCAGCTTAAACCAAAGATAGACATAAAATGCTGGAGTAACTCAGCGGGAGAAGGCAGCATCTCTGGAGAGAAGTAAGAGGCGACGTTTTGGGTCAAGACCCTTCTTCAGATTTGGAGAGATATGTTTGTTGATTAAAAGTGACGTTTCATCTTTTGTATTGTTTATTCTAAAACCTTTGTTGTTGATGGTTGGAACACTTGAAATGATTATGCTCATAAGTTCATAAATTATAGGAGCAGAATTAGGCCATTATTCACCCATTCAATCATGGCTGATCTCTCTTTCCATCTCAACCCCATTCTCCTGCCTTCTCCCCATAATCCCAGACACCCTGACTAATCAAGAATCTGTCAATCTCCGTTTTAAAAATATCCATTGAGTTTTAAGATGTAAAATCGAAATCTCTTATTATTTTAGCCATTACTAAATAGGTAATTGCATTTGCATTTGTGAAAAGTGAAAAATTATTCCTTACATCCGGAAAACAGCCAATCCCTCACCCTTTATTTCAATGCAATAGGCACCTTAATAATGTTACAGGAGGGTATCTGCCCACATCACTGTGTGTTTGAATTTGTTGCTGATTAACTTTGCAATGTTGCTCATTCTTCATTAAGACAACGATGACTCGGATGAGGAATCGGAGGACATCAAGAAAACAGCACCAAGGAATAGAAAGGAAAATGGGAAGGAAAAGACAAACGAATCTGAAGAGGAATCTGATACATTGGAAGATGAGAGAAAAGCAAAAAGTAAAAAGAAGAATGTGAAAAGTAAGAATAAAGTTACAGAGGAAAGCAATGACGATGAATCAGAGAAAGAAACAAATAAAAACAGGAAGAATGGAAGAAATATAAAATCTAAGAAGAAATATTCTGATGATAATAGTAACGGTGATGAGGCAGCAAACAAGAGAAGGAAAGAAAAAAAGGGTAAAAAGCAAATGGACAGTGACAGTGAAGAGGAGGATAACAGGGCCAAGGACAAGAAGAAGGCTAAGAATGCCAAAGCAAATGGTGGCAAGACCAGAGGCAAGCAAAAGAAAGTTGAAGAGAAAGGAGTTTCAAGGTAGGTCTCTCATTTTTGGAGAAATCGGAACAAGATGGATGAAATATGGAGAGTAACTGGATTGTTAAGAAAATTAGAGCAGGTAACTTGTTTCTATGATGCATAAATAAATTGAGCATGTAAACCATTCTGCATAAGATCATATAGTGATAGGAGCAGAATTAGGCCATTCAGCCGATCAAGTCTACTCCGCCATTCAATCATGGCTGATCTATTTTCCCTTCTAATCCAATTCTTCTGCCTCACCCCCACAACATCCAACACCCATGCATGTTTTAGTGGGACACTTTGCATGGCTGATACTGCACCAATGACCTTCATGCTTAATTCCCAGGAAAACAAGGAAGGCCATACAGTTCGAATAAAAGAGAAGTAATCACTATGATGGGCTTATACCTTGGGCCTTCCAATAGCCAGCAGGTACTAGGGAGACAGATATAATGGCAGATAATGGAAAGATGTAAGTGGAACATGGTTATGATAGTGGGTGATTTTAACTTCCCCAATATCTACTGTGACTCCACTCAGGAAAGTTCCTTGAAGCAATACATTGATAGTACAACTAGAGTTTGAGCCATAATACAATTCCCAGTATTGGGAATGAACCAGGCCGGGTGATCAATGTTTCAGTGGGGGAGCATTTTGGGTAGAATGACTGTAATTCTGGAAGTCTGAAGATCATTATGGACATGGATAAGACTGGACCTCTGGTGAAAATGCTAAATTGAGGCAAGGCTAATTAAAGCAGTAAGGCTATAACACAGTTGTGCATTGCACAATAGTGCAGCTGTTAGAGCGGCAGAGACACAAATTTGATCCCGTCCTTGGATACTGCCTGTGCGGAGTTTGAACGTTCTCCCTGTGACCATGTGGGCTTCCTCTGGGTGCTCTAATTTCCTCCCACATCCTAGAGATATGCAGATTTGTAGGTGGGAAATGGATGTGAAAGTTGGATAACATAGAACTGGATTGAACAATTAATTGATGGTCAGTGTGCACTCAGTGGGCCAAGTGGCCTGTTTCTATTGCTGTATTCCTAAACTAAATTGAATATCAGGCAGGAATTAAAGAAGGAAGATTTAGAGTAGCGGTTTCATGGTAAATCTACATCTAATACGTGGGAGTTATAAGGCCAGCTGATTAGAGCACAGGAACAGTATGTTCCTGTGAGGATGAAAGATAAGAATGGCAAGATACAGGAATCACAGATGACAAGATGTTGTTAATAGAACATGGAACAAAGGACAACACAGCACAGGAACAGGCTCTTCCAGCACAATGTGCCGAAGATTTTCTCAATTTAAACTAATCTCCTCTGTTTGCACATGATTCATATCCATCCATGCCCTACATATCCATGTGCCTATCTAAAAGCCTCTTAAGCTCCACTATCGTGACTGCCCCCACCCACCGCCACCCCTGGCAGAATGTTCCAGACACCCACCATCCCCTTTGTAAAAAAGAATTGCCACACACATCTCTTTTAAATTTTCCCTTTCATCTTAAATTTATACCCTTGAGTTCTTGACATTTCCACCTTGGGTTCTATCTATTCTATCTATGCCTTTCATAAAAACATAGAAACAAAAAAAATAGGTGCAGGAGTGGCCATTCAGCCCTTCGAGCCAGCACCACCATTCAATATGATCATGACTGATCATCCAAAATCAGTACGCCGTTCTTGCTTTCACCCCATATCTCTTGATTCAATTAATTTTACATCCTTAAACCCCTGTCTCACGGTGCGAGTTGGCCCACGAGTGACCCCGAGTTTTCACTCGTGGTGATCACGTACCAGGAACGTAGCGGCAACGTCGGAACTCGCGCGATCAACTTGTCCACTCGTGGCGCTAACGGCAGGTACCCGTGAAACTTGATAACTCGTGAAAAAAATCAAACATGTTTGATTTTTTCCACTCTAGTCAAATTCACTGTTCAAGATAAAAATTGAAACATTTTAACTCGTTGTAACAACGTTGTAATTCGTTGACCTCAGTGTCTCGTGAGTCTAACGTGTTAACCCGTGGGCACTCTTAAATCGGCAGCTGGACAGAGTAAAAAACGGCCGATCCGCAGAATGCTTCATATTTCCTTATGACACGGGACCTGTTCGGCCCATCGAGTCCATGGTGGCCTGGGCCGGCCTTAGGAGGTGCGGGGCCCGATTGGGAAAAATGTTTGGAGATATATAAATAAATAATTATAAATGAGTCACGTGTCGTGAGTAACATGACAATTGGGGGGAGAGTTCCTTTCACAGCGTGTGGGGAGTCTAGCCAGGGGTAACGTTGCGAGGAGGGAAGGAGCGTTGAGAAGGAGAGGGTCGGGTTCATGCCTGTAACTCACTCACTGCTGCCGCGGCGCTCCGGGCGTGGAGCTACTGCATTGTGGCCGGGGAGGGAAGCAGCTCGCGTGGCTACGAGCAGCCTCCATCACCGGACGGCGGAACCGACTGCCATCTCAGCGGCTTCTGCCGGCCCGCCCACCTCTGGCAGTGCTCTCCGTCTGAACAGTGAGGGGACCAGCTCAAGCAAAGATCATAGAGCGGAGTGGGTCAGCGGGTGAAGGATAACAGCCCAGCGGGCGGTGGAGCTTACTCCTGTGTCAGCGCGATCAACGGATCAATTGAGGCTACTTGCACTGACATATGGAGTAAGCTCCACCACCCGCTGTCCTGTTATCCATCGCCCGCTGACCCACTCCGCTCTATGATCTTTGCTTGAGCTGGTCCCCTCACTGTTCAGACGGAGAGCACTGCCAGAGGTGGGCGGGATGACCCTCTCCCCAGCGCCCTTGAGCTGGATGACCCTCTCCCCAGAGCCCCCGCCCGTCCCGCTGAGCCACCACAGACAGGGAGTTGAACGTAGACACAGGGGGGTCCACCTTCAACTTCAGAGCCAAACAAAAAACACTGAGTGCTGGAGGAACTCAGTGGGCAAGGCAGCACCCGAGGGGGGAACATATCACTTATCAGGAGCCGCCACGGGCCAGGACTCTTCCCCCCAACAGAAAGGAAGCGCAGATGCAGCCATCACTGTAGCATCTCTGTCCCTATCTTCCAATTCCCACTTTGAAATAAAATAAAACTTTCGACAAAAATTTCGCAATTGTAATGTACTGTATCTTTAAAAAAAAACGACATCAACCAGGTGTGAAAATTACACTGAATTGAACGATGATTGAAAACGCATGGGAATCGACGAATCGCGATCCTGCTGCGAAATGTTTAAGTCGAAAACTGTATTTTATTTCAAAATGGGAATTTGAAGATAGGAACAGAGATGCTGCACTGAGATTTTAAGCTCTTGGGTGAAGTCGCACAGTGGGGCAGGGCTTTAGGCAGCATCTATGGAGCGAAGGAAATAGCCGGGTCTGAAGAAGGGTTTCGACCCGAAACGTTGCATATTTCCTTCGCTCCATAGATGCTGCCTCATCCGCTCAGTTTCTCCAGCATTTTTGTGTTCCGCAAAACGTCAATGATTCCGGGGATGCCGAGAGAGCTAGAGAGAGAGGTGGGGAACGGGCGAGACAGAGCGCGCGCGAGAGAGGGAGGGAGAGAGTGAAAGACAGAGAGACACAACGTGGGTCGGTAGGTAAATTGAATGACTAACCTGCTCACCAAGAACTTCACCAAAAAGAAGTTCGTACTCATGATGATGAGTTCTAAGAAATTCTCAATGTGTCATCAATGCATCAATCTACATTCCAGAGTAAAATGTAATTATATTTTGAAGAAGTGTTAATGATGCCGCGTGAATTGTATTCAAAGGAATGCAGCATCATTAATACTTTGTCTAAAACACAATTACACATTTACTGAGGAATGTGGATCGATGCATTGTTGACGCATTGGATAACTACTTGTTAACTACTAGCTGTTAACACAACTGGCTGTTAACACCACAGTGGTTAACACATCGTTTGTGTCTGATGAACGTACAGCGCTTGTATACCATGTAAAAAAATCCGTATGGGGAATGTTTAAAAAAAAATCTTTATTTGACAAAGCGAATTGGTATTTCCATATGAAATACGGAAAATTAACGCGGGGCCCCCCCTTGGGTGCGGGGCCCAATTTGGAAAAATCGGTCCAATCGGCCTAGGACCGGCCCTGATGGTGGCTATCAGAGCAATCCTACCAATTTCACTCAAAACCCAAAATGTTGGAGGAACTCAGTGGCCCCGGCTAGAATATGGGCAGGAGGCGTTTCGGACAATTCCTCAAATCCCTGATTTTTTTCTGAAGAAGGTTAATTGGCTTTGGTTGTAACTTGTCTAAAAATGTAACTAAAAATGAAAATTTTAGTAAATGTAAATGTAACTAAAAATGTTAATTGACCCTCGTGTGTAGGATGGTGCTAGTGTCGCTGGTCGGCGCGGACTTGGTGGGCCGAAGGTCCCGTTAGAAACACTGTGTCACTTTTCAGGAGAAGTTGTCAGCTCAAGAGTACGTCAGGAGACGTTGTCAGCTCGGGAGACGAACTTGGTTAACTCTGGAGACGAACTTGGAACATCGCAGTGAACGGCAAAATACCATACCCGTGGGAACTCGGTTCAAACACTTGAACATCAACTTGGGGTCTCGTGCACAACCACGAGTCTGTCACTCGGGGTCACTCGTGGGTCAACTCGCACCGTGAGACAGGGCCATTACATCAGGTCTCCCCTCAACCTCTGATATTCCAGAGAAATAGGTTTAGTCAGAAAAACAAAGGAAGCATATGTAAGGTTATGGAAGCTGAAATTGGAGAAGGCCCGTGATGAATATAAAGAAAGCAAGAGAGGTAACAAGTAATTAGGAGAGCTAAAGGGAGCTATGATATCAAGGTCGACTCATCCATACGGACCAAGATGTCCCTATCTAAGCTAGTCCCATTTGCTCACAGTTGGCCGATATTCCTCAAAACCTATCCTGTCCATGTACTTGTCCAAGTGTATTTTAAATGTTGTTATAGTACCTGCCTCAACAACCTCCTCTGGCAGCTCAATCCTTTAATGCATAAATCTATAACTAAGATTAATTATGAAGCTATTATTTGATAATGCTTTGACATCTTCATTGAAGAAAAGGAACCCTTGGAATGTGAAAAAGTCACAGCTGATTTGGTGCACTGTTTGTCATTTCAATTCAGTGAGGATGTGGAGAGGAGATGAGATACAATAGTGTAATCACAGTGATTGGTCTTCATTGTAGTATTACAAAAATGAAAACTGGTTAGAGTGAAATAAAAATATCTTGCCGAGCAGTGATGACATTCTGCCTGTCCTGCTGTTACTCCAGCATTTTGTGTCTATTGATATTTCTAAGTTCTATTTGAAAATCGTTGCGTCATCATAATATGTTTACCTCTTGATTGTTAGCTCTGAAGAAAAATCAGATGAAGAAGAAGTCATTACAGAAGAAGATATGGATAAACTGAAGGAAGAAGTGGAAGAAAAGAAGAAACTCATTGCAACTTTACGAAACAAGCCCTCGCCCATGAAGCAGAAATTACAACTACTAAAGTAAGTGCTTCTGTGTCATGAATTATTACAGTCAAATCTTAAAGAATTGAGAAGATGTAAGTAACCAATTCTCAATGAATAATTGGGATTTATTTTAATCTCATGTGAGTTGTAGGCATGAGATTGGAGGGTGATTAGTGTGGAGGGTGACTAGTGATAGTTTCAGGCCTCAGGTATCTTCCATCCCAGACCTCACTTAAAATCCCGGGTAAAGATTTGCTGATACTTGGCCATCTGCTAACATAAAGGCCAAAGAAGTGTGGCTTCAGGATGGGGAAGGGCAGGGGCAGAAATCACTTACCAGAAGGTGCTCTTCCCCCTTCAGGCCAATGTCTGATGTCACCTAGATGTATGCTCACAGTTGCTCTCCAGATCAGACTTGTCCAAGTTCTATCTGGTTCTTGAAGGGTTAATGGAATCTTGATAGGTGCAGAGTTGTGATGGAAATGCATGTTTTAGAAGGATGCATAACTGCTTGCAAAATCAAAACAAATTAATATTGGAGATGAATGGAACAGTTTGAAGTCTGAAGGCAAGCAATTTACTTTTTTAAGTTACCCACCTGCTTAGTATGCATTGGACAAGTAGGTTAAACTTAAACCTAATATTTATTTTTTAAATGGCCATATCTTCATATTGCAACACAGTTGACGAACTGGAGGAAACTTTGAAAAATGTCAGTGGACCATTCACTTTGTTTCATCCATTAACAAACCCAACCACAGTTTGTGTCCTTCCCCAAATTAGGAGATCAAAACTACATACAATACTCCAGGTATGGTCTCACAAAGACCCTGTACAATTGTAGTAGAACCTCCTTGCTCCGAAACTCAAATCCCCTCATTAATCTCTTGTGTGGAACCTTGTCAAAGGCTTTTTGAAAGTCCAGATACACCACATCCTCTGGCTCTCCCTTATCCATTCTACTTGTTACATCCTCAAAAAATTCCAGAAGATTAGCCAAGCATGATTTCCGCATTATAAATCCAAGCACTTTGATCGATCCTGTCGCTGCTTTCCAAATGCGCTGCTATTTCATATTTAATAATGGACTCAAGCATCTTCCCCGCTACCAATGTAAGTCTAAATGGTGTTTAAATCCCCGTTTTCTCTCTTCCTCCGTTCTTAAAAAGTGGGGTTACATTGGCTACACTCCAGTCCACAGGAACTGATCCAGAGTCGAGAAAACATTGGAAAATGATCACCAATGCATCCACGATTTCTAGGGCCACCTCCTTGAGTACTTTGGGATGCTGATCATAAAGTCCTGGGGATTTATCTGCCTTCAGTCCCAACAGTTTACCGAACACCATTTCCTGATTAATGTGGATTCCCTTCAGTTCTTCCCTCCCACTAGTTCCTCGGTCCCCTAGTATTTCTGAGAGATTGTTTGTGTCTTCTTTAGTAAAGGCAGAACCAAAGTATTCGTTTAACTGGTTTGCAATTTCTTTGTTTCCCATTATAAATTCACCTGTTTCTGACTGTAAGGGACCTACATTTGTCTTCACTAATGTTTTCCTCTTCTCATATCTTAGAGTATGATTGCTATTTAAAGTTGCAGGGAACATTGTAAAATGATCGTTGACCCTTTAGGTTTAAGACGAAGAGATACTTCTTCACTCAGAAGTTTGTGCCTCTTTGATGGGTTGTGTATATTCAGTGAATTAGTATTTTTTTGAATTCTGTAAGAATCAAGGACATTGGATGGGGAAGTAGATTTAGATAGAAAATCAGCTATGCTCGTATAGCATTGTATTAAATTCCATGCAGGTACTTTAGAAACATAGAAACATAGAAATTAGGTGCAGGAGTAGGCCATTTGGCCCTTCGAGCCTGCACCACCATTCAATATGATCATGGCTGATCATCCAACTCAGTATCCCGTACCTGCCTTCTCTCCATACCCTCTGATCCCCTTAGCCACAAGGGCCACATCTAACTCCCTCTTAAATATAGCCAATGAACTGGCCTCAACTACCCTCTGTGGCAGAGAATTCCAGAGACTCACCACTCTTTAGCTTGCTTCTATACCTATTCCTTGAATTCTCAGAGTTTGGTTATAATGGTGTCCAGATCAAATGTTGTCACTCTTCCCAGACCCATTGAGTCTTTCCAGCATGTTTTTTTTTTTCTGCAACTTAAATCACGAACACACTGAGACATATACATGTTCACATCTCAAGGTTTATTAACATGTACTAGTAAACTATAGCAGATTACCTGCAAGAATGCCAATCTAACTTAATATTTTTGGGAAAAAAAAAATTACTTGGCCTGTATATAGCAGTATGTTAAGGTCTACTTTTGAAGGACCTTTAATAGACTATGAATATATGCCACTTGTTGGTTTCACAAGTTACAGAACATAGTACAGTACAAGAACAGGCTGTTTAGCACACAATGCCCGAACAATCTTGATTCCAAGTGAAACTAATCCCACTTGTCTGCAGATGATCCATATCCTGCTATTCTCTGTAAGACTTTTATCATATATCATTTTGCTGATATGATTAGATGTAAATGACAGTATAACTGGCTATAGGCTTCAGTATTTTGTTAATTGCAATCCTTTTGGGGGTTGGATATTCTGCCAGCAATCAATTCTTCAGATTTTTATGAGTTCACATTTGAACCCCAAATTCCAATCCACAAACTCCGTAAAGTCACTATTTCTGCAGCAAAATGATTTGCCAATAAGATTTTAAGTGGTCTTGTGAGTAGCACTACGAGAGATTTTGTCCAGCACATGTGCTTTATTTTGTTTACTTGCTTGGAAAGTTATCTTGTCATTAACTTCCAAGGATGATCACTTTAAACATGAATGGCTTGAGAGAATAGGGTGTGTGCATGTCTGTCCTCGCATTGTCTCATAGAAAAATAATAATTGATCTGGTCTATTGAAAGTGTACTCTGATAGTGCCATGTTCTTTAATGCTACTCATCCTGTTGAATTAGAACAAACCACACAACAAATCTAAATTTACAGACTAGTTTTGCTATGTGTTTTAACTTTAACTTTAATCAGATATCTCTATCCATTTTTCAGAGAGGCGCAGGAATTTGTGGAGAAATTTGAGGGAGCACTTGGGAAAGGGAAAGGCAAAAGATTTTATGCCTACAAAGTAATGATGACCAAAGTAAGTGTCTTAACACTGCGATAAAGTTACAGCTGTGCTCCTTGATTTAATCCATTGCCTTTATAAACTTACTGCATCTTTATCTGGATGAGGGAATTGAAGGCAATATCTCCAAGTTTGCGGATGACACTAAGCTGGGGGGCAGTGTTAGCTGTGAGGAGGATGCTAGGAGACTGCAAGGTGACTTGGATAGGCTGGGTGAGTGGGCAAATATTTGGCAGATGCAGTATAATGTGGATAAATGTGAGGTTATCCACTTTGGTGGCAAAAACAGGAAAGCAGACTATTATTTAAATGGTGGCCGATTAGGAAAAGGGGAGATGCAGCGAGACCTGGGTGTCATGGTACACCAGTCATTGAAAGTAGGCAGGCAGGTGCAGCAGGCAGTGAAAAAAGCGAATGGTATGTTAGCTTTCATAGCAAAAGGATTTGAGTACAGGAGCAGGGAGGTTCTACTTCAGTTGTACAGGGTCTTGGTGAGACCACACCTGGAGTATTGCGTACAGTTTTGGTCTCCAAATCTGAGGAAGGACATTATTGCCATAGAGGGAGTGCAGAGAAGGTTCACCAGACTGATTCCTGGGATGTCAGGACTGTCTTATGAAGAAAGACTGGATAGACTCGGTTTATACTCTCTGGAATTTAGGAGATTGAGAGGGGATCTTATAGAAACTTACAAAATTCTTAAGGGGTTGGACAGGCTAGATGCAGGAAGATTGTTCCCGATGTTGGGGAAGTCCAGGACAAGGGGTCACAGCTTAAGGATAAGGGGGAAATCCTTTAAGACCGAGATGAGAAAGACTTTTTTCACACAGAGAGTGGTGAGTCTCTGGAACTCTCTGCCACAGAGGGTAGTTGAGGCCAGTTCATTGGCTATATTTAAGAGTGAGTTGGATGTGGCCCTTGTGGCTAAGGGGATCAGAGGGTATGGAGAGAAGGCAGGTACGGGATACTGAGTTGGATGATCAGCCATGATCATATTGAATGGCGGTGCAGGCTCGAAGGGCTGAATGGCCTGCTCCTGCACCTAATTTCTATGTTTCTATGTTTCTATGAAGTTTGTTGAATATCCTTGTCACGATTAGTCTATGTAGAATGTCTTTTGATATATTTCTTTTGAAAGCCTGGTGATGAAGCAGTCTGGTTGAGGAATTATTCTAAGTATTCACCATCTCCTTTTCCCATTTGGCTTTGAGGACATCCTCAGCTTTCATTCTGTGATTGATCTGTGGTGAAACATGATCTTCAGCAAAAAAACTCCTGCTTAAAGCCCCTGTCCGATGATGCAAGTTTACCCAAGAGCTCTCCCGAGTTAAAAAAAAAAAATCAAACTCGTGGTACTTCATCGCGAGTATTTTTTTATTCTTGGAAATTTTTCACACTGTTGAAAATACTTCACGAGTTTCCGCGTTTCCCGAGTACCTGCCGTTAACATTACGAGCCGCTATGAGACATCCACGATCTCCGTCGTATCTGCTACGTACATTCTACGTACTTACCACGAATTTGATTTTTTTTTATAAACTCGGGAGAGTTCTTGGGTAAACTCGCATCGTGGGACAGGGGCTCAACACCAACCTCACTCTAGTTTAGTTTGGTTTAGTTTAGTTTAGAAATGTCTCAGAATGTGACTTGGGAGAGTTATTTTTTGAAAATAAATATTTTAGGAATAGAGCTGGCCTGGAAACAGGGTATCACTCTGCTGTCTTACCTAGAGCAGGATTGGTTGAAGAGATGATTTGATATTTTTATCTGATGATGATGATGAGAAAATGACTATATCTCAAAATTTTTAATTTCAGAAATGGATGAAATTCCAACGTGACTTTGAGAACTTCAAAACTGCTTGCATTCCATGGGAAATGAAAATAAAAGAAATTGAAAGTAAGTGTAGCAATTAAGGATGCTCAAGTTCTCTTTCAAAATACACTTGCTTATTTGTCAGAGAATGAAGATAGTTTGGCATGTCGCCTGCTTTCTGTAGGATTGTTAAAGTTTTATATAAATGTCAAGAAACTCATCCCTGTTCAACAGCACTAAGCACTTTGGAAGCAGTTGCTTGGAGCTGAATATTGGAAGAATGCACAGCTACTATCACATTTATTATAAAAAAAAGGACACAAAGCACTGGAGTAATTCAGCTGATCAGGCAGCATCTCTGGAAAACGTGGATAGGCAATGTCCCAAAACATGGATATGTGACATTTTGGAATATCACCTATCCATGTTCTCCAGAGGTGCTGCCTGATCCACTGAGTTACGCCTGCATGTTATGTCCTTTTGTGTAAACCAGTTTCTTGTTTCTACATTGTTCCCACTCCTATCCCATTTCCTTTACGTTGTAGAAAAAAGCTGTTGAATAGGATATGTGCGATGAAACTTAGAAATTGAAACATTTTGTGAAATTTTGTATTTGTTCCACACTCCCACATATTTTTTCTTGCTGGTTAAAACGGTAACGTTTAGAAATAAGGAACTGGAAATGTTGGTTTGCAAAAGAAGACACAAAGTACTCCAGAAGACTGGAGTAACTCAGTATGCCAAGCAGCATCTCTGGAGAAAAAGGATAAGTGACATTTTGGATCAGGGCCCAAGTGAGTCTGAAGAAAGGTCTGGACCTAAAACATCAGCTATCTGTGTTCTTGGGAGATGCTACTTGACCCACTGAGTTATTCCAGTGTCTTCTCCTCTAACATTTACATTACCTATACATGAAAAAAAAGTACCAACAATGTTCTATTCTACCTCTGCAGCACAGAGTCAGGCTGTGTAGGAAGGAACTGCAGATGCTGGTTTATACCAAAGATAAACACAAAATGCTGGAACAACTCAGCCATTCAGGAAGCATCTCTGGAGAAAAGGAATAGGTGATGTTTTGGGTCAAAACCCTTATTTAGACCTCTTCAGTCAGAAGTGTTCCGACCTGAAACACCACCTATTCCTTTTTTTCCAGAGATGCTACCTGACCTGCTGAGTTACTCCAGCAATTTTTGGTTTATCACTGTCATCACAGAGTCAGACTGTGAAATCTGAAGGTAAGTTCAATACATCACAGGATGGGACACCATTATCTCTCAGCCCAGGAGGGGAATGGGAATAGGATTTTTTTTTTTACAATCGAATTGCATCATGGAAGCTCAAAATGCTTGCCCTTCCTCTCATGTAGTCTGATCTAGTTTGAGCAGGAAGTGTAGTTTACAGGAGTAGATGTGATAGTGCGGGATAAGATATCAAACCTATCTGCTATTCACTGACAGGGTTGAGAACTAAAGGCCTAACTGGATTGTGAACCAGTGTGAGTGATGCTGACTTTTAGTGCAATGACACTTTAAAACCACGCTTCCACAAAACTAGGATGGACACACATTCCTCACTGTGGTTCCAAGCCTGGTGCAGCATTGAGAAAACTTACATTGTTTTCTCTGGAAAGTTGGAAATTGAGGAGAAACCAGATAGAAGTTTATAAGATTTTGAGATGTATAGGTAGGGTAGACAATCAAAACCCCTTTCCCTGGATAGTAATGTCAAAGACTAGAGGGCATAGCTTTAAGATGAGGGCAGCAAAATTTCAAAGGGATGGGTACGTTTTTTTTACACATAGGGTGGGGGGTGTCTGGATCGCGTTACCAGGGCAGAAATGAAAAGGGTTTAGGAGGCTTTTAGATAGACACAGGAGCCTGGCCCTTTGGCCCAGCTTGACCATGCACATCAAGGTGCCTCATCTACACTAGTCCACCTGCCCACGTTTGGCCCATATCCCTCTCAGCCTTTCCTATCCATGTACCTGTCCAAAAGTATTTTAAATGTTGTTATAGTTTTCTGCCTTAACTACCTCCTCTGGTAGCTCATTCCACATACCCATCACCCTCTGTGAAAAAAGCTGCCCCTCAGATTTCTATTAAATCTTTTCCCTCTCATCATAAGCCTAAGTTGTCTGGTTGTTGATTTGTTACATGTTCTAAGAGGCACAGATATCCTGTGCAAGAAATGCAGAGTGGATAGCCATGTTTTTACTATGCTGTTCTAAAACTATATTCTTGGAGATAGCGGATGAATCTCAAGGAGGGTTCTCTCTGACATTTTTTCATTAAAGGTGTGTAAATATATTTTCTTGGTACCTTCAAAATCATCACTTCCAGATGGAAATCAATATTTTCCTCTTATCTGACTATTATTGTACTGTGATATTACCAATCCAGATACACCATGTCAGTTCCAATTTTTCCTTCATAGGTATATTGGACTTTTTGTAGCTTGTTATAACCATATTATTTTGGCTTTACCAGGTCATTTTGGATCTTCTGTTGCTTCATATTTCATATTCTTGAGATGGATCTATGGGATCAATATGGTTCTCTTTGGATTAACATTTGGTTTGGTCATGATCCCAGAGGTAAAGTTAATTGCTGTTTATAGTTTCATTTGAAAAGCGTCTAATTAAATGTTTACGGAATTCCTTCAACAAAATGAACATGATTTCACAAGACAATGAACGTTACTTGTTACTTGGATATTTGATCAACATGTTGCTTTTTACTGTGTAGGAAGGAACGGCAGATGCTGGTTTAAACCAAAGTTAGACGCAAAAAGCTGGAGTAACTGAGCGGGTCAGACAGCATCTCTGGAGAAAAGGAATAAGCAACCTTTTAGGTCAAGGCCCTTTTTCAGATCCAAAGAGTCTGACGAACGGTGTCGGCCCAAAACGTTTTTGTGTCAATCTTATGTTGCTTTTTACTACCAGACACGTTCTCAAATAAATAGCTCAGAGAGCTAGACAATCCCCAATAGTGACAAATTGCATCCTTCACCTGTGAAGGAATAATCAGGCAAAAGAACTATAGATGAGTTATTCCCCATTGAATTATAATATGTACTGTGATAGCAAATTTTGACCTATTATTTGCAGAGTGATGGCATTCTCAATTAAATGTGCCAATACATTTTGGGCAGGTTGTTGAAGTGTCTGGAACAAGTAATGTTATAACTATAAGTAGGAACAATGGCTGTGACTCGGTTCCCCAATTTTAACGTCCGTATTCCAGAATAGGAGTTTTTTTTTAACCATGTCTTCTCGTAGAGAATATAGAGCAAACATGAACAGTTATTACCTGTTCTTAGTTGTTGAGAGTAGATGGAGTGTATGAATTACTGCAATCTTTGCAATGGGACTACTCCCAAAATTATATTGGTGATGGAACTCCAGGAAACTGCCACTTGATAATGAGCTAATGGCAACATACTGTTACCTAGCAAACATTACTCAGCTTTCCTTGTAACTATCAAGGATTTGCCCTGCAGGTCCGTTTCGGCAGCCTGCCCAGTTCCTGCCTGGCAGCCTTCACATTTTGCAGTTAGGTTCAGCTGAGAGTTTGACTGGCCCATTTTTGGAAGATCATGGAGTCAAACGTGCTTGCTTAGTTGGGCCAAGATTGCACTGTTCACATTGCTGAACCTAGGCTTGGTTAAAAGCACGGCTGATTTATTTACAACCGCTGATATGAAATTCAGATGAACTTACAGATTGTCACTTTCTGCTGCTTTTTATGTACTTATGGTAATATGTTCAGTAGAGAGTTGTCTGGGTCATATATCAGCTCAGTTAATCTGGATGGAGTGGATTGGCCTTGAGACTGGAGTATCATGCACAAGGAGTGGGGTTAAAACCTTCTTGTGGTTGCTCTTTAGACAATAGACAATAGGTGCAGGAGTAGGCCATTTGGTCCTTCGAGCCAGCACTGCCATTCAATGTGATCATGGCTGATCATACCCAGTGTACCCCGTTTCTGCCTTCTCCCCACATCCCCTGACTCCGCTATTTTTAATAGCCCTATCTAGCTCGCTCTTGAAAGCATCCAGTGAACCTGCCTCCACCGCCCTCTGAGGCAGAGAATTCCACAGTCTCACCATTCTCTGTGAGAAAAAGTGTTTCCTTGTCTCCGTTCTAAATGGCTTACTCCTAATTCTTAAACTGTGGCCCCTGATTCTGGACTCCCCCAACATCGGGAACATGTTTCCTGCCTCTAGTGTGTCCAAGCCCATAACAATCTTATATATGTCAATGAGATTCCCTCTCATCCTTCTAAACTCCAGAGTGTACAAGCCCAGCTGCTCCATTCTCTCAGCATATGACGGTCCCGCATTCCCAGGAATTAACAATGTAAACCTACGCTGCACTCCCTCAATAGCAAGAATGTCCTTCCACAAATTAGGGGACCAAAACTGCACACAATACTCCAGGTGTGGTCTCACTAGGACTCTGTACAACTGCAGAAGGAAGTAATGGCAAACATCATTGGAGGCCAGCAGCAAGAATCTTATTTGTCCCTTCTGAAATATTACAATAAGGTTGAGGCAAGCATAATTACACTGCTTAAAAGATATTTGAACAGGTGCATGAATATGGGCCAAACGGAGGCAAATTGAAACCGCTCAGGTAGGCATCTTGGGCCAAAGGGTCCGTTTCTGTGTTGTATAATTCTATGATTCTAAGAACAAAGGAAACTATATTAATATCTGGATTTTGCTGAACTTCTGCATGTTACAACTGCTAACTGAAAAAGTATCCAAGAAAATTGTTTGCATTGAAACTTACAACTGAAAGAACAAGACCAAAAAAAGCTTCAAATCCAAATATTGTCCATCAATAATGACCTGATTATTAAATTAATCTGTGTTGTTGCTTATTCTGAATTAGCAATTGCAGTGTACCGAAGAAGTTCTAATTTTATTATTTAAATATCACATCAGTTTTTGAGATGTTTTCTAAGGTATGGTTTAAATAATTCAATAATTTGATTTTAGGCTCTTATGGGAAAGCCCTATGGTAGCATACCTAGAAAAACTGTTCCAAAGAGTGAACAGGACTCTGCCATGAACTTTGCCACTTTGTGGGATTTTGGGGTAAGTTAAACTTTTATTTTAAGAACTATCACTGTGAAGAATATATTTTTGTGCCAGAATGTATTTTTCATTTTTAGTTCATTGTAGTATAAGTACAGATGGCACTAGTGATACAAAATCGATCCTAACCTGCGGGCGACACGGTGGCGCAGCAGTAGCGTTACCGCGTTACGGAGCCAGAGACCTAGGTCTGATCCCGACTGTGGTTCCTGTCTGCATGGAGTTTCTACATTCTTGCCGTGACCGGCGTGGGTTTCCTCCGGGTGCTCCTTTTTCCTCCCACATTCCAAAGACGTACAGGTTTGTAGGTTAATTGGCTCGGTAAAATTGTAAATTCTCCCTAGTGTGTGTAGGATAGTGTTAGTGTGTGGGGATCGCTGGCCGGCGCAGACGCGGTGAGCCGAAGGGCCAGTTTCTGCGCTGTATTTCCAAACTAAACTAAACTGAACTGAACTGAAGAAGGGCCTTGACCCAGAAACGTCACCCATTCCTTCTCGCCAGAGATGCTGTCTGTCTTGCTGAGTTACTCCAGCATTGTGTGTCTACCTAAACTAAATCTTTGTTGTTGTCTGCGTGAAGTTTGCACATTTTCCTGCAACCATGTGATTTCATCCAGGTGCTACAGTTTCCTCCCAAAGATGTGCAGGTTGGTCAGTTAGTCTGCCGCTGGAGATAGTATCTGGGCCATGGGTGAAGTTGATGATTTTGTGTGAGAGAATAGGTTGCAGGGAAATATGTTAAGAAATTAGATTAATGAAGGTGCGCTGAGCATTGGCATAATCCCATTGACATGAAACGCCTCCAACGTTGTAAGGAAATATGTAGGAGAGTCTAAAAACTGAGGGGGTAGGTTTCAGGTGATAGTGGACACAGGAGAAAAATAGGGGTGAAAGGGGAAAGATATAAAGGGGACCAGAGGGATAATATTTTCACACAGCGGGTGGTGGGCATATGGAATGTACGCCAGAGGAAGCGGAGGAGGTGGATACATTTACAACATTTAAAAGACTTTCTGACAGATACATAGAGAGGGATGGGTTAGAGGGATGTGGACCTAACGCAGGCAAATGGGACTAGCTCAGGTAGGCAACTTGGTCAGCATGGATGAGATGTGCTGAAGGGCTTGTTCCTGTGCTCTATAACTCCATGACATAATTGATTAATTAAATGTAAGATCTTTGACCATTTGGTGTGAAGAAAACAGCTTGTAAATTATTTATTCTTTCTCTAGGGCTATGCACAATATTCCGTCCTTTTCTATGGCTACTATGATCATCAGCGGTCAATTGGGTGGCTGAAGTTCCGGCTTCCCTTGAGTTACTTCCTGGTGGGAATTGGTACAATAGGATACAGCTTCATGGTGGTGATAAGAACGTAAGTTCCATCTTCTTGGTTAAAGTATTTTCTTGGAAGTGTGGTCCAAGCAGTCCACATACCAAATTCATAATTTTTGAAATAATTTTAATATTGATCTGTAATTTACATAATAACATATTTGGATCAAAATTGGTTTTCAAATAAACTGTAATGTCAATTAAGATGTGAGATCAGTTGATGATAGGGGTGACAATAGTATCTGCTGTGTATTGGGATAAATGCAATACCGTCTGCATAATATATCATCTAATAAACTTTAGTGAACCCCACAGCATCTACATCTAGGTTTATCTTTATTATTGCAGTGAAAAACATTGTCTTGTTTGGTCTAACACTGGACACTGGATCTATTGTGTCCAGTGTTAGACCAAAATTTCTAATCAACCAAAGGGTGTCAAGATTGTGGCACCATGAATTAATGAAAAATTAGAGATCTTAAAAAATAAAAATAAATTGGAACAGAAGAAATAGAATGGGCCAAGGTTTACTTCATCATTCATCCTGTCGAAAGATGGTTCTAACCCGAAACACCACATATCCATTTTCTCCAGAGATGCTGCCTGACCCACTGAGTTACTCTAGCATTTTGTGTCAATCTTTGGTATAAACCAGTATCTGCAGTTCCTTTTTATTTCATTTTATTTCACCATTGTCGACTTCATCTGTGAAGATAATGTTGTCGTTTTAGATCGGCATTTAGCCACTAAAGTCAGACTAAAGTCAGATCAAACCTTATGAAGCCGACAACTGTAATTAAAACCGTAACTATCATGCTTTCCTGTTTTGAAATTATGTTAAGAAAACCAGTACATACGCACATTAGCCGCAATAGAAATAACCCCATTATCGACGACTTATATCCCACTTGCATAGACACATAGAAACATAGAAAATAGGTGCAGGAGGAGGCCATTCGGCCTTTCGAGCCAGCACCGCCATTCATTGTGATCATGGCTGATCGTCCCCTATCAATAACCCGTGCCTGCCTTCTCCCAATATCCCTTGACTCCACTAGCCCCTAGCGCTCCATCTAACTCTCTCTTAAATCCATCCAGTGACTTGGCCTTCACTGCCCTCTGTGGCAGGGAATTCCATAAATTCACAACTCTCTGGGTGAAAAAAGTTTTTTCTCACCTCAGTCTTAAATGGCCTCCCCTTTATTCTAAGACTGTGGCCCCTGGTTCTGGACTCGCACAACATTGGGAACATTTTTCTCATAGAGATTGGATTGACTCAAAACTTAGCCACACTACAATAGTGAGTATAATCTAATCAAATCACTGTGCTATGTCGGTCACTCTAAGTGGCCTCAGAGTTGTACCTGAATTCGTTGGCACTCTTTCAGTATCATATTAATTTAACCTGACAGCAGCACCGTTCAACCTGCCCCATCACCATAAGAAAACTGATTTCATCTAGGCAGCTAATACATTTAATTAAATCACTGTTACTGTTTCTCCTCATCAAATTTTTAATTAACTGGAGAATAAAAAAGCAAGAAGATAGCAAAAGGTCAGTATGGAGCTGCAATTATGGGAGAATGTGATTCACAAATGCCTAAAAAGTACATCTGCTGATGAGTCCTGATCGCACCATGAATGAATCGCATTTTGCCATTTGCTTCTGGCTGTCACAGTTTCAAATTATAAATTTCACTTTAGATTTTTCAATTAAACGAATGTGTAAAAAGTAAAAAAATGCATACATGGATATATTAACACTATTTATTGCACAATGTTCATTTGGGGCTATGAGCTAGTGGACACTGAGAGAAAATAAGTATAGAAGCTCGTAATGTAGGTCACCATCAGTTTGGGATGATATTTTTCAGGCCAACCCGATCGGAACTCGTTAAATCATAAAAATCTCCTGTTGAGAAATTCCTTATTTCATTTGTATATCTGCACTTCAGTTATTTAAACTAACCATGATTGAATCCAATACTGTGCTTTTACAAGCAAATAAAGACCCTTTTATTAAATTGGGACAGATGGATTGATCAAGCTGTTGTCGCAGAATAGAATTGTTCAGCAACATTGTTTGATTCTCTTTTCTGAGGTTCTTGAATGGTTCATACGAGATAGGAGCAGAATTAGGCCATTCAGCTCATCAAGTCTACTCCACCATTCAATCATGGGCTGAACTATCATTTTCTCTCTCAACCCCATTCTCCTGCCTTCACTCTATAACACTTGACACCTGTACCCATGGTCAATGTTCACAAAAAGACTGCTTGACTAGAGTAAGAAAGATAAAAGGAAGACTGTGTTGAGTAGGTAAATAATGGAGAGAATGCTTGAACTGTCAGGTTTCATGTCATTCTGCGCCACTACATTCAAACAAGATAAGCACATCTAATCAGTTTTTGTCTTAATCACGGCGTGTTCTTTTCATTATTTGAACGTTAATTGCAGCTTTTTATTGACTTATTTGCAAACATCATTTTGGTCTGAACATCTGCAGTAAACATAGAAACATAGAAATTAGGTGCAGGAACAGGCCATTCGGCCCTTCGATGATGATCATGGCTGATCATCCAACTCAGTATCCTGTACCTGCCTTCTCTCCATACCCCCTGACCCCTTCTGCCACAAGGGCCACATCCAACTCCCTCTTAAATATGGCCAACGAACTGGCCTCAACTACCTTCTGTGGCAGAGAATTCCACAGATTCACCACTCTCTGTGTGAAAAACGATTTTCTCATCTCGGTCCTAAAAGACTTCCCCCTTATCCTTAAACTGTGACCCCTTGTCCTGGACTTCCCCAACATCGGGAACAATCTTCCTGCATCTAGCCTGTCCAACCCATTAAGAATTTTGTAAGTCTCTATGAGATCACCTCTCAATCTTCGAAATTCCAGCGAGTACAAGCTGAGTCTATCCAGTCTTTCTTCATATGGAAGTCGTGCCATCCCAGGAATCAGTCTGGTGAACCTTCTCTGTACTCCTTCTATGGCAAGAATGTCTTTCCTCAGATTAGGAGACCAAAACTGTACGCAATACTCCAGGTGTGGCCTCACCAAGACCCTGTACAACTGCAGTAGAACCTCCCTGCTCTTGTACTCAAATCCTTTTGCTATGAATGCCAACATGCCATTTGCTTTCTTCACAGCCTGCTGCACCTGCATACCTACTTTCAATGACTGGTGTACCATGAAACCCAGGTCTCGCTGCATCGCCCCTTTTCCACATTTATCCACATTATACTGCATCTGCCATACATTTGCCCACTCACCCAGTCTATCCAAGTCATCCTGCAGCCTCCTAGCATCCTCCTCACAGCTAACACTGACCCCCAGCTTCGTGTCATCCGCAAACTTCGAGATGTTGCATTTAATTCCCTCGTCCAAATCATTAATGTATATTGTAAATTGCTGGGGTCCCAGCACTGAGCCTTGCGGCACCCCACTAGTCACTGTCTGCCATCCTGAAAAGGACCCGTTCACTCCTACTCTTTGCTTCCTGTCTGCCAGCCAGTTCTCTATCCACATCAATAATGAACCACCAATACCGTGTGCTTTAAGTATGATTTAAACAGGATGATTTGAATGTTAGTATTTCCTCATTGGAGTAGTTCAGTTTTTTCATTTTATTTGTACAGTAATGGAAAGTTGTGACTTTTTTTTCCAATATTGGAAACATCCATCTCAGTAGGGCATAAGTACTTGTGGGATGCCTTTTGCTTATCATTTTTTGTTCTTTTTTTCCCCATATCATAGACCGATAAGACACAGACATAAACAACATGTGGCTTCTATTTTTCTTTAAGGAGGGAATTAGAAGACGTGATTCATAGTTGTGGCAGTTGTTGACTGAGTGAATGGAGGGCTTTTGTTGTGTGTAATAGTATGGCAATACATGAGGAAAAAGGTTGAGTGTCATTGTAATTGGACTTGGTTTTACATTTTTCACTACATAACCTGCTGCCAAATACCCAGCAGCCAGTTAAATCTTATTGTGACATAGTTCTTGTGTCCTTGAATATGATAATGAATTAGCTGTCATTACATCCCTAAGATAAAGCTATAATATCTCCACAGAATGGCAAGTAATGCGAATGAGGAGGGCGGAGGAGATGACACAAGCTTTAACTTCAGTTGGAAGATGTTTACAAGCTGGGACTACTTGATAGGCAATGCAGAAACTGCAGATAACAAATTTGCTTCCATCACCACCAGCTTTAAGGTACATATTACTTTGCTGGTCATTCATACCTTCTTAAAGTTTAATTCTCTGAACTTAGCATTGTACTTCAGACGTCAAGTGATTTGTTTGAGTCATATTTTTTAGTAATGGCCACTACTTTGAATGCTGTTCAGAGCATCAACATCCTAGGTTTCATTCTTATTTGGTAGAGAAGGTGAGAATCATCCAATATCAGTTTTTGAATGTAAGATTGGAGTTGTTGCTTACAATAAATCACCTGTGCCACACAGGAATCCATTCTTGAAATTAAAGTGTGCACAGTCAATAATCCTTGATTAGTAAATTGATTATCATTTGATTCCCCATAGAGATTTGAAAAGATAAAAAGGTTACTATAGGATATGACAGGGCAATGAGACAGCAGATTGATACAGCAATTAGAGTTACAGAGTCATACAGTATGGAAACAGACCCTTCGGCCCAACACTGGCCAACATGTCCCTGCTACACTAGTCCCACCTACCAGCATTTGGTCCATATCCCTCCAAACCTGTCATATCCATGCACCTGTTTAACTACTTCTTAAATGTTGGGATGGTCCCTGCCTCGACTACCTCCTCTGGCAGTTGTTCCATACATCCATCACTCATTGAGTGAAAAAGTTACCCCTCCGATTCGTATTAAATCTTTTCCCCTTCACCTTAAACCTATGCCCTCTGGTCCTCGATTCACCTAGTCTGGGCAAGAGACTCTGTGCGTCTAACCAATCTAGTATTGCAACCTCTCGGGCTCCAAGTAACCTAACCTCAGGCCCCCTGCTGTTTAGTCTGCTTACACACGACTGTACTGCTAGACTCAACAACAAGTTCATCAACAAGTTCGCTGATGACACAACAGTGGTGGGTCTCATCAGTGACGATGATGAGTCGGCGTACAGGATGGAGGTGGAGCTGCTCACAGGATGGTGCAAATCCCACAACCTCATTCTCAACGTGGGAAAAATGAAGGAGATGGTGGTTGACTTCAGGAGGGCGGGAAAACAACGCCATACACCTCTGCACATCGATGGAGCTGATGTGGAAAGGGTCAGCAGTGTGAAGTTCCTAGGACTCCACCTGTCAGATGACCTGACGTCCACGACCAACACCACAGCACTGGTCAAGAGAGCCCAGCAGCGACTACACCCTCTCCGAAGACTACGGAAAGCAGGTCTCCCCGCTGCACACCTACGAACATTTTATAGGGGGACAATCGAGAGCACATTAACCTACGGCATCACCTCCTGCAAGGCGTACGAACGGCACCAACTGGACAGGATTGTGAAGACCGCCAGCAGGATTATTGGTGCTCCACTCCCTTTATTGCTGGACATATACAGGAAGAGATGTATTAGCAGAGCCATCTCCATCATCAAAGACCCCTACCACCCATCGCATCACATATTCTCCATCCTGCCATCTGGGAAGAGGTACAGGAGCATCAGCTGCAAAACCAGCAGCATGCTCCTCAGCTTCTTCTGAAGCCATTGTCGTGGCTAATAAGTACTTTTACTGATATACGGACTTTGCCCCCAGGAAAATGATAATGCCAAAGTATCGCGCACCAAAGTAAATGGCAAGAAATGAATCAAAAGAGAATTAATGGGCACATGAGAGTGAATAGGTCACAGGAAGCAATCTTTCAATTGATTTTCTTTGAGGCATATATTATCCTCAATGTGATACTTGATTAGTTGTATTTCAAGCTGCTTCCACTTACAGGATTAGTACTGATAAGGCACAGATCATCCACACAACTATAGACAAACACTTGCTAATTCTGTTCACATTCTGCGGCAAACTGATAGATTATTGAACCTAAAAATAAATGTAACATAACCTATTCACCCAAAATTTGCTAGCCTTCTTTTCTAGCTTGCAGATAGGTACCTTTGGACATTTACATATGACTTGAAATAATTTCCTTCAACACAGGAATCCATTCTTGAAGAACAAGAGAATCGGAAAGAAGGAAACATCCATTTAACTCGGTTCTTACGGGTTCTTGCCAATTTCTTGGTGCTCCTCACTTTGGCTGGAAGTGGCTACTTGATTTTCTTTGTCGTCAGAAGGTCTCAGAAGTTTGCACAGCAAGGACTGGAAGACTACGGATGGTGGGAAAGAAATGAAGTTAGTGTCCAACCTCATTTTCTTCAATGTGGAATCTCTTCAACATCTGTAATCAGGAACATAATTCAGCATTAGGATTTCTCTGCATTTGTTTCCGTTTTCACGTGATGTTTTTGAAAACATTGCCCTATTAAATGTTATTGGGATTAAAACCTATAATTGGATATGATTATTCTGAAGATTTTATATTTGTCAAAGAGTCATCGAGTCATCGAGTCATAGAAACCTAGAAGCATAGAAACATAGAAAATAGGTGCAGGAGTATGCCATTCGAGCCAGCACTGCCATTCAATATGATCATGGCTGATCATCCAGAATCAGTACCCCATTCCTGCTTTCTCCCCATATCCCTTGATTCCGTTAGCCCTAAGATCTATATCCAACTCTCTCTTTGAGAGATACAGTGTGGAAACAGGCCCTTTGGCCCAACTTGCCCACACCGGCCAACATGTCACAGCTACACTAGTCCCACCTGCCAACATTTGGTCCACATCCCTCCAAACCTGGCCTATCCATGTTGAGTAAGATATATTTTTTTAAATGATTGAAATATTATACTGATGCTCAGCAGTATTTATTTGATTAAACTGTATGTGATGTTATTACAATATGTGCTAACATGTTGTTTTTGTTAGGTAAATATGGTAATGTCTCTGCTGGGTATGTTCTGTCCAATGTTATTTGACATCATCAGTCCTTTAGAAAATTACCACCCACGGATTGCACTCCAATGGCAACTGGGACGCATTTTTGCTTTGTTTCTTGGTAATCTCTACACATTTATTATTGCTTTGTTGGATGAAATTAATCTCAAGGTAAGAATAATGCAACAGCTATCGATTATATCTTCACACTCAAAATTACATTTCAAGCTGAAGGAGTTATTTTACATCACGTTGCTTCTTTAATTTCAGCTCGAAGAAGAGAAGATTATTCGATACAATATCACAATCTGGGAAAACAATCTTTACAATGGAACATGGTTAGGGAACTCATCAGCACGTCCTCCATTAGACGTAGATCCTGCAATTGTACCTAGAGGACCTTGTTGGGAGACGATGGTGGGACAGGTACCTCTTGTTTAACAATGACTGCTAACTTTAATCACCAAGACCTCTGTAATTTGAACTCAAGTTCCCAAGATTTCCAGAAATAAGTTGTACATTGGGTGGGGTTTAAGTTTTCAGGAGGTTGATTAATGAAATGTACATCAGTCTGAAAAAGGGCCATCACCGGAACGGCACACATCCTTTCTTTCCAGGGATGCTGCCTGACCTACTGAGTTACTCCAGCACTTTGTGTCTCTCCTAAATGTACCAACAGACAGCTTTTGCAGCAAACAAAGAGGACTAAGCCATTAAAAAAAAGAGAATTTAGTTGTTTATTTGAAAGAATGCATAATACAGTCTATGACAAGAAGTCTGGGTGGGGTGAGTATAGACATGGCTGATTAGGGTCATAAGCTTAACCTAGGAATGGCCCTAACTATTTGTTTTCAATCCTCAGTTAATACAATGTCATTAGATCAACAAATTTAGTAAGGAACAGAAATATCTTGAGCGTTAACCTTGTAATTCTTCCTTCTGTATTAATACTGCCTTCAGGGAAATAAATGTCACTTTGCCTTTAGTTATCTTAATTTTTCACTTTACTTGCAATATTAATTTGGTTTGATCTTATTCAAGGGCAAAACAAGTCTTGGGTTATGATAATAACAATTGTAATTCAGGCAGAGATTTTACTGGAACCTGATAACAATGTCACTGTGTAATTCTGCCTTCTTGCAGGAGTTTGTGCGACTCACCGTTTCAGATACTTTGACTACCGTCATAACTATACTGATCGGGGATTTTCTTCGTGCTGTATTTGTCAGATTCGTTAACTATTGCTGGTGCTGGGACCTCGAGTACGGATTTGTAAGAACTGACTTATATTTTCACAGACACATGCAAACACATGCATGCCCTGCCTGTAACAAAAGTACAACACAATATGAACAATTATAAATAATGATAAATATTTGGCAGAAATGATTGAAAAAATGTATTATTTTTGTTTAGCCCTCCTATGGAGAATTTGACATTAGCGGGAACGTTTTGGGTTTGATCTTCAATCAAGGCATGATATGGTGGGTGGAGCAGGAAGGTTGTACATTCTGAGATATTTATTTTCAACTTGTGTTTCACATAGCCCTGAAGAAACTGAAGCCAACATCTATTATCAGACCCTTCATAATTCAGCTCAAGATCCTTGCAGGATGAAAAACGAAAAGGTTCATTGAGCCAAGAGAGGAAGGCAGCAGGTTAACCTTCTGCCACACCTCTTATTTGATATTGTCATTACTGCAGGGCCTCCGAGATAGTAATGTTTAGACTTTATATTACTAACAGATATTCCAATTAATTTGAATTTTTTTAATTGAAATATGTATAGATGACTTTACAAAAATTAATAACTGAATTAAATAATTTATTGGAATCCCAGATATATTTTGCTGAATTAAAAATAGTCAAAAGGATGAAGCTTTGAAGAAATGAATGATGTTACTTTCAGAGTATTTCCAATAGAGCAAAATATTCTATTGGAATATTGTTGCTGCTTTAAAATCCTGCTTGTTAATGTTCCCTGGTGGTTACAGACCTGCAGACATATGTTAATTAATAATAAATCCTTACCTTATATTTTAACAGAAGTATTGGAAGTACTAAGGTGGTGTGAAGGGCCTGTTTCTATACTGTATAGCTCTATGACTATGAACCGCGGACAATTAATTAAAATGGCGATATTCTCTACTGGGAATAGCAGGACAAGAAAAACAACATATTTCATTATCCAATGAAACAATGTATTTCAAGACAAGTTTAACATATCAGATTGTCCTTTAAAACATCCAATGAATTAATTAGCATATTTTATCACTGTAATAATTTCCAGGGAAACCACACACTGCTTAAAAGTCCTTTTTGATTTATTCAAACGCATCCATGCAAGTTTAATAATATGGAACCAATTGCTGCTATCAGGCAACTGAACCATCCCATATAACCATATAACCATATAACAATTACAGCACGGAAACAGGCCCTCTCGGCCCTTCCAGTCCGTGCCGACCATTTGTTTTCCCCTAGTCCCATCTACCTGCACTCAGACCATACCCCTCCATTCCCTTCACGTCCATATACCTATCCACTTTAGTCTTAAATGTTAAAATCGATCCTGCCTCCACCACTTCTGCTAGAAGCTCATTCCACACAGCCACCACCCTCTGAGTAAAGAAGTTCCCCCTCACGTTACCCCGAAAACCTCTGTCCCTTAATTCTCATGTCATGCCCTCTTGTTTGAATCTTCCCTACCCTCAATGGGAAAAACATATCCACGTTAACTCTGTCTATCCCTTTCATCATTTTAAAGACCTCAATCAAGTCCCCCCCTTAACCTTCTGCGCTCCAAAGAATAAAGACCTAACTTGTTCAACCTTTCTCTGTAACATAGTTGCTGGAACCCTGGCAACATTCTAGTAAATCTCCTCTGTACTCTCTCTATTTTGTTGACATCCTTCCTATAACTATGCGACCAAAATTGTACACCATACTCCAGAATTGGTCTTACCAATGCCTTGTACAATTTTAACATTACTCCCCTACTCCTATATTCAATGCTCTGATTTATAAAGGCCAGCACACCAAAGGCTTTCTTCACCACCCTATCTACATGCGATTCCACCTTCAGGGAACTATGCACAGTTATTCCTAAATCCCTCTGTTCCACAGCATTCCTCAATTCCCTACCATTTACCATGCAACTAGAGAACAGTACTGAGCTACTATATGCCTTATTGGAGACCTTGGACTAACTTTGATCGGATTTTACTGGACTTTATTTTGCACTAAACATTACTCACCTTATTCCCGTTATCATGTATCTGTACACTGTGGATGGCTCAAATGTATTGCCTTTCCACTGACTAGTTAGCGCACAAACCAAAGCTTTTCAATGTGCACGTAACAATAAACTAAACTCAAACCCAATAGGATTATCTTTGCTGTTTGTAATTGGAGAAAAATAGATCTGTAATATTGTAACATAAAGCAACAATTCCTTTTCCTTTTATCTTCCATAGGATGGGTGCCTTTTACGCTCCATGCCTTCCAGCTATCAATGTTTTACGTCTCCTGGCTTCCATGTACCTACAGTGTTGGGCTGTTATGTGTACCAATGTTCCACATGAGCGAGTGTTTAAGGCATCAAGATCCAATAACTTCTATATGGCTATGCTGTTGATTATCTTGTTCCTGTCAACACTGCCTGCGGTTTACACAATTGTTTCAATACCTCCATCTTTTGATTGTGGACCATTTAGGTGAATAATTTTGCTTCAAAACTAACAATTTCTCAATTTGCATTGTGGCATTGATCTCACGTACCTGGCAGGAGTCATCAGATAGCAACCTGGGGAAGAGTACTGTAAATTTTCTAATCAATACTCTTTAAGTTGTGGCACCCTTCCTGCTATCGTGGTTGAAGCTGTTAGATCTGAATAAGTCCAATGAGAGGTTAATTGATCAAGTTAATAGTTAAACGCTGTATTATTTTGCCGGGAATTTGCTGAATTCTAGTACGAGTCCAGGAAATTGCAATGGAAATTCAGGAAATGCTATGGAAACATTTTACTGAAATAGCCATCAAAGAAACATCTGACTTTGGCTTTAAGTTAGTATCATAGCAGGTTAAAGCAAAGGTGATTAATGTGTTGTGATTTCTACATTACAGTGGGAAATATAGAATGTTTGATGTTATTCAAGAAACACTGGACAATGATTTTCCAGCCTGGTTTGCACAAGTTTTCAGTGCAGCAACCAACCCTGGTTTGATTCTTTCTTTCATTTTACTCATGGTGTAAGTATTTCAATTTAACCTTTCTTTTTCAGTTTTTGAATGTGTCATATATATCTTCAGTTATAGACAATAGACAATAGATGCAGGAGTAGGCCATTCAGCCCTTCGAGCCAGCACCACCATTCACTGTGATCATGGCTGATCATCCACAATCAGTACCCCTTTCCAGCCTTCTCCTCATATCCCTTAACTCCGCTATCTTTAAGAGTTCTATCTAACTCTCTCTTGAAAGCATCCAGAGAATCGGCCTCCACTGCCTTCTGAGGCAGAGAATTCTACAGATTCACAACTCTCTGGGTGAAAATGTTTTTACTCATCTCCTTTCTAAATGGCCTACCCCTTTTTCTTAAACTGTGGCCCCTGGTTCTGGACTCCCCCAACATCGGAAACATGTTTCCTGCCTCTAGCATGTCGAATCCCTTAATAATCTTATGTGCTTCAATAAGATCCCCTCTCATCCTTCTAAATTCCAGTCTATACAAGCCCAGTCGCTCCATTCTTTCAACATATGACAGTCCCGCCATCCCGGGAATTAACCTCGTGAACAGTGGCTTGTTGATCTGAAAAGCCCAGATTTGATCTGCAATACTTTTCCAAAATATTATGTATCATTAATGTAAAATCTATTGCAAATTTAGATTTTAGAGTAAGGATATTATTAGTCTTCACTGTAGAACTCTGCAATTTAATAGTCGTTGATATTGCAAGGACTCATAATACACTGACTTGAAGGAGGTGATAAAGTTCTAACCAACAACCAATGCATTGATAAAGGAAGGGATGATGTGACTGGTTGTGTTTGGGGCTGGAAGAGAATGAATTTTAGTGAAAGAATAATTAATATCGTAAGAAGAGAATCATTTAAACCTAACCAAATATACTTGGGAATAACTGTATAAAAATAAAAATAACATTGCCTTTGAACTAATATCACAAATGTTTAGGTCTGTGGGAAAAAAATGTACAACTAGATAGCATAGCAAAAGGATTTGAGTACAGGAGCAGGGAGGTTCTACTTCAGTTGTACAGGGTCTTGGTGAGACCACACCTGGAGTATTGCGTACAGTTTTGGTCTCCAAATCTGAGGAAGGACATTATTGCCATAGAGGGAGTGCAGAGAAGGTTCACCAGACTGATTCCTGGGATGTCAGGACTGTCTTATGAAGAAAGACTGGATAGACTCGGTTTATACTCTCTGGAATTTAGGAGATTGAGAGGGGATCTTATAGAAACTTACAAAATAAGGGGTTGGACAGGTTAGATGCAGGAAGATTGTTCCCGATGTTGGGGAAGTCCAGGACAAGGGGTCACAGCTTAAGGATAAGGGGGAAATCCTTTAAGACCGAGATGAGAAAGACTTTTTTCACACAGAGAGTGGTGAGTCTCTGGAACTCTCTGCCACAGAGGGTAGTTGAGGCCAGTTCATTGGCTATATTTAAGAGTGAGTTGGATGTGGCCCTTGTGGCTAAGGGGATCAGAGGGTATGGAGAGAAGGCAGGTACGGGATACTGAGTTGGATGATCAGCCATGATCATATTGAATGGCGGTGCAGGCTCGAAGGGCTGAATGGCCTACTCCTGCACCTATTTCTATGTTTCTATAGTTAGATGTTATCAATTGTAATAACTAATGAATTTAAGGTAATTGATTGCCTTGAACTTCCTCTATACCTATGTGACACATATAGCTCAATTATTTTTGAATTGCTAACTCCTAGTGTCAGATTAGAGAATTTAACCATAATGTAAATCTTGCCATTTTGTAGCTTGGCTATATATTATCTTCAGACAACTTCTAAATCATACAAGGCTGCAAACCTGGAACTAAAGAAGAAATTACAAAATGTAAGTACTTGCATTAATAAAGAAATATAACGCATGTTTTATGCAGTCCTATGGAAATGGAAATGTGATCACTAAACGTGATCAGGACTTCTGTGCGCACATAGACGGCAATGAAATGTCATTGTTATGCTCATATTCAGATGCAGCTGAAATGGAACAGTGGTGTCAGTTGTTGTGTGATGCATGTTTAGATGTACTGCTGCAACGGTTATGCCTGTGGATGCTTTTCAAAAACCATCTGGGTCTTGTCACCAAAAGCATACCTTAAAGGAAGGAAGAAAGTCTATTCAAGTGCAAGGCAAAGGGCCTGTTCTTAACTAATCCAGTGTTGGGAACCTTCCAGTGAAAACAATCAATGGTCTTAAATGATGGATATGACACTAATTGATGGGAGGTGGGCCAGCCATTCTATTCTTTGCCTCGCGTGCTCACCCCTGACCGCATGATGCACTTTGTCCCTCGGGGTGCATTTTCATGTTCAGTCCCCTGATGAAGCCATTTAATAAAAAGTTGAACAAATAACATCACAATTTGAAACAGCAGTTGTCAAGAGAGGGAACATTTTAAGAGCTCCCGCCATGACAATAGGTTGCACTTCCAAATGTATGAATGTCGTGCAACGTAGGACATTATGTGCCAATACCGCATGGAAATGCACCGCAAGCTCTAAATACATAATCATACATATCTGCACAACCCCTTGTACTCGAGGTGGTAATCCATGGTCTTGTTGACTGGTGGGGCAGGATTAAAACCAAATCAAAGGGGCAAATGACCTACTTCAGCTTCTATTTCTGATGTTCTTACATTCTCATATTTTCCTGTTGGAAATGTTGTGTCTGCCCTAAATATTTCATTTCATCTGTATGTCTTAAAGACAGGCCGGTGTCGATACCCACCACATCAGATCATATCATATCCTTCAACATGAGGAGAGTGGGGAAGAGGCATATTGATTGAACCTAATGTGAATTGAATTCAATCTCCCAATCCTCATTAAATGAATAAAAAGGCAAATGCTCGAAACACTCTGATAACAAACTTATGAACAGTTATGTGATAAATTAGGGTGTAACGAAACGAAACTAAACTAAACGAAAATGTACTAAACTAAAATAAACTTAAAAAAACTGAAATTAGACTCAAGAAGCTGGAGTAACTCAATGGGTCAGACAGCATCTTTGGAGAAAAGGAATAGGTGACGTTTTGGGTTGAGACCCTTCTTCAGACTGAGAGTCTGAGGAAAGGGAAACGAGAGATATAGACAGTGATTTAGAGAGATATAGAACAAAGTAATGAACGATATGCAAAAATGTAACAATGATAAAGGAAACAGGCCATTGTTAGATTGGGACTAGGTGAAAACGAGTTACAAACAATGAGAGTCAAAAAGACAACTTTGAAGCTGGTACAACTTGGATGGGGGATGGATGGAGAGAGGGGGAAGCAGGGGTTACAAAGTTAGAGAAATCAATTCCAACATTATTCCTGTGCAAAGCTGTTCACCGCACGTTGTCACTTAGTACATCTGCATATGATCCTCATCGCCTGCCGTCAGGCAGTCTCTTAACCTGGTCAGGTTCAAGGACTTCCCCTCCTTCTCCTGGTCATTATCTCTTTCCTTGCTTTCCTTTTCTCACCTTTCCTAACCAGCAGAGTTACATGCTATGTTCTTGCTAGAGGTATGGTTCCAGAACTCTTGACGTGGTTAAAACCAAATTTGAGAAGCATTTAGCTACTTCTAAAGTGTGGGTTTAATACAAACAATTGAGAATGAATTTCTCCCTGACTATGCTTTAAAAATAACTTTTTTGGATTGAATTATTGACAGCAAAGTGAAGAAAACAAAAAGAGGAGCAAAAAGAACGCTGACGCTGCAGCAGATCAAATGGAACAACTGCAACATTCCTTGAAAAAAGGTATGGAAAATGAACTGAGATTAATGGTAAAAAGAATGCTGGAAGCAGTTTTCTGCTCTGTAATTTGGAAAGGCGTTTTCTTTGTTGTAGTAGAATTTTGGAGTAAAATGGAGCTGTGAAATCTGGCACAAGTGTTTGGGGGAATTTTGAGTGCAAAAAACAGTTCCAAACTGGCATTAAAATTAGTGGGAGAGGCTATTAACACCTCTGCAATTAATACTCACTGTGAGTAGGCAGAATAGGAAGTCGTTGGCATTCATCAGATTTTCGTTTTTTATAAACCAAGTGTGAAAGTGGCAGTATTACCTAAATTATAGATAATGTCAAGTTTAGTATAGTGAATAATCATAAGATATTGTAAGACTTCAGGATACAATAGACGGGAAAGCGAAAATAGGATGCCATTCAATGTAAAGGACACAGTGACGCAGTTAATTCAGCTACTGCTTCATAGCTCCAGAGACTTGGGTCAAGTCCTGACCTCTGCGTGGTGTTTGCTTGTTTGTCCTGTGACTGCATGGGGTTCTTCCAAATGCTCTGGTTTCCACCCATATCCAGAACATGTGCAAGTTCTCTGTGCTGGCCTTTATAAATCAGAGCATTGAATATAGGAGTAGGGAAGTAATGTTAAAATTGTACAAGGCATTGGTAAGACCAATTCTGGAGTATGGTGTACAATTTTGGTCGCCTAGTTATAGGAAGGATGTCAACAAAATAGAGAGAGTACAGAGGAGATTTACTAGAATGTTGCCAGGGTTCCAGCAACTATGTTACAGAGAAAGGTTGAACAAGTTAGGTCTTTATTCTTTGGAGCGCAGAAGGTTAAGGGGGGACTTGATTGAGGTCTTTAAAATGATGAAAGGGATAGACAGAGTTGACGTGGATACGTTTTTCCCATTGAGGGTAGGGAAGATTCAAACAAGAGGGCATGACATGAGAATTAAGGGACAGAGGTTTTGGGGTTGAGGGGGAACTTCTTTACTCAGAGGGTGGTGGCTGTGTGGAATGAGCTTCCAGCAGAGGTGGTGGAGGCAGGATCGATTTTAACATTTAAAAGTAAAGTGGATAGGTATATGGACGTGAAGGGAATGGAGGGGTATGGTCTGAGTGCAGGTAGATGGGACTAGGGGAAAACAAATGGTCGGCACGGACTGGAAGTGCCGAGAGGGCCTGTCTCCGTGCTGTAATTGTTATATGGTTATATGGTCAAGTTGGTTGGTTGACCATTCATTGTAATTTGCCGCCATTGGTAGAAACTGGGAGTTGATAGCTAAGTGCACAGAGTAAAGTGGGTTTGGGTAGGATTAGAGTTATACTTGGTGCTTCGTCGATGCCATGGACTTGATGAGATGAAGGTCTTGTTGCTGTGTGTGTGTCTTTCTGATTGTATGACTCAAGGAGAAGTATGACACACTTTGGTTGGACCAGCAATGAAGAGCACATTTGAAAATGAACAGGGAGACCTTGGTGATAATGACCAAAGTATTTTTATGACATTGTATATCAAGTATGCCAACAATCAAAGCATGGATTAGGATTAGTAGCAAATGAACTGCGATAGAGGTGGAACAGATGAGAAAACAATTTAGGAGGTCAGGCAGCATCTCTGGAGGGAATTGCTATATTTAAGAGTGAGTTGGATGTGGCCCTTGTGGCTAAGGGGATCAGAGGGTATGGAGAGAAGGCAGGTACGGGATACTGAGTTGGATGATCAGCCATGATCATATTGAATGGCGGTGCAGGCTCGAAGGGCTGAATGGCCTACTCCTGCACCTAATTTCTATGTTTCTATGTTTCTCTGGAGGGAACGGACAGGTGACGTTTCGGATCGGGACTCTTCTTTAGATGGATGATGGAGAGTGGGAGGAATCACAGAGGGGGAGCAATGAGAGAGGATTTCACGGAACATCCTTTGGGGAGAGGAGGCGAATTTCTTCAAAGTGGGCATGCTATGAGGAGAATTCACAATGGAGCAGTAAAATGGAACTGCAGATGCTGGAATCTTGATTGCAAATGCAAAATGCTGGAGGAATTCAGTAGGTCAACAGCATCTGTGGAGGGAATGGACACAGGCAATGTTTTGGGTCGGGACCCTTCGTTAGACTAATTCTGTCGGACACAGATTCTGTCTGACTTGCTAAGTTCCTCCAGCACTTTGTGTCATACTCAAGATTCCAGCATCTGCAGTTCCTTGTGTCTCCAAGTAAGTAGATTATCTTGGTGTTGGCAGCAGTTATGCGACCGGAAGCTTGGTTTGTGATCGGATACAATGCCAAGGACGGTGACAGTCCATTTCTAAGTCAAACAGTGGCCGGGGAGAGCAGAGAAAACAATGGTCAGAAGACAGTGAATTTGATTATTTTCGTGTTAAATTGGAAATGTCAGTTCATCCATCACTGGAGTTTGTAAAAGAAGTGCGACGAATCGGTCAGAAAAGGAATTGAGTGAGTTGCCGAAAATGTTGAGCAACACATTGGCTGTGCAAATGTGGAATATATCTTCATATCTTCAAATAATATATCCAAAGAGCTGCATATGAATAAGAAATAGGAGGCAACCAATAGGAGGGAGATATTCAAAGGAAATGTTTGCAATAGCGAGTGGGGGGTGGAGGGGATGTGGAGAAGAGGAACAACATCAAGTGATTCGTAATTGGTATCGATGAATAATATTTTCCTTTTCAATTCTGAGGAGGGTGAATGCATTTGAAAAGTATTTTTGAGTAAAGAACACCTAAATCCATGTTTCCCATGCAGATATCAGGCGTGCAGCTGTTGGTCAGGTGGACAAGACACCAAATGGTGTTAATTCTTCTAACCAGCCTTCAACTCCTGGTGCTTGTCTACCCAGTGACAGGGGAATGAGACTTGTTGCTCCACCGCGGGTCGCAGTTACTCGACCACCAAGGCCAAGAAACCCTGGCCAGCTGCCAGGCCAACCACGGTATCCTGGACCACATCAATATTATGGAGCTCGACCACGGATGCCCAGAGGTGGCACAGCCTATAGATGATGGGGATAGAGAGACTGATGCATGGGACTGATGATTTACTGTGGTTGAAACCAATCAATAAATCTTAAAATTTTACAACAGATTTTAATTACTTTTTGTGAATAAAGAACATCATTCAAGTGCAATCCATGAGATAAATTGCATCAATAAAAATCACAGCTAAAATGACACTTTATTTAAAATATAGTTTGGTTAACAGGCATATCTGATAGGATCTTAGAATGAGGTGGTCCAATATATTTTCTACTTATTTGAATATAAACCTGAAAAATACTCTTTTAGTCAATAGCAAAGGAAATGCTGCAAATTTAGAAGCAGTTGAAGTTCTTGTGCCTGATAAGTGCTGTAAACCAATTGTCCACACAGAGGTAAATCTGTATAGTAATGGCAGAGAGCTTGCTGCTACTGGTGGGTCAGCTTGTTGCTGACCTATGTGCAAAATCTGCACTCACTTTCAATGAACCCCCAGAGATAATCTGCTGCAAGGTTCTGCCGGCTTAGCGGTCACAGGGAGAATGTACAAACTCCATACAGACAGCATCTGTAATCTGGGTCTGTGGTGCTGTAAGGCAGCATACCACTGCACCACCATGCTGCCCTTGCAAAATATCACAGATTTGGCCAAGAAATATTTTATAACTGTATTAATGTGGCTCCCTATACTTTGTGCAGCAACCAGAGAACACTTGCTAGCCCTTCTAGAACCCAAGCAGCAACATTGGCTGCAATAGAGGAGACAAATGACAGCAGGGAGGAGTGAGGCGAAGAGACCAAATCAACCAGATAAATGTCAGGAGAATTGCCTTGCACACCATGAGGTGATGTTGGGAGTCATGGGGGCAGAAAACCTGCCAAGAGTATCAGAAGGGGCAGGCGGTGCTCCCATCATTCTCCTCAAAGAGGGATCATCCCTATGTAATTAAACAATGTATTCTATAGCTCCTTACACAATATGTCAGTATGATCTTTACACCAACAGTGTGGAACTCCACACAGTTTAGATTAGTTTAGTTTAGATAGTTTATTGTCACGTGTACCGAGGTACAGTGAAAAGCTTTTTGTTGCTTGCTAACCAGTCAGCAGAAAGACAAAACATGATTACAATCGAGCCATTCACAATGCACAAATACATGATAAATTGAATAATGTTTCATGCAAGATAAAGTCCAGTAAGGTCTAATTAAAGATAGTCCGAGGGCTTCCAATGAGGTAGATGGTAGCCCATGACCATTCTTTTGTTGTGGTAGGATTGTCCAGTTGCCTGATAACAGCTGGGAAGAAACTGTCCATGAATATGGAGGTGTGCGTTTTCACACTTCTGTACCTCTTGCCTGATGAGGGAGGAGAAGAGGGAGTGACCAGAGTGAGACTGGTCCTTGATTATGCTGGTGGCCGTGCCGAGGCAGCGTGAAGTGTAAATTGAGCCAGTGCAAGGGAGGTTAGTTTGCGTGATGGTCTGTGCTGCATGCACAATTCGCTGCAATTTCTTGCGGTCTTGGATGGAGCTATTCCCAAACCATGCTGTGATGCATCCCAATAATGGAAAAAATACATCAGGGACTAGAAATGATAATGCAGCCTACCCTGAATGTGCACAATAGTCATTAATATGTCATTAACCTATCTAGGATGGGATTAAACTACAACATCGCACTAATTGATTGGGCTCTTCTCAGCACTGCTTCAATTAATTCCAAACAAGAATAAAAGCCAAATTAGACAGAAATGAATATGTCTTGGAATAAATATCAGCAGCTGCAGGCAGCTCAGTGGCCATGATTAACACATTATTGGGGGTAGCTGAATTAATCTGCCAGCTAGTAGTATAATTTAGCTTTACAGCTTCTTCTGTGGATTTATTTACAGGTGTGCCTGTCACACGTAGGCAGCTTAAAAGGCATCGATTTTATCCACAGAGGAAAACATTTAACATAAGTAATCCTTGAGTAAAGAGAGAAATTGTTACCGACTGGATAGTGAAATTAAAATTGGGAGAAATGTAAAAAATAATTTTGATTCCTCTTCATTTAACCTACGCTATGGCGGTTAAAATGATTCCCGCCATGTTTAATTCATTATGTGCTCTTTACATTTATTTGATAAAATCTAAAACTAATTGTTAGTTTACTATTTTTGGAAAATACGAAAAAGCTCTGAGGAGTCATTAAATGGACTCAGTAGGTAGGTAGAAATTTAAAGTACATTTTCTTTCCTGTAATGCTGGGATATTAGATTGGCATCGATAGCTGTGAGGACATACTCTAAAAGCTATTAGGTGCCAGGAACATACCCATGGGAAGGATGTAAAACTGAGAAGCATACTGTAAGTATCTAAAATCAGGAAGGCAGAAATGACTGATAAAAACAAAAGGCTGGATTTGTGTATTCAATTCATTTCATTTTATTTGTTTTTCAGTACTGGTAGGTTTCAGTTGTCATAAGCTGTTCTGCATTCTTTATAGTTCTTACAAGGTTAAAACTGGAAAGCAATAACATTTGAAATATAATAATCTACTAAACTATTGCTATGGTATTTGTAGCAAGACTTAATGAGGTTCCATTTTTTTATAACTCAATAATACCAAAGGCAATATGGCATCAAAATCCTACTATGCAGTTTAAACATAATGCTAGGCAATCAGAGATTTATAATGGAGGACAAAAATCAAAAAGAATTCCAGATGAAGGCTGAAATAAAACCAGAAATTGCTGGAAAGAAAGTCAGGAGGTCAGAGAAACATAGAAATTAGGTGCAGGAGTAGGCCATTCAGCCCTTCGAGCCTGCACCGCCATACAATATGATCATGGCTGATCATCCAACTCAGTATCCCGTACCTGCCTTCTCTCCATACCCTCTGATCCCCTTAGCCACAAGGGCCACATCCAACTCACTCTTAAATATAGCCAATGAACTGGCCTCAACTACCCTCTGTGGCAGAGAGTTCCAGAGACTCACCACTCTCTGTGTGAAAAAAGTCTTTCTCATCTCGGTCTTAAACAACAAGGTCAGTCAGCATCTATGCAAAGAGAAACAGTTATGTTTCAGGTTGAGTACCCTTCTTCAAAACTGACAATGAGAGGAAAAAAGTTATTCTAGGTAGCAGAGAAGGTGGGGGGGGTGTACATCAAAGGGAATGTCCATTATAATGTAGCCAATAAGAAAGAGTATAGTTAAGCTGTATAATGTGGTGCTAATATTGTGAAATCTGGGTGATGTCTTCGGCCCACTGAGTTTGCGCCAACCAACAATCACCCCATACATTAGTTTAACCTACACACCAGGGACAATTTATAGTGACCAATTAACCTACAAACATGCATGTCTTTCAAATGTGGGTAGAAACCGGGCATCTGGAGAAAACCCAAACAGTCACATGGAGAATGTACAAACTCCGTACAGATGCATAGTCAGGATCGAACCCAGGTCTCTGGCGCTGTAAGGTAGCAACTTTACCACTGTGCCATGGTGGCATCCACATGGTCACCCACTGCGCCGCCCACCTTAAAATGTCCATTTAAAGGACATTGTTCTAGAAATGTATAAAATTATGAATGGATAGCTTGGAGGATGTGGAATCGATATGGGTAGAGCTGCGAAACACTAAGGGGCAAAAAACGCTAGTGGGAGTTGTGTACAGGCCACCTAAGAGTAGTAGTGGAGTTGGGGATGGCATCAAATATGAAATTAGAAATGCGTGCAACAAGGGTAAAACAGTTATAATGGGTGACTTCAATCTACATATAGATTGGGTGAATCAAATTGGCAGGGGTGCTGAGGAAGAGGATATCTTGGAATGTACGCGGGATAGTTTTCTAAACCAACATGTAGAGGAACCAACGAGAGAGCAGGCTATTCTAGACTGGGTACTGAGTAATGAGGAAGGGTTAGTTAGCAGTCTTGTTGTGCGTGGCCCCTTGGGAAAGAGTGACCATAATATGGTTGAGTTCTTCATTAGGATGGAGAGTGATATTGCTAATTCAGAAACAAGGGTTCTGAACTTAAAGAAAGGTAACTTTGAGGGTATGAGACGTGAATTGGCCAAGATAGACTGGCGAGTGATTCTTAAAGGGTTGATGGTGGATATGCAATTAAAGGCATTTAAAGACTGCATGGATGAACTACAACAATTGTTCATCCCAGTTTGGCAAAATAATAAATCAGGGAAGGTAGTGCATCCGTGAATAACAAGGGAAATCAGGGATAGTATCAAAACTAAAGATGAAGCATACAAATTAGCCAGAAAAAGCATTAGTGATAATTTTTCAAAACTCTTTAGATTCTGGAGTAGTTCCTGGGGATTGGAGAGTAGCTAATGTAACCCCACTTTTTAAAAAGGGAGGGAGAGAGAAAACGGGGAATTACAGACCAGTTAGTCTAACATTGGTAGTGGGGAAAATGCTAGTCAGTTATTAAAGATGGGATAGCAGCACATTTGGAAAGCGGTGAAATCATTGGACAAAGTCAGCACGGATTTATGAAAGGTAAATCATGTCAGACGAATCTTATTGAATTTTTTGAGGATGTAACTAGTAGCGTGGATAAGGGAGAACCAGTGGGTGTGTTATATCTGGACATTCAGAAGGCTTTCGACAAGGTCCCACATAAGAGATTAGCATACAAACTTAAAGCACACGGTATTGGGGGTTCAGTATTGATGTGGATAGAGAACTGGCTGTAGACTGGAAGCAAAGAGTAGGAGTAAACGGGTCATTTTCAGAATGGCAGGCAGTGAGTAGTGGGGTACCGCAAGGCTCAGTGCTGGGACCCCAGCTATTTACAATATATATTAATGATCTGGATGAGGGAATTGAATGCAACATCTCCAAGTTGGCAGATGACACAAAGCTGGGGGGCAGTGTTAGCTGTGAGAAGGATGCTAGGAGGCTGCAAGGTGACTTGGATAGGTTGGGTGAGTGGGCAAATGCATGGCAGATGCAGTATAATGTGGATAAATGTGAGGTTATCCACTTTGGCGGCAAAAACAGGAGGGTAGATTATTATCTGAATGGTGGCCGATTAGGAAAAGGGGAGATGCAACGAGATCTGGGTGTCATGGTATGCCAATCATTGAAAGTAGGCATGCAGGTGCAGCAGGCTATGAAGAAAGCGAATGGTATGATGGCATTCATAGCAAAAGGATTTGAGTACAAGAGCAGGGAGGTTCTACTGCAGTTGTACAGGGTCTTGGTGAGGCCACACCTGGAGTATTGCGTACAGTTTTGGTCTCCTAATCTGAGGAAAGACATTTTTGCCATAGAGGGAGTACAGAGAAGGTTCACCAGACTGATTCCTGGGATGGCAGGACTACCATGTGAAGAAAGACTGGATAGACTTGGCTTGTACTCGCTGGAATTTAGGAGATTGATAGGGGATCTTATAGAGGCTTACAAAATTCTTAAGGACAGGCTAGATGCAGGAAGATTGTTCCCGATGTTGGGGAACTCCAGAACAAGGGGTCACAGTTTAAGGATAAGGGGGAAGTCTTTTAGGACTGAGATGAGAAGATCTTTTTTCACACAGAGAGTGGTGAGTCTGTGGAATTCTCTGCCACAGAAGGTAGTTGAGGCCAGTTCATTGGCCTCTTATATTTAAGAGGGAGTTAGATGTGGTCCTTGTGCCTAAAGGGATCAGGGGGTATGGAGAGAAGGCAGATACAGGATACTGAGTTGGATGATCAGCTATGATCATATTGAATGGCGGTGCAGGCTCCAGGGGCCGAATGGCCTATTCCTGCACCTATTTTCTATGTTTCTATGATAGCACATAGCACATATATATAGAATATAAAATACATTGAGTAGTTTAAGCAATGGAGGTGTTTAGTATAAGTGACCATGGATACAAAATGACATGAAAGCAATCTGGAACTAAATGTCAGTTGGCATTTGCGAGTGTTTAATTCATTTGAAGGATTAGTAGTTGAGGGACAAAAATGGCATCAGTTAAGATTTACATTGAAAGAAGAGGTTAATGGAATATCAGAACAGATTAATTGTCGTGAGCCCAACCATGAGTTAGAGATTATGGGAAGTGTAACCATTACAAATGAAGGTCAAGAAAGTTGTTCATGATCTTCGTAGAAATGAGCAATTGAATTTCTAATAATAGCAGCCACAGAAGGCTGCAGAGGCCACATCAGTGGATATTTTTAAGGCAAAGATAGATAGATTTTTCATTAGTACAAGTGTCAGAGGTTGTGGGGAGAAGGCAGGAGAATGGGGTTAGGAGGGAGATAGATCAGCCATGATTGAATGGCGGAATAGACCTGATAGGCCAAATGGCCTAATTCTACTCCTATCCCTTATGGCCTCATGAGGAGTGGAGGCTTTGAGCACATGTTTAACTAAAATTAACCAAAAGTTAAAAGGTAACTAAAATTATATTTACCATTTAAAAGAATGTTGATGGTGAACGTGGCTGTCTTCAGAGCAGTTAACCAGTATTATATTACCTTCCCACATTCTGCCCTAATTATGTAAATGTTGATCAAATATTAAAAGAACAAACAAGACTCTATTTTTTTCCATTAATCACATCTATTCCAGTTTAGTGTTCCATAAATGTTAATTTATGTGGTTATGAAGTGGTTCATAAATGTTAATCTAGCATGTAATTAAAATGTTTCCCTGTCAATTTGACCTGAAATTTAGTCCAATGTTTTGATGTTGTCACACAATTCTACTAATAAAGAATTAGCTGTCTCTATCTAAAGTCCCATAACTCGTAAAACCTGCCCTTGCTTTCCAGAAATGACGTGATAGTATGGAGAAGAAAATCTAGATTTGCTATCTTTAACCTGTGAACTAATGCTGATTCTGAGTAACATTCAAATTAAAAGGTACTGAATGTGAGGTGTTCTTAATTGTTTCAAAGAAATATGCAGCACTGTCACTAAAACTGCCTGTTTCAGAAAATTAATAAATAAAGTTAAATAAGTTTTAATTTCCTCCTTCCAAATTTCCTAAAGTATATTGACATCATCTTATAAATAAATATAATGCAAGTTACAACTTAAAGGCCTGTCCCACTTGGGCATCATTTGAGCGTCACGAAGATTTTGTACATCCCCAAATCCTAGGCCGCCGCGCGCGACCGCACGTCACTGCGATTGTCACCACGCACCATGCGCGTGTAATGCGCACCGTGCGCACGTAACGCGCACCACGCGTGCAGCACTTGCGTGTCATGACGCACACGTCATGCGCCGTGATGCGTAAATGATGTTGCGTAAATGACGCGCAAATGACAGGCCTCATTGACAATAGACAATAGGTGCAGGAGTAGGCCATTCGGCCCTTCGAGCCAGCACTGTGATCATGGCTGATCATCCCCAATCAGTACCCCGTTCCTGCCTTTTCCCCATATCCCCTGACTCCGCCATCTTTAAGAGCCCTATCTAGCTCTCTCTTGAAAGTATCCAGAGAACCGGCCTCGACAGCCCTCTGAGGCAGAGAATTCCACAGACTCACAACTCTCTGTGAGAAAAAATGTTTCCTCGTCTCCGTTCTAAATGGCTTACCCCTTATTCTTAAACTGTGGCCCCTGGTTCTCGACTCCCCCAACATCGGGAACATGTTTCCTGCCTCTAGCGTGTCCAAACCCTTACTATCTTATATTTCAATGAGATATCCTTTCATCCTTCTAAACACCAGTGTACAAGCCCAGCCGTTTCTTTCCCTTAGCATATGAAAGTCCCGCCATCCCGGGAATTAACTTGTAAACCTATGCTGCACTCCCTCAATAGCAAGTATGTCCTTCCTCAATTTAGGGGACCAAAACTGCACACAATACTCCAGGTGAGGTCTCACTAGGGCCCTGTACAGGAATAGCAGACCGAGTGAGTATATTGCCTGCTCCTTTTCCCACCTTCCTATGGTTGATCACACGCTATCCTTGAGGGCTTCCCTCCTCCAGGCCTACCCTAATGAAATATTTGGACAGTAACAGTAAACATTAGGAAGAAAATATTATTGACCAGCCTGGTGGTCTACACAAGTAAAGCATAGCTTCAATGTTTTAATTCTATAATAAAAGTTCCCCTGTCATGATGACGAAAAAATGCAGTCAGATCTGTGCAGGTGACCTGCGAAACAAACCCAACAGTCCCTTTCTTTACTTTCCTGTATCACTGCAAGGTATTATCTCACACACATGTCCATCAACTTCCTTGGATGGTTTTGCCATTAACACTCATTAAGGAGTTATTTAGAATAAAACAATTAATCTACCGCCACTTGTTTGTGATTGGAAGAAAATGGAACACTGAGAAGAAACCAAGACATTCATGGAGAGAACATAGACAAAAATGCTGGAGAAACTCAGCGGGTGCGGCAGCATCTATGGAGCAAAGGAATAGGTGATATTTCAGGTCGAGACCCTTCTTCAGATTGAAACGTCTCAACCCGAAACATTACCTATTCCTTCGCTCCATAGATGCTGCCTCACCTGCTGAGTTTCTCCAGCATTTTTGTCTACCTTTGATTTTCCCAGCATCTACAGTGTTCTTTCTTAAACATGGAGAGAACATGCTAACTCCTCCCAGAGAGCATTGAGGTCAGGATTGAACCCGGGTCACTGAAGCTGTGAGGCTTCAGTGCAACACTATCCACTCTGATTACTACTTGGACATTGTTACTCCTGCGCTGAATTGCTACCCTGGAAAAGGCCACACTGCACCTCCACTGACTCCTCTGTCAAGCTTCTCAGGTTTGTGGAAGACACAACCCTGATTGGACTGATCCAGGATGGGGAAGAATCTGCCTACAGATAGGAAGTGACACAGCTGGCGGCCTGCTGCCATCGCAACAACCTGGAGATCAATGCTTTTAAGACAGTGGAATTGATAGTTGACTTTAGGAGAGCCCCCCCCCTCCCCTCACCCCACTCACCATCAACAACACCACAGTCACATCTGTGGAGTCTTTTAAGTTCCTGGAAACCATCATCTACAAGGACCTTAACTCCATCAACTCCACAGTCAAAAAGGCACAACAGAGGCAGCTGAGGAAGCACAATCTGCCACAGGCAATGATGGTCCAATTCTATACGGCCATCGTAGAGTCTGTCCTCACCTTCTCCATCATTGTCTGGTTTGGCTCAGCCACCAAGCATGACATCCGATTGGCAAATCGTCCAATCAGCTGAGAAGGTTATTGGCTATAACCTTCCCTCCATTGATGAACTGTACATTACAAGTGCCAGGAAGTGAGCGGGTAAGATCATCTCTGACCCCTCTCACCCTGGCCACAAACTCTTTGAATCACTTCCCTCTGGAAGGCGACTCTGGACAGTCAAAGCTGCCACAGCCAGACATAAAAACAGCTTTTTTCCACAAGTAGTAGCTCTACTCAATAAAGAAAAATATGTAGCCTCCTGTTGCTCTAGTATTTTATTTAATTCACATGTTTAATCAATAATGTTTTATTATTAATGTTTAATGTCTTATGTCATTCCTAATTGTCACTGTATGTCGTTGTCACTGTATGTCGTTGTCACTTGCGGGCTGAGCACCAAGGCAAATTCCTTGTATGTGAATACTTGGCCAATAAACTCATTAATTCATTCATTCTCATATACAGTATAGCATGGTGCACAGTCCCATGGACTACAGTATGCCATGGTGTACAGTAACATCGACAACAGTATACCATGTGTATATACCATGGTATACACAGTATACCATGTGAGTTTTACCATGGACTACCCTATATTGTGGATTACAGTGCCATGGACTACAGTGTACCATGGTGCACAGTGCCATGGACTACGGTATATACCAGTATACTGTATACTTCTGGAATTTTTTGAGGATGTAACTAGGAAAATGGACAAGGGAGAGCCAGTGGATGCAGTGTACCTGGACTTTCAGAAAGCATTTGATATGGTCCTACATAGGAGATTAGTGGGCAAAATTAGGGCACATGGTATTGGGGGTAGAGTGCTGACATGGATAGAAAATTGGTTGGCAGACAGGAAACAAAGAGTAGGGATTAACGGGTACCTTTCAGAATGGCAGGCAGTGACTAGTGGGGTACCGCAAGGCTCAGTGCTCGGACCGCAGCTATTTACAATATACATCAATGATTTAGATGAAGGGACTTAAAGTAACATTAGCAAATTTGCAGATGACACAAAGCTGGATGACAGTGTGAACTGTGAGGAGGATGCTATGAGAATGCAGGGTGACTTGGACAGATTGGGTGAGTGGGCAGATGCATGGCAGATGCAGTTTAATGTGGATACATGTGAGGTTATTCACTTTGGTAGCAGAAACAGGAAGGCAGATTACAATCTAAATGGTGTCAAGTTGGGAAAAGGGGAAGCACAACGGGAACTGGGGGTCCTTCTTCATCAGTCAATGAAAGTAAGCATGCGGGTACAGCAGGCAGTGAAAAAAGCGAATGGCATGTTGGCCTTTATAACACGAAGAGTTGAGTATTGGAGCTAAGAGGTCCTTCTGCAGTTGTATAGGGCCCTAATGAGACCACAGCTGGAATATTGTGTGCAGTTTTGGTCTCCTAATCCCCTAAGCGTAGGTTTACATGGTTAATTCCCGGAATGGCGGGACTGTCATATGCTGAGAGAATGGAGCGGCTGGGCGAATCACACTTTATTCGCCAAGTATGTTTTGAAACATATACGAGGAATTTCATTGGCCAGGTCAGTCATACAGTTAAAAGTAACAGATCACTTCAGAAACACATTTTAACATGAACATCCACCACAGTGACTCCTACACATTCCTCACTGTGATGGAAGGCAAAATAAGTCCTTCCCTTAGTTCTTCCTCGGTCGTGGGTCTTGACTCCCGTAGCCGGCGGTGTTCGGGCCCCCCGCGTTGAGGCGATCCGCTCCCGCATCGGGGGGATGACAGCTCCCCTGAGCTGGACGAGCGAACCTCGCCTCGGGGCTGGTCGAACTTTCCGCGACATTGGAGCTCCTGACTCGACGTCACCCAATATTGCGAGGCCTTGATGTTTAATCCGCGGTGGGAGTGATCCCAGGCGAGGAATCAGCTCCGATGTTAAGTCTGCGCCCCACGGTGGGCCTCACGCAGTCCGAGGAGGCTTCCAGCTCCAGCAATGGAAGGATGCAAAGCCCGGAGAATGTGATCTGAAAAATAATCACATCTCCAGCAAGGTAAGAACCTGATTTTTTTCCCCCAATCCCCTCCCCCCTCCCCCCACATAAAACAAACTGAGGAACATTAAAACAAAACTTTTAATAAGCTAAAAAATAACAAAAGAATGAAAATACGAACAGACTGCCGGCAGGGCTGCCATCTCCCCAGCGCCCCTGGTGGACTTGTATAAGCTGGAGTTTGGAAGGATGAGAGGAGATCTTATTGAAACATATAAGATTTTTAAGGGTTAGGACATGCTAGAGGCAGGAAACATGTTCCCGATGTTGGGAAAGTCCAGAACCAGGGGCAACAGTTTAAGAATTAGGGGTAAGCCATTTAGAACGGAGACGAGGAAACACTTTTTCTCACAGAGAGTTGTAAGTCTGTGGAATTCTCTGCCTCGGAGGACGGTGGAGGACGGTTCTCTGGATACTTTCAAGAGAGAGCGAGATAGGGCGGAGTCAGGGGTTATGGGGAGAAAGCAGGCACGGGTGACTGATTGGGGATGATCAGCCATGATCATATTGAATGGCACTGCTGGCTCGAATCGGCGAATGGCCGTCTCCTGCACCAATTGTCTATTGTGGCGGTTGCTGGGGTTAGGTCGCTCCTTGGGTCATTGGTGATGATTGGGGATGATTGTCCCGGGTCCTGCTCGCGGGCGTTCTGGTTGTTTGCAATGATTCATTAAACAACATTAAACCAGAGGCACAAAACGGACAGGATGGCGCACGCGGCAACCAGCCCGGGTGCGCACCATGCCCAGCACAGGAACGGTCAACCGACCAACAGGTGCAGGGGCCGGAGTAGCCACTGGAGGAGGTAACCTTGACGGTGGGCGCCCTCCCTTGCGGGGCCGCGCTACCAGCATGACGGCGTGCGTGCACCAGGCGATGCCGCTTGACATCCACGAGGAGTGAATGGGCTCGAAGGAAGTCGGCGCCCAGCAGCGACTGGGAAACGTTGGCGATGACAAACTCCCACGAAAAGCAGCTGTGGCCAAAGCTGAGGGAGATGGTGCGAATTCCGTAGGTGCGAATAGCGCTCCCATTTTCCACGGTGAAGAGGGGGCCGCGTTTGTTCGCACGGATGTCAGTGATGGAGGGAGGAAGCACATTCACCTCGGCCCCGGTGTCCACGAGGAACCGACCCCCGGTGCGGTGATCCCAGGCGAAGATGCGATGAATATGGCCAGCCGTCGAAGGAATCACTGACGTCCGGCCCCTGCGTTTCACGAGAACGCACAGGGGGGGCGACATTGCCTGGCTGCAGCTCCTCAGCGGCGGTGATAATAGCACTAACCCCCTCTGCTGGCGTCTGGTGGAATAGCAGGTGAAGTTGGTTGGGCTGAACCACAGCGACCTCTGCTGGCGTCGGATGGAACCGCTGACGGGACATCCACAGCTGGTCGGCGCACTCAGCCAACGCTTGCATGTCGGTGAAGGGATCCCTGGTGACCTACCGGCGGATGTCGGGCGGGAGTTGCTGAAGGTAGGCATATTTAAATTAAAAACAGGGCTCGTGGTCACCCATAAGGGTGAGCATGTCCTTCAGGAGGGCTGACAGCCAGTGGTCACCTAGGCCGTCCATTCGGAGAATCCGAGCTGCCCGCTCAGACTTGCTAACGCCAAATCTCCTGATAAGCAGGGCCTTAAAGCCTCTGTTTGTTAGTTGCTGGAGGGGCGCTGAGGTAAGGTTTAACCCGCCTCGCAGTCACCTGGGCAAGAGCGCTGACCACGTAAAAGTACTTAGTTTCATCTACCGTCACCCCTCGCAGAGCAAACTGTGCCTCTGCCTGCTGGAACCAGATATCAGGCTCTTCGGTCCACAAACTCGGGAGCTTCAGCACAATGGCATTGTTTTCCATCATGATGCGTGATGAACGTCGGGGTCACTAGTTGTAATGGCCTGGATGAGGTCAGGAAAAGGCCGGATGCCAGGCAGGTTCAAAAGTCGTTTAATGAATCATCGCAAACAACCAGAACGCCCGCGAGCAGGACCCGGGAAAACTCCGTGGGCAGACAATCGTCCCTGTCTCTCAAGAGCCGAGGGGGATGACCCAAGGAGTGGCCTAACCCCCAGGGACTGCCACACTATTGTCTATTGTCTACTGTCATGGTACACAGTGCCATAGACTACAGTATACCATGATACACAGTGCCATGGACTACAGTATACCATGGTGCACAGTGCCATAGACTACAGTACACCATGGTGCACAGTGCCATAGATTAAATGAGAACTTACCAGTTTGAAGTTTGATCTTTATTTAATGAGGAAGTTACAATGAGCGATTACGTGAAGAAGGCCATCAGCCCGCATGCGCGTCAATCTTCAAAGCAGCGGTGTGAAATCACAGATAACAGTTGTTGAACTGAACATAGTAAGATTAGAGAAGACTAGAACTACCAGATGACCTTTATGATACGAGGGTTTGGAGCGGAGGGCACGTAATCGCTCATCGTAACTCCTCATAAAATAAAGCTCAAACTTCAAACTGGTAAGTTCTCATTCAATTTTACTATTTTACTTCAGAGTCACGTGAGTGACTACGTGAAGATTGTAAAGCTCTGTGATTTCATGCCATGGATACGAGTCCATGCATCATACACTGCATCAGTTGACCCATGGATGAGTGAAATATAAATAATGCATTCAGACATGACATAAATTTAAACATGCTGATGCTTTAATGAGCAAATGAAAATAATAGTGACCCCTCTCATCCAGGGGGAAACTATAAGGCAGGATCTAAAATAGAGTTGGCAAATACCCCTGGTCTGGCAATGGGTTATTATAAAATGTTTGGAAAGTATGTAGTTTGACCATCCTGCAGCCGCTAGGATGTGGTCCAGTGGAATGTACATTACCCTTGCTGCTGATGTAGTAGCAGCCCTGGTGGAGTGAGAGTTGAAAATATTAGTATCTACTCCTGCATAAGCCAAAACCCCGTTTTAACCACCTGGAGATGGTCTGAACTATTACCTTCTTTTTATTTATTTTTTATTTTTTATTTTTATTATAGAAACATAGTAATAACAAAGTACATTATTTTACAATAATAAAAAATACATGATAATAATAAATTCATACTGTTGATATTATTTGTATTATTATTAATTATAAATTTCAAGGTTGTATATTTTATATAATTGGGAATACATGGTATTAATGATACATTCATAGTATTAGCAATATACTCATACTATTAATGATATTTATATTGTCTCTGATTTTTAAATATAGGACCTAATTTTATGTAATTAATAATACGTAATACTAATAAAACTTTTATGATATTCATTATATTTTCATAATGTTAACAATGTTTGTATTATCATTGATTTTAAATTTAAAATTATTATATAATTGAAAATACACAATTTTATATAATTGAAAATACACGACACTAATAATATTTTCATGGAATTAATGATATTTATATTCGTACTGATATTAAGAATTTAAGATAATGTGTTTCTATACTTTTTTCAAATTTTTTTATATAAGTATAAGAAAATAGAAAAAAGAGTATGGAAAGTTTGATGGAGAATGGAATATTACTCATTAATCCGTCCTTGGAGATATATTCATGATTTATTATATATATTTCTTCATCTATTCAAATATTCAGGCCTCAGTCAAGTCCTCACGCCGAACCATTATGACCCTGTAAATATTTAATATATGGAGACCAAATCCCTCTGAAGAGATCTAACCTATCCATGAGGACAAGCCTCAATCTCTCCAAATGAAGTGTCTCCGACATTTCTGTATTCCACATTTTGATTGTTGGGGATGCAGGGCCTTTCCAAAATTTTAATATTAATTTTTTCCCAATTATTAAACAATAGTCGATAAAAATTCTTTGGTTCGTTGTTATTAGTTGGTCAGTTTCAAGTATTCCAAGTATTATTAACTTTGGATCAGAAGTCATAGTTATTATTGACAACATTCGAAATTATCTTAAATATTTCATTCCAGTATTCTACAATTTTTATACAATTAGTAAATGAATGTGACAAATTTGCTTCTGAGATTTGAACATTTATCACATATAGGAGATAATTTTGGAAAATATGGAACACCCGCTATGTAATTTAGATTTGAAATAATGTAATCTATGTAGAATTTTAAACTGTATCCCCCCGAAGGGACTAAAATGTTTAGCATTTAACGGAGCAATGCCACGCAGCGCCGATGTATGTGTTGTAAGCTTTCATCCCATATTTCTGGTCTTATTATTTGGCCTACTTCATTTTCCCAAAACTGTCTATGTGTTTCTGTTGATGGGATATCACTTTCCAATAAAATATTGTATATATATGATATCATTTTTTCTGTATTTGGATGTTTATTCAAGCATTCATCTAAAATTTCTGTCTTTCTATTTCTAAGTTCTTGTGTATTTGCAGAAACATAGTTTCTGATTTGTAAATATCCAAAATATTCATTATTATGTAGTCCATAAGTTTGTTGTAACTCTTGAAATGAGAGAAAAGAGTTTTCCTTATAAAGATCACCCATCTTAAAAATTCCTTTATTTTTCCATTCTTCTTCTTCTTGCGTTTGAGGCAACAGAACAGCAGGGTGATGCCATCCGGTTCGACATCCGTAGGTGCTCGCCCTAAAAAGGGCGCATGCTTCAGGTTGGCGCTAAGCTACGGCGCTGCTGCTGTCTCCGTTCGTTGTCGTTCGCCTGACTGAAGTCAGTTGACAGGGCTCACCACGGGGAGGTCGACAACATGAGCCCCATTTTTCCATTGTAAAAAAGCCTTATCCATCATTGAAGGTTTGAACGTAAAATTGTTGGCGATGGTAAGACCTAATGGTATAAATTTTTAGTTTTAATGTTTTCTTTATTTGTTTCCAGATGCGGATTCCGTTTTCTATTATCGGATTTTCACTATAAATTTTCTTAGCTACGTTAGTGTTAGCAAATATTATAGAGCTAATTTCAAATGGAGAACAATCTTCTTTTTCCATTTTTAACCAGTTTGGTTTATTATCTATTTCTTCTAGCCAAAAATTCATATTTTTAATATTAACTGCCCAGTAATAAAACATAAGATTTGGTAATGCTAATCCCCCATTTATTTTAGATTTACATAAATGTTTTTTATTTATTCTATGGCTCTTATAATCCCAGATAAAGTTAGTAATTAGAGAATCTACTTTTTTAAAAAAAATTTTTAGGGAGATATATCGGAATTAATTGAAATAAATATAATAATTGTGGGAGAAAAATCATTTTTTATTGCATTAATTTTACCTAACATTGAAATAGGTAAGCTTTTCCAGTATAAAATATTCTTATTTAATTTATTCAGTAATGAAGGGAAATTAAATTTAAATAAAGAATCAAATCTTTTTTGTAACGAAAATCCCAAGATATTTAATATTTTCATTTGTTATCTTGAAAGGAAATTGTTGTAATATATGTAAATTATTCATCGTTATTGGCATAAGTTCACTTTTATTCCAATTGATACTGTATCCTGAAATTGATCCAAATTCCGTTATTAGTTTTAACAAATTTCGGATACTTGTTTCCTGGTTCAGTGATGTAAAGTAATACATCATCCGCATATAAGAAGATTTTATTCTTAGTATCTTTAGTATCATATCCATGTATTTCCGGGTGTAATCACACCCTCTGGGCGAGAGGTTCTATTGCTAGCGTGCAAACAATAAAGGTGATAGAGGACAACCTTGTCTACAACCTCGAGATAAACTAAATTTAGTTGATAGCATACGGTTTTGTTGTTATTATCATGCAGAGGCTGGTTTCCCGAGTCACAGGCTGAACCAGCAAAGTTTTATGTTTAGAATAACCATATAAGGTTCTATTATTATTGCCAACATTAGCGGGAACCATGGCTGTATAGGCCAGTCAGGCAGTACGAAAAGCCTGAAGCGGGATTTTGCTGGATTTATTGCAAGACCCGACTGATGAGGTAGAACGGAGCAAAGACATAAAAGAACATTCCTCCCCAGTGAAGCGAGAATGTATCTCTCGCCATTGTATGCCACATATTTTTGCAAGTGGTGAATGAGCCCGGATGCAAACATATCGATATTTGGTGTTCCATCAAGCCACAATGTCATTAAATACTTTGTGATGCAACATCCATTCTGTGATGTCATTGATTTCACGTGATGATACTACAGCGCAAATGAGGTTAGGTAAATTATCACAGGATACTTTGACTTGATTGCACCCATGTGACTAACATATGCCGCCACCATAGTGTATCAACTTGGAGCATGCAGATTATGCATATTCACAAAATAACCTTTAACCCATAGAATGCACCTAGTGTTTATAGTAGTTGATACCAACAACTGAGGAATTGGTAACTCATGCAAAATGAATTCGCCTCCGTAATAGAGATGCCATTCGTAATTTCCCATCTTTGAGCACTAGCATCAGTTTGTAATATAACTGAAGATTACTGACCAAAATTACTGGAGCCATGCTGAATACTGTTCGACCACCATTGTGACTTTGGTAGCTTCAGCTGGTAATAGCATTGGTCTGTTAATAATGACCTATATGGTACTTGATAGGTTACTCCTTTGCACGTTGTAAGTTCTGATAATGCAAAGGCCCAAATTGCAAGGCTGAAACACAGCTACTATATTGCCAACTACACATGATGAATAGAAGGCTGCGTCATAACAACGAAGTTGTTACAGGCTTCTATTAATTCCAATCTCTTGCCCCAGGGCAGAGTCACCAATAAATTAAGTTAAAAGTAAATCCCAATAATCAATAACTTTGGTTGGTATCAACTAAAATTTAACTGGATGGATGAGAAACCCCAATTTCTAAAATATAGTTTGCGGCTGCAACAGTTAATTTTAGCAAAATACAGCATTTAAAATATCATCCAGATAGGCCATAACAAATGTTCTTGAGCTCTGAGCAGCCCAAGCACTGGTTTTAGTAATTTGGTAAATAACCTTGGAGCTGAAAGTTAGCCCATTTTGCAATGTTTTAACAGTTATCATTGCCCCATCCAGATAACTTTCAAATATCTCCGGTGATCCCTGTGAATGGAACTGAATAGTATGCATCTTTGAGATTGATGCATGCCATAAAGATCCTATGGAAATCAGTTGTTAGACAGTAACGAAGTTTCCTATTCTGAAATGTCTATACTGCACATGCGAGTTAAATCAAGGATGAACTGACATCCTCCATCTGTCACAGTGAACAGGCCACACCTGCCATAATTCCGAGCCTGCCTCGAACGACAACGATGGCCATATTTCCGAGCCTGTCTTGAAAGGCAATCCTGGCCATAATACTGAGCCTGCCTCGAAAGACAACTCTGGCCACAATTCCAAGCCTGCTTGGACCCCTTGTATACTGTGCAGTATAAACCAATCTCATGTTTATCATTTAGTGTCATTTGTACAAAAACAAGTGTAAATATTACCAACTTGTAAATGGTCCACATAACCCGTGTTTCGGAAAGAACCAGACACACCTACCTCCATGGTTACTGGTGGTCCTATGGTAAGTCCAAAGGCCCCTGATGCGGGTTCTATTTCCGACCTTGATTTGGAGAGTAGTACTGGTGGGGTGCGTGGATCCATATTTTTCCTGAGACCTACTTGGGCCTTGGCCTGAAAGACCTCTGTCCAGCTTTCAAGCTGCCACCAGCTTCAGTGAACCGCTGACTGCCGGTGGAGACATGGTGTGTGTTGTCGCCGAAACGATGAAGCTTTGCTCGTTGTTGGTACCTTGATTAGTCCGACAGCTTTTGCTTCCTCATCCACGTCTTACCTGTTGGATAGGTCTTACCTGAAGAGAAGATTCGGCGGCAGGTTTCATTTCCTGGATTTTCATGCTCTCTCCAATGTCACCCCAGATAGCACTGTTCACTGCTGGCATTTTCAGGAACAATTTACAGCCATCACCTGTTCCTCTAACTCTGGCCCTCTCTGGGTTTTATGCCTATGGCTGGAAGCCAACTCTTCCTGCAGCAACTCCTTCCTTTGCGAGGATATCGCAACCCTTGAGCCATACGCATGTTCTCCAGTATGTTCCACGGACATACTTCCGAGTTTGGAGTCAGTTAGACACTGACCCCTCGCACTCCCCTCCACAGAGAGGGAGATTGGTAAGCAGCCCTGAAACAGGTGCTGCCGCAGGTCCCTGAGGATACCTGCGCTGATATGGCCCCTACTACGGACCTATATCAGGATGGAGCATGATATTTGTGGGATAAATGCCGGAGGGCACTATCCATGCTCCATCTGGGTGTAAACATCCAAGGACGTACCCATGAATGTCGGAGGGGAACCTTCCTGGCCTGACTCCCCCGAGTCCACAGGCCTAACCGACTTGCTCTTGGTTTTAACCCCTTTCTGGGGACCCACAGCGGTCTGGAAGCGGCTGACTGCTGTATGTCGGAGAGGTCCCTTCTGGCCTGACTTCCACAGGCCTACCCGACTTACTATTGGTTTTACCCTCTTTCTGGGGAACCACAGCGGTTTGGAAGCCACTGACTGCACTGTCAGTGACTTGGGTAGCGAACCCGACGGCCGCCGGCTACCCGCACGTCCACGGTCTATGTAGCCGGTTCCCTGTGGTCCCGGTTTCCGTGGTCCGAGACCGGGATTCCCCTCGGTCCATAACCAGTTTCCCCGCGACACGTCCGGACTTTGCCCCGAAATTAAATCCAGCAAGAAAAACTCTGTAACAGAGATTCCTGCAAGGAAAAAGAAAAAACAGAACCTGGGAATAAGTTCAAAAACTTACCTTCAGGTTTAAACTTACCGCTGGAAGGAGCAACGCGCCCGCCAATCAGTCGCTGCGCAATGCGTCGACGTAATGACGCGCATGCGGGCTGACGGCCTTCTTCACGTAGTCACTCATGTGACTCCGAAGTAAAATACAGTATACGATGCACAGTGCCATAGACTACAGTACACCATGGTGCACATTGTCATAGACTACAGAATACCATGGACTACATTATACCATGGTGCATCATCCCAAACAAAAAAAGGCCTAACTATTTTTTCTTGTGAGGATTAGGTGACATTAGTATTCCTGAATGTCTCATCATCTATGAAGGTCGTTTATTTTTGGAAGAGATACAACCTCTGATTTCCAAAATAATAATTCTACCATCTATTCGCCACGTCAAAATTGTGATCAAATACTCTGCTCTTACTCTGATCAGCAAATGCCAACACTCATGCAGCTCACCAACATGGAGTATGAAGCTGTCCACTTGATATTCACCCCATCTGCCATTGTGCATACTGGCTGCAATATGTACCACCTTCAAGATGCACTACATCAACGTGGTTTCATAAGTTCAGGAGCAGAATTAGGCCATTTGGCCCATCAAGTCTACTCTGCCATTCAATCATGGCTGATCTATCTTTCCCTCTTAACCCCATTCTCCTGCCGTCTCCTCATAACCCCTTACCACACGTATTAATTAAGAATCTATCTCTGCCTTAAAACTATCTAATGACTTGGCCTCCACAGCCTTCTGTGGGAATGAATTCCACAGATTCACCACCCTCTGACTAAATGAAATTCCTTCTCATCTCTTTCTTAAAGAAACATCCTATAATTCTGAGGCAATGATCTCTGGTCCTAGACTCTCCCACTGGTGGAAACATCCTCTCCACACCCACTCTACCCAGCCTCCACAGCTGCTCCCAAATCCGTGACCCTTATCATCTAGAAGGGTATGGTTAGGAGATGTGTCATCATCTGGAGGTTTCCTTCCAGGTTGCATGCCTGGTGACGTGGAAGTGTCTTGGTCCATTGTCATTGTGTCCTTATCCAGGAACTCTCTATATAACAGCATTCTGGGAATATCTGCAGAACATCCACTGCAAAAGTTGAAGAAAAAAGATTACTGCCACTTAGTTGTTAACAGACAGAAATATATCCCAGTGTTTAATATAAAACCAAGTTACCACACAATCCAGAGGCTCCAATTCTCAGCGATGCTCAGCTAGTCTTTAAGAACCCATTTTGCTTTCCTGTATGGAACAGCCACCGGAAAATTGTAAAACTGTTTGTATTTAGATTAAGAATTGACTATGGTTGAATTATCACTGGTTGTGCAAGATGACAATCCAGAGTTCTTACTATCAGCATTATGTGAGGTGAGAGTTTGCACGAATTTGACGTAATATTTGGCATTACAGTCTCTGATATCTCTCTCTCTCTCTCTCTCTCTCTCTCTCTCTCTCTCTCTCTCTCTCTCTCTGTTTTGAGCTATAACATATTTTCACAGCTTTTGGGGATTTATTCAGACTTGTTGGAATCAAAGATTTTCAGAGCCTCTTGAACAGGGAGGCACAGTGCTGCAGTTGGCAGAGCCACTGTCCTGCAACGGCGGAGATCAGGGTATGATCCTGATTTTGGGTGCTGTCTGTGTGGAGTTTGCATATTCTCACTGTGACCACGTGGGTTTCCCCCCACATTCCAAGATGTACGGATTGGTAGTCAATGGACTGCTGCAAATCGCCTCATGGCTGTAGGTGAGTGGCAGAATCTGGGGGGGAGTGAATGACCGTCTGGAGAGAATAAAGTTGGATTAAATTAGTGTAGGATTAGGGTAAATGGATGGTTGATGGTCAACGTGGACTGACGATCCTGTGCTGTATCTCTGTATCTCTGTATGCTGTGTCTCTGTATCTGCCTTTCAAATTGTCAGGGATCAGCGAAGAAAGAGATGGTTAAACCACCAAATACACAATAGCCCCACTTTTCACAAGTTCACGTTATAGTAGAATTATTCGACCCATAGAGTCTACTCCGCCATCCAATTATGGCTGATCTGTGCTACCTAATCCAATTTTCCTGCCTTCTCCCCATAACCCTTGACATCTGCTCCAATCGAGTGCTTGTCTATCTCTGCCTTAAAAACATCCACTCAATTACATAGATATATAAATGATAGGTGCAGGAGTATGCTATTTGGCCCTTCGAGCCAGCACCGCCATTCAATGTGATTATGGCGGATCATCACAATCAGTACACGTTACTGTTTTTTCCCCCTATCCCTTGATTACATTAGCCCCAAGAGTAAATCTAACTCTCTTGAAAATATCCAGCGAATTGGTCTCCACTGCCTTCTGTGGCAGAGAATTTCACAGATTCACAGCTCTCTGTGTGAAAAAGGTTTTCTTCATCTCAGTTCTAAATGGCCTACTCCTTATTCTTAAACTGTATCCCTTGGTTCTGGACTCCTGCAACATTGGGAACATGTTTCCTGCATCTAGCATGTCCAATCCCTTAATAATTTTATTTCTATAAGATTCCCTCTCATCCTTCTAAATTCCAGTGAATACAAGCCCAGCTGCTCCAGTCTTTCATCTTATGACAATCCCGACATCCCATGAATTAACCTCGTGAGCCTACGCTGCACTCTCTCAATAGCAAGAATGTCCTTCCTCAAATTAGGAGACCAAAACTGCATGCAATACTCCAGGTGTGGTCTCACTAGGGCTCTGTACAACTGCAGAAGGACCTATTTGCTCCTATACTCAACTCCTCTCGTTATGAAGGCCAGCATGCCATTAGTTTTCTTCACTGCCTGCTGTGACCTGGCCTCCATACCCCTCTGTGGCAATCAGTTCCACATATTAACTAACCTCTGACTCAAGGCCTTCTTCTGTTTAGTTCATTTCTGTATTTATGGGCCACAATTATACCTTGACTATAATGCAACCTGACCCCATTTAACATAGGTAAGGTTAAAATACATATTTGCTGCAAGTTTGGTTATAGCACTTCTCTAGAAGTTCATACAATTTTATCAACAACTGGCCTGAGGTCATAAAAGCAAGAGCTCCTGAATAGAGTTGTCAAACCCATGGTGTGTCTCTTGTACCATTCATTCATTCCTACCTTGCCGATCATGAATTTCTGGAGAAAGCAAATCATGGGTCAGTTCATCCATGCCCTCACCTCAGAAATATCATGCCCAATTTCCACTGGTTAATGTGAGAAATGTGAGTTAAGGAGAATTTATGATGAATTTCAGGTTCACTCCAGAGCCATGTGGTAAAAGTAAAGAAAAAGACCAAGTGTTGCTTATTGTAAATTCAGCAATGGATTAGAGAGAGCCCCATAAATTATTCAGAAGTCACTTTCATTGTCAATTGACATGAAATCCAGCCTGTGTGTATCCTTTCACTCAACTCATTAAAACTAAATCAGGGTAGTGAGCATTTAGATTAAATTACACTCAATTGAATATAAATCTGAATGTAATTGCTTACTCGGTAGCAGGTAGAGCCGTTGCACCATCCGATCACCACATTCATCAGCAACGAGGAAAAATTATAATTATAATTCTGAAACGGTTTTGAATGAAATGATCAAATTTGAAGGTAAGCTGGAACGATTTTTGTTTTCACTAATTTGAATAAGTAATTAACTGACAATCCCATGCTGTGACCTTTGACGATAACTTTAATTCCTAAATGAGTTTGAATATTTAATCTTCGTTTATTTAATAATCTTGTCCAACTTTGCATATCCTAATTCCTAGTGAAAATAGAAAATGATTACATTTTGTGATGTAATTTAAGAAAAAACAAATAGCAAAAAGCTTTGTCTGTCTCACTCTCCCTCTTTCTTTCTCTCTCTCTCTGACATGTGTCTGCAAATTTAATCTAAAACAACATTTTAAAATATTTAAGTTATTGTTGATTTGTTAATACAAGGTTGACTTAGGAAACTGAGACAAAACAAAAAAGGATTACAAGGAATGGCAGTTTTTTTACTATATGGAAGTATGCTGTGCTTTCCTGAAGATTTATGAGGCTCCTTACTCTTTTAATATAGATATTAAGTCCTTGTATGTATACATATTTGGCTAATAACATGTATTCAATTCAATTCAATATTTCCTTAAAAACACAAGCATAAATTCTATGTCTGCAGCTGACATGGAACTCAATAAAGCAATACGCACGGTGGACAGGACAACACAAATAAATTGATAAAAGCAGCCGGTTAAATTTAACCCATTCTGGTTGGAATTATGAGAAAATATAAGAAAACCTAAATGGATTAACTTTTCAGGGAGTGCAGAATCAAAGAACCTAGATGAATCTCAAAATAAATCTTTGCAGTGGGAAGGACACATTAAGAATATCATTAAACAGTAAATGTTTCTAACAATGGTGCGCAAGGAAATTATGTAAAACCTTTGTAAAACCTATGATCTTTACTTGTATACAATATACCTTTGGAAGAATACAAAGGCCTTGGATAGGGCACAGAAGTGATTTACTATAACACGGTACCAGAGATGGTACCAGAGAGAGTTAGACATAGCTCTTGGGGATAATGGAATCAAAGGATAGGGGGGAATAGCACGAACAGAGTACTGAATTTGGATGATCAGCCATGATTATATTGAATGACGGTGCTGGCTCGATGGGCCAAATGGCCTAATCCTGCAACTATTTTCTATGTTTCTATGTTTCTTTGATGAACATAATGGAGTGGTTGGGGATATTCTCTTTTGAATAGAAAAGCTATGAGGGGATTTGATGTTAAAGAAGGAACTGCAGATGCTGGAGAATCGAGGGTTACACAAAAAGCTGGAGAAACTCAGCGGGTGTAGCAGCATCTAAGGAGCGAAGGAGATAGGCGACGTTTCGGGTCGAGACCCTTCTTCAGACTGGTCAGGGATCAGGGAAACGAGAGATATAGACGGTGATGTGGAGAGATAAAGAACAATGAATGAAAGATATGCAAAAAAGTAGCTATGATAAAGGGAACAAGCCATTGTAAGCTGTTTGTGGTGTGAAAATGAGAAGCTAGTGCGACTAGGGTGGGGGAGGGAGATAGAGATAGAGGGAATGCCAGGGCCCGAGGGCTGAGGGAGAGGTGGGAAGGGGAGGAGACAGCAAGGGTTAACAGAATTGAGAAAATTCAATGTTCAAAATTAGGAAGTGTGCTATCAGAGTCATAAAGGGGAATGTAGCTTCTGGAGTAGAAGATCCTGGAACCGGTAAAGGCCACTGGCAAAATAATCAGAGGCTATATGATTAAGCAACTAGCTTTAATGATTTGGAATGCAGTGCTTAGAAAAGGTTTTGTTTCGACGAAGATCCAACTGTAGCTTGAGAAGGCAATTGCATGAATCCTTGAAGGAAAATACTTACAGGGTGATGGGAAACAGTGGGGAAGTTGGACTAATTGAATAGACCCACTAGGAATCGACATAAAATGCAGGATAGGCAGTATCTCTGGAGAGAATGAATGGATGACGTTTCGGGTCGAGACTCTTCTTCAGACTGAGAGTCAAGGGAAAAGGTAACACGAGATATAGGCGGATAATAGAGAGATATGGAACAAATAAATGAAAGATATGCAAAAAAGTAACAGTGATCAAAGAAGCTGTCCATTGTTATATGTGGGCTGGGTGAAAATGGGTTATACAGACAATAAAACTCACCAGGATACCAGTGAAACTAGAATGGGGGTGGGATGGAGCGAGAGGGGATGCAAGGGTTGCTTAAAGTTAGAGAAATCAATATTCATACCATTGGGTTGTAAGCTATCTAAAATAGAACCTGTTCCTCCAATTTGCGTTTGGCCTCACTTTGACAATGGAGGAGGACTGAACGAAGGTGTTCAGCGAAACATTTGGTCTTGCCGATGTATAGGAGTTCACACCTGGAACAATGAATACCGTTGATGCGGTTAGAGGGGGTGCAAATGAACCATTCTCCTAACCTGAAAGGACTGTCAGGGTTCCTGGACAGAATCGAGGGAGGAGGTAAAGCATCTCCTATGGTTGCAGGAGAAGGTAATCACTAAGGAGATGTCCCACGCACATTAGTATGAGAGAGTTCCTTTTGTGTTGGATGATAACACTATGATATCCAAAATTCTAAGGATATATTAAGTACTAGACCAAGGACCTGTTGGGTCCCTGTCACACTTGAGGCCTGGTCCCTCAACGGAACCCGTTCTCCAATGCAATATTCCACCTCACCCGTTCCCCAACGCAATCCGTTCCCCCAACGCAATATTCCACCACTCACCCATAGCCACCAACTGTGCAGGCGTGGCTCATTTCCCCTCATCCTCCAGCACTCCCTCCCCCCCCTCTTCTTTCCCCTCTCCTCCTCCCCCTCCTCAATCCCTCCCTCACCTCTCCCTCTGTCTCCTTTCCCCTACCTTCAGTCACTCCCTCTCATAACTCCTCTCATAACTCCTCTTTGCAAACCTTAATAACTTTGAAACTATACCATCGATTGGAACAAAACAATCGTTTGGTCTCCTAATCTGAGGAAAGACATTCTTGCCATAGAGGGAGTACAGAGAAGGTTCACCAGACTGATTCCTGGGATGGCACGACTTCCATATGAAGAAAGACTGGATAGACTCGGCTTGTACTCGCTGGAATTTAGAAGATTGAGGGGTGATCTCATAGAGACTTACAAAATTCTTAAGGGGTTGGACAGGCTAGATGCAGGAAGATTGTTCCCGATGTTGGGGAAGTCCAGGACAAGGGGTCACAGTTTAAGGATAAGGGGGAAGTCTTTAGGACCGAGATGAGAAGATCGTTTTTCACACAGAGAGTGGTGAATCTGTGGAATTCTCTGCCACAGAAGGTAGTTGAGGCCAGTTCATTGGCCATATTTAAGAGGGAGTTGGATGTGGCCCTTGTGGCTGAAGGGATCAGGGGGTATGGAGAGAAGGCAGGTACAGGATACTGAGTTGGATGATCAGCCATGATCATATTGAATGGCGGTGCAGGCTCGAAGGGCCGAATGGCCTGCTCCTGCACCTAATTTCTATGTTTCTATGTTTCTAAAACTTGGCACACCTGAGCATATCGGAATGATGAGTTACGTGGCTAAAAATCATAGCGCTATCATGTACCGTTTTTGCGCAAAGATTAATAAAACACAAATCAGAGCACAAGATCAGAGTTTTAGTTATGTATAGATTTTGACAGACACAAGGAACTGAAGATCCTTTTATTAATAAAATATTCATAAAATGCTGGAGTAATTCAGTGGATCAAAATTCAGTGAGTCTGAAAAACGGTGCAAAATGCTACCTATTCCACCAAGCAAATTCGGAGACAGATTTTGCTCATAGACTTCAGGAGATACTACCCTGAAAGTCTAGAAATAAGATATCCTTTTCCTTGCAGAGTGAGAAGCAATAAAGTGAGGAGACTGCTTTAATGGGATATAGTTTTGTTATTCTCCAGTCTTGGGAGTGCTATATCGGTGGATATATTTAAGGCAGAGATAGATAGATTCTTGATTAGTACAGGTGTCACAGGTTATGGGGTGAAGGCTGGAGAATGGGGTTAGGAGGGAGAGATAGATCAGCTATGATTGAATGACAGAGCAGACTTGTTGGGCCGAATGGCCTAATTCTACTCTTCCTTATGACCTTATATCTGCACCCATTCTTGTTTTTTTTTTTACGGCTTAGAACATTCTCATCAGCTGCCCAGCGCTTTGGGCTTATATGGACAAGATTATTTTTTCCATTTTCAGCAGAGAGAATGGTTATCACAAACACAGATTGAAAACACAGGCAGGTGTGCCGTCATAATCTGATGTTTAACACTTGTGATCGCCATGTTTACTATCAGAAGAAGTGCACTCCAAATTTCAATATGAACTCTGTCCATCGGGAGGAGCAATAGACCTAATGCAATAAACAATCTGCTGGGGGGGGGGGGGGGGGGGGGGGGGGGGGGGGGAAGGGGAAGGAATTGTTCACAATTTGGGTTGAAAATCAGTTCCACTACATTGTGTTTACCTGGAACAACATTAGTTTTGGCACGACCAAGAGGTCTTCTGGCGTGCTGTGCCTGTACTCAAACAGCAGGCCTATCTCACCTGCGCAGAACCGGGCACCCACCCTGGAGAGGGAACCCGGCCCCTGCTCGAACCATGTAGACTGGGCACCGGAGCGGAGGATTGAGGGAGGGAGGGATTGATTAATACAGGTGTCAGAGGTTACGGGTAGAAGGCAGGAGAATTGCGTTTGGAGGGAGAGATAGATCAGCCATGATTGAATGGCAGAGTAGACTTGATGGGCCGAATGGCCTAATTCTACTCCTATTCCTTATGAGGGAGGATTGAGGGAACATCAATTGAGGGACAACGGCTGATGCTGGGCAAAAGGCCCGGCAGGAAAAACTGTGGGGGGGAAAAGGGGGTCTTACCTTCTGCGCCTTCAATGTCAACTGCGGGAGGCACCCCCCATGGAAGGAGGGCTGAAGGAGGCCGTGCAAAGAGAGGGATGATGGGCTGCAGGATGACCGGACTGGAGGTGACGGGCCTTTGTGGCCAGCTGCAGTTGTGACCGTAAAATCGTGCCAAAATAGCAACTCTTGCATCTAGACTCAGTGGGCTGTTCTGTACATTCTGTACTAATCGGGGGATTGTGCTTATGTATGGTGAGAGTCTTGCTGATCTGTATGGAAAAAAAGTATTTCACTGCAGCTTGTTACAGTGTATAATAAAGAAACCTTGAGATGCTGCTCAACCCTTTGAGTTTCTCCAGCAGATCATTTGTCGCTGGAGATTCCAACATCGGCAGTCTCTTCAGTCTGCAGTGGACATGATCATCAGTGTGCAACATTTCCAAGAAAAATCTCTATCTGCCAGGTGACAGATGGAGTCAAATGTTTTAGTGAAGCCAGAGTGAACTGCACCAGCCACTGTATTCATGCAACCCTGGTGTCCTCTCTGGCTTCACTAAAACGTTGACTCCATCTGTCATTTGGCACTGTGAAAATTCATCATCATTTTACATTTGCTTCATGTTGGCATGCAGGCTATGATCCTAACTAACAACACCAGACAACTGATATTGTGCTATTGGCCTAATAAGCACCAAGGCAAATTCCTTGTATGTGTCCATACTTAGCCAATAAACTTATTAATCAATTAATTAATTAATCAATTAATTAATTAATTAATTAATTCATATTTTGCCACAATGTTGTAACTTAACTCCAACAAGCACCCACATGTATGGAGTTAATCTTTAAAGTAATGGGAAATAAATCAACCTGTGACAATGACACTCCTGATGTGAAGTCATCTGCACCTCAGTAGCCAAGCTGCAGTATGCAGATGATGCTGCAGCTTGCAAATACTTGGAGGCTGAGCTCCAAGTATTTTTCGATTATTCCTGTATTTTGCAAAAAGTTGGGCCTTACATTTAAGAATTGCAAGACAAAAAGCCCCTACTGCACCACATTGCCCTTCGATAATAATGGTCCAACTCAGCCATCACCTCTCAGTGAAAGTTGACATTGATCATGAAATTCACGGCCATCTTCACTGTCAATTGTGGAAGTGGTTGTTTGAAGATCAAAACTCAAAGCTTAGCACAAAAACACATGGTCTATCTGCAGCAATGATTCATATCTTCCAATATGCTTGGAGACCTTGACTCCAGGCATCTTGAGGCAGTGAAAAAGTACTGTCAATCCTAAGCCCACAAAATCTTCCAAATCCTTTGGAAGGTTAAGCAAACTAATGTCAGTGGTTTGGATAGTTGGAATGTAACATTCCTATCAGGAATTGACCATCTTGCATGCCTGAGAGTCCAAACATCTACCTTTGGCATTCATAGCAAAAGGATTTGCGTACATGAGCAGGGAGGTTCTACTGCAGTTGTACAGGGTCTTGGTGAGGCCACACCTGGAGTATTGTGTACAGTTTTGGTCTCCTAATCTGAGGAAAGATTCTTGCCATAGAGGGCATACAGAGAAGGTTCACCAGACTGATTCCTGGGATGGCAGTACTTCCATATGAAGAAAGACTGGATAGACTTGGCTTGTACTCGCTGGAAGTTAGGAGATTGAGGTGGGATCTTTTGGAGACTTACAAAATTCTTAAAGGGTTGGACAGGCTAGATGCAGGAAGATTGTTCCCGATGTTGGGGAACTCCAGAACAAGGGGTCACAGTTTAAGGATAAGGGGGAAGTCTTTTAGGACCGAGATGAGAAGATCATTTTTCACACAGAGAGTGGTGAGTGTGGAATTCTCTGCCACAGAAGGTAGTTGAGGCCAGTTAATTTGCTATATTTAAGAGGGAGTTGAATGTGGCCCTTGTGGCTAAAGGGATCAGGGGGTATGGAGAGAAGGCAGGTACAGGATACTGAGTTGGATGATCAGCCATGATCATATTGAATGGCGGTGCAGGCTCGAAGGCCCGAATGGCCTACTCCTGCACCTATTTTCTATGATTCTATGATTCAATGGCATAATCATCATCAATGGGGGGGTACCATTAAACAGATATGCAACTGCACCAAGTAGAGAAATATAGTGGCTGTTAGTGCAAGTCCTGCGGTGAATGGTGTATCTCCTGACACTCTACATGCATTCACAATCAAACACACCATTGGTCCAACATGCAGCTTCCAAAAGGTGTAGGCGACTCTAACAGCACCTACCATGAGGAAGGTTAAGGGCACGAGGTTCAAGGCAATGGCACTAACCATGGGTTGCCCTCAAATTCACTCACCATCCTTACTTGGAAATATCTCAATATTCCTCCATCACCACTTTGTCTAAATCCTGAAACTCCCAGCCCAGTTGTATTTTGCAACCACATTGACCAGAAAGACTGCAGCAGATCAAGGATGTGGCTCTTTTGAAGAACAATTTGGGATGAAGAGGAATGATGGCTTTGCAAACAATTCCCTTTTCTTAGAAATATATCCCTCCCCTTACCTTATCTAGCTGCAGGTCTACATTCCCACAGTTGTCCTTGAAATGACCTACCCTTCCTCATTACCCTCTTGCATATAATGTATGTATAAATGTCTTGGGATTTTCTTTAATCCTATTTGCGAAGGACAATTCATACCTGTTTTTTGCCCACCTGATTCCCTGCTTAAGGTGTTTCTTTCTTCTTTTATTTTCCCCAACACCCCTGTCTGATTTTATCTTTTTACATCTTACATATGATTCCTTTTAGTTTTTCCATCATCAAGGTCCGGAACCTTGCCCACACCCAAGAATATGTTGGTCCTGAATTCTGACCTGCTGGCCTTTAAATGCTCCCACAAGTCAGATGTAAACTTACACATTTAGAACTGCTCCCAATCTACACTCCCCAGCTTCTGCCTATTACTACTATATTAACCTTTCTCAATGTTAACACTTTCCCCTGTGGTCAAGGCTTATCTTTATCTATAACTATCTGAAGGCTTACAGAGTTATGATCATAGTTTCCAAAAATGCTTTCCCACTAAAACTCCGGTCACTTGGCCAGGCATATTTTCTAATCTAAGGTCTAGTATGCCCCATTTCCTGGTTGGATATGCACTGTGTCAATAAGTCCTGCTGGATGCACCTAACAATTTCTACTGCATCCAAACCTTCGGCACTGAGGAAATCCCAGTCAAGATCAGGGAAGTTAAAGCCACCTACTTCAACAGCTCTGTTGTTTTTATATCTTTCCATAACCTGCCTATTCCTCTACCTCTTGCTGGCTATTTAGGGACGTTTAATATCACCCCTCCAGGATGAACCCTCCACTAAATGCAGCTGTGACCTTCCCCCCCCCGATCAGAAAGCAACTTCCCACCTCTTTCACATTCCTCACTCTCGCACCTGAAACCTCTGGACCCTCGAACTTGGAGATGCCGTGATATTTGTGATGCAGGGATATAATTTGAAAATCTGTAATTTGATTCTGAATTGAATTGATAAATGTCTGAAAACTGTTTTAAAAAAAAAATGAAATATGGAACATTTCCACTGGGGGGCACTCTTGTTCCCCTGCGAGGTTTAAAGTAACAACTGTATTTGTCACAGACAGTCCCTTTGGATTCAGGAATCCTCTGTCTGCTCTGGCTGCTCTGAGGTGGTTGATGAAACTGCCGGGGAGCTGCAGAGTCTTCCACAGAGTGTCAGGAGGTGCTAAGTGGATATAGAGAGTAGTTTGTGAGATGGCATACTGTTCTACTTCTAGGGATTTCCAGAAGTCAGAGAGGTTTAGTTTGGTTTATATTTTTAGTTAAGTGCTGAAACAGGCCCTTTGGCCCACCGAGCCAGTGCCGACCAGCGATCCCTGCACACCAATGCTATCTTACGCACACATTTTACATTTATGCTAAAGCCAATTAGCTGCCAAAACCGTACGTCTTTGGAGTGTGGGAGGAAACTGGAGCACCTGGGGAAAACCCACACAGGTCACGATGAGAATGTACAAACTCCGTAGAACAGCACCCGGGGTCAGGATCGAACGGGGGTCTCCGGCATTGTAAGGCAGCAACTCTACCGCTGCGCCATCATGCCACCCAAGGTGTTGTATTTCTTCATGGATACTTCAAGGACTTCACAGCCCTGAATATTATTACCGGCCCACCTGGTAATCTCTTCCTGTGACAGTGCACAGACCAACACATCTGCTTCAGGATTCTGGTGTTGGGCACATGGATGATGAGCTCTGCCTAAGTGCAACAAGGGGGTTGGTGCTGGGGATGTTGCTCTGGGAGAGGACACCAATGCTATTTTGCTCATCCTTACAGTGAACCTGGAGGATTTGGGAGAGACAGCATTGGTGGTATATTTCCTGAGCTTTGAAATGTCTGCTGCAGAAAGTCCAGGTCTCAGAAGCATATAGGAGAAAGTGAATTACTGCTGCACTGCAGACCACAAGCATTGCCTGAGGTCTTGATCTCAGACACATTTTTCCTCAATTGAACACATGCCATGCTGGTGCATTTAAAGCAGTGGTGAATTTTTCATTGAGACTTTCACTCTGCGGTGGTTCCATAACGTGGGAGGTAGTTCAGACATTCCAGGATAATCTTTATTGTTGGCAGCCACAGTCAGTCTTGTGTTCTTTCTTGAAGTTAGTCACAATTATAGCATCCAAATGAATGAATGAATGAATGAATATTTTGTTGTCACATGTGACAAGTCACAGTGAAATTCTGTTTGCACATCCAAGGTATGCAACAGTCGCCACATAAAGGGCACTGACAAAGTTACAAAGTATCCGCGTCTAGGTCCACCTTTGTTCACCCCACCCCTCCCCTTCCCTCATGACGATCTCCCCACGCCGGGTCCTCCATTATTCTTCGCCTTACCTCATGGCGGTCCCCCCACGCTCTTTCAATGACTGCAGAAAGATGCTGCAGATGCTCTTTCAATCGCTGGTGGCCAGTGCCATTTTCTATGCTGTCGTGTGCTGGAGTAGCAGGGCGAATGCCGCAGATGCCAACAGAATCAACAAGCTCATCAGGAAGGCTGGCTCCGTCCAGGGAGTGGGATTCATTGGAATGGTCTTGGACGGGAGGATGCTCCTCAACCTGTGGAACATCATGGACAATGCAGCTCGCCAACCCCACCCACCCCCACCCATGACACAATTGTCAACCTGGGGAGCGCTGTCAGCCACAGATTGGTTCCACCAAGATGCAACATGAAACGCCACAGGAGATACTTTTTCCCGGTGGCTATCAAACTGCACAACTTCTCCCCCTTCTGTAGTGGGGTAGACTGACTCCCATCCCCGCCCCCCCCCCCCCCCCCCCCCGCCCCAAGCCTTGCACATCCCCAATCCTGGTCTTTCCACTCACCACTTTAATTTAATGTTTTATGTATCTTCTTGTGATTTATTTGTGTTTAAGGTACAGCAGGCAGTGAAGAAAATGAATGGCATGTTGGCCTTTCTAACACGAGGAATCGAATATAGGAGCAAAGAGGTCCTTCTGCAGTTGTACAGAGCTCTAGTGAGACCACACCTGGACTATTGCGTGCAGCTTTGGTCCCCTAATTTGAGGAAGGGCACTCTTGCTATTGAGGGAGTGCAGTGTAGGTTTACAAGGTTAATTCCTGGGATGGCGGGACTGTCATATGCTGAGAGAATAGAGCAGCTTGGCTTGTACACTCTGGTGTTTAGATGGATGAGAAGGGATCTCATTGAAACATATAAGATTGTTAAGGGTTTGGACACGCTAGAGGCAGGAAACATGTTCCCGCTGTTGGGGGAGTCCAGAATAAGAGTAAGGAGTAAGCCATTTAGAACGGAGACGAAGAAACACTTTTTCTCACAGAGAGTGGTGAGTCTGTGGAATTCTCTGCCTCAGAGGGTGGTGGAGCCAGGTTCTCTGGATGCTTTCAAGAGAGAGCTAGATAGGGCTCTTAAAAATAGCGGAGTCAGGGCATATGGGGAGAAGGCAGGACAATAGGCAATAGGTGCAGGAGTAGGCCATATGGCCCTTCGAGCCAGCACCGCCATTCAATGTGATCATGGCTGATCATCCCCATTCAGTACCCCGTTCCTGCCTTCTCCTCAAACTATTCTGTAATTCGCCCTCTTGCGTCCATTTTCTTTCAAAATGCAATCACCAGGGTCGAAGTTTATATTAGGTATGATCTCAGGGTACATGTTAGAACTATGCACATTGCAGACATTGGAGTCATTATTTGTGTACTAAGGGGAAGAGATGAGTACAACACCAATGAATCATCCTCATTGTGACGACATCTGTATTGTAATATATCTGGGTGATATATTCTGAAATGAGGTGAATCATTTTACGCATTGTTTGATGTTTCTAGCAACACATCTCTCCATCGATAGGCTCAAATAAAGTTTTGTGCCTATCAATCATAATCATAACCATAATCATACTTTATTAGCCAAGTAGTTGCAACATACGAGGAATTTGATTTGCCATATAAAATACATTTACATTTACACACAAAATACATTTTAATATAAACATCCACTACAGTGACTCCTCCACATTCCTCGCTGTGATGGAAGGCGAAAAAAAAGTTCAATATCTTCCCTTCTTTGTTTTCCCGCGGTCAGGGGCCTCGAGCCTTCCGTTGATGGGATGATCTTGGCTCCCGTAGCTGACGATCGGGCCTTCCGCGTCGGGGCAATCAAGCTCCTGCATCACGGGGGAATCTCAGTTCCCCCACGCCGGGCGATCTGACCCCGGGTCGGGGTTGGTCGAAACTCTCCGCATCATTTTGAGCTTTCCGACATCGGTCTCTACCCAAGACTGCGAGCTTCTCGATGGTGAGATCTGCAGCCATGGTTGGAACGTCGATCCCAAGCAAGGGATCGGCTCTGATGGTGGGGCTTAAAGTCAGTCTCGAGCAAGGCCGCCAGCTCCATGATGTTAGGCCGCAGAGCGACCGGAGATACAATCCGGAAAACAATCACATCTCCAGCAAGGTAAGGAATTGAAAAAAAGTTTCCCCTGACTCCCTCCAACACCCCCCACATAAAACAAACGAAAGAACATTAACACTAACTTTTAAAACACACTAAAAATACCCAAAAAGACAAAAAGACAGACAGACTGTCCGGTGATATAATTGAATTAGTAAGATTTTTTTTTGAATTAAATGTTTATCATTATTAGCACTGCTTTTAAATCTAGGATAAGTTATTGCATTTTCAAAAAATATATTACATTATTTCAGATCTGTGTCTTAACTTAAAATCCCCAAGAACATTTTTCAAATAACAATGTAAAGAGCAGAGTGCAACAGAGCACCAAAATGTATTTGGAGAGGGTGTTGAAAATCCAAAACATGAACCGAGACGGCTGAAAATGCTCAGCAGGGTAGGCAGCGTCACTGGAGATAGAAACAGAGCCCATCCTTCAGCTCAAGGACTCTTCATCAGTGCTGGAAAAGGCAGAAATAAGTGTTTCAGCATCTGCAATTTTTTGCTCCATTAAACTATTCCATTCACTGCCACTTCTCTTCCAGTCACCTTGAAGTTCTGTCCCTATCACCAATTGGATTAGAAGGGGTCACAGTTTAAGGATAAGGGGGAAGTCTTTTAGGACCGAGATGAGAAGATCATTTTTCACACAGAGAGTGGTGAGTCTGTGGAATTCTCTGCCACAGAAGATGGTTGAGGCCAGTTCATTGGCTATATTTAAGAGGGAATTAGATGTGGCCCTTGTGGCTAAAGGGATCAGGGGGTATGGAGAGAAGGCAGGTACAGGATACTGAGTTGGATGATCAGCCATGATCATATTGAATGGCGGTGCAGGCTCGAAGGGCCGAATGGCCTACTCCTGCACCTATTTTCTATGATTCTATGATTACTGCCTCTCTTTTACCATGTCCACATTGATTTACATTTTACTTCTCATCTTTATTCACTTTTCCAGTTCTGGTGAATAGTCCTTGACCCAAAACATGAAAGCTGTTTTCTCTCTCCACTGTTGAGTGTTTCCAGCATTTACTGCTTTTGTTGCTACAATATGTGTTCGGCTGTTAAATATGGAACAAAATAACGATTTAAAAGAACAAAATAACACTTGTCAATGCTGAAACCTAAATGTAAGGGTGATTGAGAATTAATAGCGAGTGCTCTAAAGAATATATTGCACACCTACAAGTCCAGTGAATTTGAAGAATTATGTTGGCAGAAGATTAAAGTGCCATATATTTTAATTGCAGAAAATAACAATGATATGATAGTATAAAAAGGATAGGGTTTGCTTCACTGATTCCTCTATGTAAATTTTTCATGAGTGCTGCAACATTGATAGCTCTTTACATGAAAAATTTATGACACTGTTACCGGGATACACACATTAATAAATTGATACTTGGGTGTCAATGTAACACCATGGAAGCTAAAATTAAATATCTAATGTTTCACGTCACTTCACGGCAGCACAAATGAAACTGGATAAATTATTATAGTTAGATTTATTATTTTATCACCAAAACGACAAAAAAGAAAATATACTTTTCACAGTACCTCTGTGCACATGACAATAATAAACCTAAACCTAGTGTTAAACATCATTTTTTGATTTGTATATTTCTGGAATGAATATTTTCCACACTTTGTGCTTCCTAATATTAGCAATGTTATTCTGCCACATCATGACTTTCTATATAGCTGGGAGTGAAACATTTGGAACACAATTATCAGCCTGCTTTATGCACATTCTCAATGCAGACTTTGACATATTTTCCCACCTCGTTTCTTGGCCACCTTTGTGGAATGCATATTGGTAAATACTATATTTAAACTATTTTCACTGGGTTGGGAGCAGATGAAATTTGTTTTTGTACATTAATACCCCAACCTCCAAGAAAATCGAGGTTCCTGCTTCATTGTAAAAATTCAACTTTGAATTCTTTCATATCACGGTGGACACTTGGACAATGACCGAATGAGATGGGGGTTGGGGGTTGGGGGTCGTGATCGAGCTTAAACCATAAATATTGGCCTGAACACTGAGAAAAACTCCGTGGCACAGCGGTAGAGTTGCTGCCTTGCAGTGTCAGAGAGCCTGGTTTGATCCTGACTACATGCGCTTTCTGTACGCAGTTTGTACGTCCTCTTCATGACCGCACGGGTTTTCTCCGGTTTCCTCCCACATTCCAAACACGTGCAACTTTGTAGGTTAATTTGCTTTGGCAAAATTGCAAAGTGTAATATTGTAAATGGTGTGTAGGATAGCGCCAGTGTTCATGGATCGCTAGTCGGCATGGACTTGATGGGCCGAAGGACTTGTTTCCGTGCTGTATCTCTAAACTAAACTGAAATCACATCCAGGTACAGAATGGACCAACTACCACCCTGAAAAGTTTTCTAAAACATTGGACTGAACTCAATTCAAATTATCACCCTGAATAATTTGAATTGAGTCCAGTCTGATCTTTTAGAAAACTTTCAATTTTCTGGACCATCTAAGTGGTTATTGCTAGTTAGTGCTGAGTTAAAGCAAATCTTATAGCAAGGAGATGAGGTCTGCTATTCTCTCAGGAGAATGCTTTAGATCCCATGGAAATGTTCTGAAGAAGAGCAGTTTTTCTCAATGTTCAGACCAATATTTATGGTTTAATCTATATCACGACCCCACACCCCCATCTCATTCAGTCATTGTCCAGATGCTATTTTTCCAAGCCGTTATGTAAATATTGGGAAGCAAGACGCAAACATTTACACAGTTCAGCTATGCTACGTTTCAATAATTGACTAAGTACACAGGATTCCAGGAGGGACAAATTAGAAATAAATAACAATGCAAAAATAATTTGATAGAATTTTCTGGGAATTAGTCTTCTTTTTATTGTCCCTTCCCAGCATCTAAAGATTTATTTAGCCTAGGATCTGGAAAATAAATTAGCAATCAAATTACTGGTCCCAAGATTAAAGAGATACTCTGTTAAGCCAGTGTTTCCAGATAGATTTGCATGGCCTTATTGCATTTTCACTTGTCACCTCCCTCATTGGGGTCCAGTTCTCCACAGAATGCTATCTATTTTGGCTTCCTGTGATTCACTGATGATTATCAGGTCACAGTAAATCAAAGGCTTTTTTAAAATCTGAAACCTCATTGAACCGTTATGAAAGTTGACGAATAACGATCTGGAATTGAAAATGTAGTTGTGTACAAGAAATTCTGCATTGTTAAATATGTACACGTGGCCTCGGAGGGCAGTGAGGAAAAGCGACTATTAAATGCAATCACATTTGCTAATTGATCAAAGTAAACCACTTTGTGAAAATTGGAACTTGCATCAACATTGCATTTACACATTAATTGTCCATTTAACTTGACACAAAAATCATGTTCAGTAATCTGGAGAATAAGTATATTTATCAATCCCAAAATTTGCAAAGCATTATTAATCAACCTTTTGCTAGCAAAGTGACTAATGAAGATACAAATCTTATTCCTTCAAGCTGTGAACTTCATATGTTCACAAGAAATATTATTTGAATTATAAAATACCATGATATTGAACGTGAGTAGTTACATTGAATTTAAAGCTCCTGGGAGTATTTTAAATTCTGTAATCCTCACCTGCACCGAATCTGTTTAAATTTGTGGTTATTGTTCATCATAAGACCATGACACCTAGTCAATGATGTTGCTATGTTTCTGCAGATGATGATTAGACCAATCCGGGCATGAAAATTCCCCCGCACCGGTGGCAAAGATGTATGGATGTTGTAGCAGCAGTAGTTCTTGATGGGGTCAAGGAAAGAGCGTTCACGTTGCGGCCTTGTTTTCACCAATCTTTCCACCACCGTGCACAAGATAGACACCATAGTATGCAGATGCCTGATTGCAGGAGTTTTTTTTAAATAGCTATTAATTATCACATAATTAGATTACTTTTTCTTGAAGTAACGTTACTATTGATTAGTAGGTTGCATGGGGTGGAAGATTGCAACCTTCACGTGGTCAGCCCTGTTTCGACTAATGCATTCAACTCGACATGCTCAAATGGTAGATCAAATAGAACAAGTTGTCCTACAACTTTAGGTTGTGCACGCCACACGAAAGAAGAAGAGCTAGATTGCATTATTTCACTTTATTGAGGGAGTTCTTTTATTTATTTAATGCTATTCATTTTCCATACCAAATAAATATTATGTTACATATTATAACATTAATAATGACAATCATGTTTTTCATTCTTTTGAACATTCATAATCCTCACCATTGATCAATATTTCTGTCATAATAATCAAGATAAAAATATATTTTCCTTTTTTAAATATGCCACCTATTTTCAGCTCAGTTAATTATTTTCAGATGTTTATATTGTTTTAAAATTATTATACCTGCAAAAGTATTTTCATGAGCCATCCTTTGTTAACTATATTGTGTGCAATTTGAACTGTTGTTTTAAATATGCTCATGCAATTATGTTTGAGAAATATAACCATGCACCTTACAAAGTGATGAAAGGGAATTTAAAGCCTAATTAAAATTTAAAGTGATTACCTCATTATGCCTCTGGTATTATGTTGCACTTTGCAGAAACAGAATATTATTTACACCTACAAAGTGTGAACTCTATAACAATTAAGATTAAAGAGAAGCAACTTACATAGAACTTGAAGCATTTTATTAAAGTTCTCGCAGGGTAGAATATTACATAAAATACTTAGAGTCATAGAGTGATACAGTGGAAACAGGCCCTTCAGGCCAACTTGCAAGAGCGGAACTCGCTATCAAAACATGGAGGGGACAGGGGGACGGGGGGGACAGAATTTTTCATGCGCACACTCACACACACATGCGTGAGACTTTGGAGGCTCAATCCAGCGCTAAATGCAGCTCAACTCTGCCTGTCTCGCCGGGTTAACTACAGCCCTGACTGGACTGACAGGACACCAGCGTTGCTTCTCCACGCTGCCCATATTTCCCGCAAGCCCAGGCAGGTTAACCGGGCGGGAGAGGCAGAGTTGAGCTGGGTCTAGCGCTGCTTCTCTGCGCTGGCTGTGGTGCTTGGGGGTACAGCTCGTGTCTGACTCCCGACCAATCTGGCCACCCGTGTGGGGGTCGGGGGGGCACTCGGGTGGGGACGGGACAGCGCAGGAGACCTGACCAGGATCGATCCTGGCTGTGGATGAGGCGCAGGTCTGTGCCACGTCTCCCTCCTCCAATCACCGCACTCTATCCTCAGTCCCACCCCCACCCCCCACTCCTCCCTCCTCCAATCATCGCGCTTAATCCTCATCGGCGCCCTCGATCAGTAGTCCCACCTCCACTGTCTCGGATTACAAAAACTTGGGGGGGGGATGTCCCCCACCTCTCAAAACATGGGGGGGACGTATCCCCTCTGGCCCCCCCCCCCCAAGTGTTTTCCGCCCCTGTACACCGGCCAACATGTCCCAGCTACACTATTCCCACCTGCCTGCGTTTGGTCTATATCCCTCCAAACCTGTCCTCTCTATGTTCCTGTCTAACTGTTTCTTAAATGTTGGGATAGTCCTTGGTTGATTTTAACACAGCCAAAATGGTGCGGGTAGAATGAGGAATAATTGCATGCAAAGCTGCCTTGGTTTTGGAAAGTTGCTCCATATTGCCACCTTCACCACATGAATGCAATAGGCTGAAGATGTTAGATGGTTGTATCCAAATAATCAATGTGTTCATGAAAAGTGATAACTTAGATTTAAGTCACAACGTCAACATTACAATTAATCAGTCTTAACATTATTTTCTTTATGTTATTTTTAAATCACACATTAAATGAGTTAAAATCTACTTTTAGGCGCTAATACGAAGAATGTAGCTAAATGTTGACTTTATCATGTGATTAAATCATGGTATTGACATCATTACCCGACAGCTTAAATGACCTTGGTTCGTTTTACCTTCTGGAACCTGAACAACTGCAAACATTTATTGACACTTGAAAGCCCGTACCGCCAGATTCAGGAACAGTTTCATTCCCATTGTGATCAGACTGCTGAATGGTCCTCCCATAAACTAAGGGTGTACTTACCTACCTCATTGCAGACTTTGTACTTTTTCTCGATCTGTATTTTCTCCGTAACTGTAACACTGTTTATATATTCTGTATTCTGGTATTTATTTCTCTTGCACTACCTGGTATACTTGTGTATGTCTATATTATAATCATGTATTGTATGATTTGACTGGATAGCCATAGAAACATAGAAACCTAGCACCGTCATCTGATTCACTGTTTCATACCCTCTGATCCCCTTAGCCACAAGGGCCACATCCAACTCACTCTTAAATATAGCCAATGAACTGGCCTCAACTACCCTCTGTGGCAGAGAGTTCCAGAGACTCACCACTCTCTGTGTGAAAAAAGAAACAATACTGATACCAATAACTGTAACCTGCAGTTTGGATGTTTAAGCTCTTCATCTCTTATTGAAATCAACCTGAGTTTTCTATTGTCACTGTTCGCACACCTTCTCAATATTGTGGCAATGCAGGAAATACTTTGCTGTATTTATGAAGCTAGCATGTGAATGTAACCTAAACTGCTCTACTCACTCTCAAGGCACCCAGGCCGTGCCCAGCTGAAGGCTCCCAGGAGGCTGCAGCCAAACTCAAGACCCAGACCGGTGGATTGTGGCGCCCCGAGCCAGTCCCCTGCTCGTTGGGATTAGTGGATTGCCGGCCTGGAAGGGGGATTGCCGGCCTGTCGAACCGCCCCTGCTTGTCCCCTGAAAGACCAAGATCGGGAGGAAGGAACCGGTGACAACGATGGCAGGGGAGAAGCAGGAATGGTAGAAGAAGACAGGAAAAAGAGCGCCTGCGCCTGCATGGTCTGCTGTGGGAGGCACCCCCGAGGAACAAAGGTGGACGGGCGAGGAAGGAGATGGCTGGAGGCTCGCAACAACCTAGGACTTGCCTGGAACAGGCAGCGGCCATAAGAACTGGAGAGTGGACTTTGTAAACAGTGCCAAAACATGGCACCTCTTGCATGTGGGCTCAGCCGACTATTTTGTACACTTGCTAATTGGGGATTGAGGGTATGGCAATGTTTTCACTGTGTTAGCACTTCACACATGTGACAATATAAGCATCATTACAGCATTGAAGAATCTTATCTGGAGTAGGAACTCATGCACAGACTTCCACAAAGAAATTGTTCCAGACTGGAAAAGCCTCCCCATCAGGTAATCCCACCAAACTACTTTGAGAATTAGGGAGGCCATGCCTCAAATATGAACCAGCTGTCAAAGGCTTGAACATTTGTGCATCCTCTGGCATTCATTAACCCTGAAACATTTTATAATTAAATAAACAAACACCAAGCGCTGGAGTAACTCAGCAGGTCAGACAGCATCCCTGGGGAACATGGTTAGATGATGTTTTGGGTCAGGACCCAATATGCTCTGAAAATGTTTTTTGTGAAATATTTTAAAATATATATTTAAACAGTTAAAAATCTATAAAACAAGGAATCACTTTATACTTACCCTTCTCCCTCACAGTCATTCGTCTGTACATAAATGAAGTCGTGCTGAGAAATGTATGCACATTCATGCTACACAGCTGGACTTCATGCAAAGAATAATGTTGAAGCAGAATCAGGAACGGACTGACAATCAATAACAAAGGACCGACATGTTTGTCTATGCTTGTGCAGATGTTCTAAACTAAATATTACAAAAATTGAAACTGCCATTTTAGTGAAGGTTTTGGACAAATATGTTAATTTCTTCATTTTACCAGTTGTTTCTTCATCTTAGGAAGCCCCTCAGGATGAAGGAGAACTTTCTTCCACTCCGGATCAGTGAATTATGCCGTGTTTGATTGAGTCCAAGGTGGGATCTGAAGACATTGCCATATGTGAGGCAGGAAGTGTTTAACAGGTAGGTAGTTTGCAAGATGCTACACTTCTTTATTCATGCATACTGGGCTCCATGTGCTCACAGTGACTGGATTTGAAGTTCTCAATGCCATCCTGAATAGTGCTTGTCCATTTTGAACAGTCATGGGCCAGGTATTCGATCAGTGGGCATGTTACACTTTTCAAGGAGGCTTCGAGAACATCCTTGAATTGTTTATTCAAGTAATTTCTTGCTGATGGAGCCTGATGGTCTCATATTGGGCATAACTAATGAAGTGGCCTGCCCATTGGAGATGCCATTGTATTTAGGGCTATTGAATTATGGCCCACAATTGTCAGGGTCTCATCATGGATCTTTATTGCCTGGGTATGGAGATGTAGTGCAGGGCAGAAGATATAGAATCCAAACAGTTGGGAAAGGAAGTGATATCTTAGCCTTTATTACAAGAAATTCACCATCAGAGTAAGGGAGTCTTACAGCATTTGCATAAGATCTTGGTATACCCAAGAAAATGTGTACTGCCCATCAAGGGAGTGCTCTGAAGAATTACTAGCATAATTTCAGGGAAGGTGAGTTTACTATCTGAGGAGAGAATGTCAAGTATTCAGGGAAATGAGAGGAGATCTCATGGAAACATACAAAAATCTTGAAAGGCCTGAGAGGTAAGACACAGATCAGTTAGTTTCCCTGGCATAGAAGCTCAGCATGCACACTTTCAAATTGACTAACGTTTTTACATAAAGGGCGGTAGGGTTGCCACGGGAGGTAGCTGTGGCTTGCACACTCACAACACTTAAGAAACATTTGGATAGGTGCATGGATAGGAAAGGTTTAGAGGGATGTGGGCCAAACAGAGGCAAGTGGGACTAGTGTAGACAGGGCATGTTGGTAGGTGTGGGCAATTGGGGCAGAAGGGCTTGTTTCCATGATTCTATGACTATGAGAAATTTAGGAGATGATGAACCTTTGGAATACTCTCCCCAAGATGGATGTGGCGATTCAGTGCTGTCTTTATTCGAGACCGATACTGATGGATTTTTTGATAGTAAGGGGATCAAGGGATTCCTGCAGAAAAATGTAATTGATATTGAAGATCAACCATGATTTTGATGAATGGCAGAGAAGGTTCCAAGGGCTGATAGCTTATTTCTGTTCCTTTCTTATGTTCTTGTGTCTGTCAGGCCCTCTCTCAAGATGATGCTGTGGCTCACATTAGCCAACTCAATCTGTTCTTTATATTGTACGCATATTGTGTTCATCAGGTAAGTTTATTCTTTTAACATAAACATCCATTAATTTCATTTCTTTGTGATTATGGTTTTTCTCTTCTTTTCTATTTGCAGTTGTTGCAGTATATCTACACTCTCTGGCCCCTATTCCACCTATACTGCCAGTGGAACAATCTTGGCCTCTCCATTTAATCATTTCATACAATTCATCACTCTTCCTCTATCAACCTTTCCTGCCTCTGTCTATTCCTTTGTCATGGAATGGATGTTCCTCAAACTGCGGAGCATCTTGGGCAATACATCTCACCCCCTCCATGACGCACTGGTCAACCTGAGGAGCACCTTCAGCAACAGACAGATTCCACCAAGATGCAGCACAGAACGCTACAGGAGATCCCTTTTTCCTGTGGCTAGCAAACTCCTCCCACTTCTGTCATGACCCCACCCCCCCATCTTTGCACATCCCTCATCCTGGATTTTTCCACTCGATAATTTAATTTCATGTTTGTGCATATATTACATATGTGCTGTGCAATAACTGGTCTCTTAAATGTCATTATCATTATAATGCACATGACACTTTCAATGCCTTGTAACTGTGTCCTTTTGACTGGTGGCAGTCCATTTTCCCTCTATGATAAATAAAGAGGTGTTGTATCGTATTGTATCGCATCGTGTCATTTTGAATCGTATGGATAACCCCAGAGCTGATTCACCTCACTGTCCGGATAATTTTGGTAATACTGCACCCTATACTTTAACAGAAATTCACCCAGTCTCATCCAGGCACTGGTAACACAAGCTTAATAACTAATAGTCTGCTACTGTGTATGTCGGCTGGGCCGACTCACTCACAGAAACGGTTATTGAACCATTTAAAACTTGGGCTTTGTTGAGCTTTTTGTGCAAATACTCTGGTCCAGCACTGACAAATCACATGGCAGCAAAAGCCAGAACAACTGCTGAAACTCAGATTGAACAACGTGGCAAACATTAGCTGGTGCATTGTTGATGAAGGGCTTATTCAACACACAAATAGACTTAAAGGAGAATAGGTGGGGTGCTTCAGAGTTACCAAAAGAATAGTAAGATTAAACGAGAACTTACCAGTTTGAAGTTTGATCTTTATTTTATGAGGAGTCGAGTTGAGGGACTACGTGAATAGAAGCCCGTACAGCCGTTGGTGCGTCAATCTTCAAAGCAGCGGAATGAATTCACAGCTAACAATGACCGAAGTATAACGGTAAGATGATAAAACTAGAACTACCAGATGAGATCTATGAGGGTGGGAGCGGAGGGCACGTAGTCCCTCAACTCGACTCCTCATAAAATAAAGATCAAACTTCAAACTGGTAAGTTCTCGTTTAATCTTACTATTTTACTTCGGAGTCACGTGAGTGACTACGTGAAGACTTCAAAGCACTGTGAATTCACGCCGCAGACTCAAATCCGACGTTCACACTGCCTGGATTGACTCAAAAGTCGTTAACAATCAATCATGCATCAGTAATACATTTGTTAAATGAAATAACAGTTTATTTACAAACAAATCATAACAAACCCCTCTAACTCAAGGGAAAAATGTAACAGTACTGACACCAGAATCAGCAAACACCCCGAGCCTTGAAATCGGCTTGTGATAAAACCTCTGAAAAGTTAGCTCACTGGACCATCCTGTGGCCGCGAGGACCTTGAAATCGTTTGCACCGACACCTTACTGTGTGGTTTTTTGTGACTAATAAACAAAGCCAACTCTGTTCCTCTCAGAGGTTTAGTAATCTCAATGTAACGAGATAAATGTGAGACTATACAGAAGCGATCATCTGCGGGGTATGCTGAAAACACAATCTTACATCCTGTCATGCCTCTTTTATTATGTTTAAGCAAATCATAGACATAAAATATAATGGCATCAGCCGACACATGCATTCTATCTAGCCGTAGCTTTTGCAATGTTTGTACACGTTGGGCTGAAACCAACACCATAAGCATGACCACCTTCATAGTTAATTTGGCTATAGATAGGCTTGTAACCGGAGCCCACTGGCGAAGAACCATAAAAACCTCACTCACATTCCAAATCCCGGCATACCTGGGTTTAGGAGGATTAGAATTGAAAACTCCCTTCATGAATCGTGAACTAACGGAGGTGTCCCTACTGTATGCAATTCTGCATTCATAGATAAATAAGAAGACAGAGCACTTCTGGCTGAATTAATCGCACTGTAACTTAATTTTTTTGGTCAAAATAAAGAGTTGACAAACTCCAATACATCCGTGCTCCCTGCGGTGTGATATACAATATCCTGCTGTAGGCAGAATTGCTCCCACTTCCTTATATAGGTGAGATATTGCTGCTGTGTACTATCCCTGCAGGCCGACGTGAGAACATCCACCGTCCGATGAGACAGTCCTCTCCCCAGGTATGGCCTCCTTAAAATCTGCAAATTAACAGATCAATACGATCCTATAAAGGATGTTGATCCCCAGTGACTGGATTTACCAGTAGATTTTTATTCTTGGGCATAAGCATGTAAGGCTCCCTAGCCATTTGTAATACAACGGGAAACCATGCTCGTGTAGGCCAATCTGGCACTACTAATACCCCTGAAGCGGAGTCCTCCTTGATCTTTTGCAAACATCTGCTGATGAGACAGAATGAAGGAAATACATACACAAACATTCCTCCCCCAATGCAGCAAAAATGCATCCACTGCTACTGCCCCAGGATCTGGTTACCATGAAACATATCTAGGTGACTGATGATTTAATCGAGATGCAAACAAGTCAATATCTGGCAATGCATACTGATCAATCATTTGGTTAAATACATCCTGATTTAACATCCATTCAATGTTGTCATTAAACTGACGCGACCTCTTCCTGGCAAATAAAGTGCTGAAAGCCAGATATTTTGGTCAATACACCAGCTCCAAATCTGGTTAGCCAGTCTATCACAAGACTGTGACTTAACTCCACCCATGTGGTTTACATATGCCACTGCTGTGGTGTTGTCAATCTGACCTGCACATGCAGATCCCTCCTTGTAGAACAATAAGCTTTGAGCCCATACCAGGTGCCCAACAACTCTAAATAATTAATCCCTCTTAATTGAGGAAGCGATGTCTCATCCACATTCCATCTGCATCCACAGCTAGAAGACATATCTGTTGCACCCCAACCCAGTGCACTTACATCAGTCTGTAATATCAGTGACGGTGATTCCACCAAACCTTCCTTAAATTTTTTGAAACATGTACTATCCACCATTGTATGTCAGCAATCACCCCAGCTGACAACTGCATAGGCCTATCAAAAATGGCCCCTTTGTATTCTCAGTGCCTGTTCCTTTGATGGTTGTAATTGTTGATAATGCAGAGGACCATACTGCACAGCTGGAAAGGCTGCAACAACTTCCCAATAAAACTGGCTACTTGTCTAATCGAAGGCCGTTGTTCTCCAACGAGATTAACACAGTCCTCAATTAACTGATTCAATTTATCCCTGGGCAAAGTTACCAACATGTGATTGGAATTAATGGTAAATCCCAGATAATCAATAATTTGGACTGGTGATAATTTAGATTTATCTGGGTGAATAACAAATCCCATTTGTTCAAAAGTGATTTTAACAACTGAAACTGATGATTGGGTTTCAGCATGAGTTTTTCCAACAATCAGAATATCATCTAAATAGGCCATTACCACATGCCCCTGAGCTCTAAGTAATGCTAACACAGGTTTTACTAATTTAGTAAATAACCTAGGAGCTGAAGTTAATCCATTCGGCAATGTCCTGAATTGCCACAGCTCAGTCATCCAAATAAATTTCAAATATCTTCTATCATCACCATGAATAGACACTGCGTAATACGCATTCTTTAAATCAATGGTTCCCCGTGGTAAAGGTCTCCATTTTGAAATGCCTATAACAAACAAATTTGTTCGATAAATCCAGAATAATTCTACATCCCCCAGTCGTTTTAGATCTGGGAAATATACTTGACAGAAATTGTTGACTTTGATAGACAGAAGACTCAATTACCCCTTCTAATGTAACGACTGAATCTCTGCTTGAATAAGCACATTTTCCTCATCTGAAAAATAAGTTTATGACTAGGAAAATGTTGATTAGGTAGACTGTCCTTATAGTAAAATCCAATTTTTCACCCCTTCAATACACTAAGTATGAACAAATCTGATGTCAACTGCTGCCATTGTTTGAGAACAATTTTAACCTTCCCCAATTTGAACAGGAACATCAGTTAATTCATCGTCTGTCAATGTTATATTCCTTACCTGCATCTTTCCTTGCGGCCTTGTTGTCCTCGACTTCTTGTAGAGAACCTTTTTTGCCTTGCTTCCAGCTGGCTTAATGAGGGCCATGGTTTATAACAACCTCATAATAGTCTTTGACCCTTTTTGCAAGGTTACCACCAAACAACAGATTTCGTGGTGGTACACTGGTCGGTTTGCACAACTCGCCAAATTCGGGTTAGCACTGGCCTAATAGCGGCCCTCCCGATATTATTAATTTCAAAATGCATTACAAAGGAGTCCCAGTTCATCCTGGTGTGCTTCAACCATATCATTTGTATCAATAACTTACACCACAGCTGTAATACCTGCTGACAACAGTTTAAGCACTTTTTTAAAACTTCATCTCCTGGGCCCTAGCAGGCAAACCCATTTATGCAAATTTGGTGATTAACCACCGGTACCTTCAGGAGATCACAATTAACAGGAGCTTTATAGTTCTTTGCTACTTCATCCATAGCTAGCTCCTGTAACTGATGGGAGAGCATATACTGAATGGCTTCGGCCAATTCTACATCAATCGCCTTTCCTGCCTCTACGCTCAGCAAACTTCCCAGCAATGTTCGGAATTACCTCCAACCGAACACCTTTACTGCTCTCCCCCAGCATAGAAACAGTGTCAGCAAACTGCCCTGATAGAACATCCTCCTCACAGGCAGGATAGTTCTGCAGCCCTGAAACAGGTGCTGCTAGCACAAGCTCTCCATCAGCCTGGCTTGGGCACCACTCCTCCTCACGGAGCTGGAACATCCTCCTCACAGGCAGGATAGTTCTGCAGCCCTGAAACAGGTGCTGCTAGCACAAGGTCTCCATCAGCCTGGCTTGGGCACCACTCCTCCCCACGGAGCTGGTCCCTGTCGAGCATTCTTTTGAAATATAATCTCGACGTGGGAGAGCCGTGAGCAAATGGACTCACCTATGGAGGGTATAACCTCCAGGCCCGACTCATTTACGGGCCACAGAGACTTGCCAGTGGCCTTCCGCCCTACTGTGCAAGCCTCCACTGCCCCCCGGCAGTGGGTCCGCAACCACTGGCTGTGTAGCCAGCACCGGACCAGGTGTACCAGACGGGCCTCCATCCTCAACACTCTCCTGGCCACTTTTCCTTTCTACCCCCGGAGCGCCTCGCCGACACCTTCTTCCCTTTCTGCAACATTCTCTACCCAAACCGTCGCAGAAATTGAACATGCGGTAAAAATCTTTTAAAAAAAAACCTTACCTCTTAAACTTAACGAAGAACTGCAAATGCTGGAGAATCGAGGGTGAAGTATGAAGAAGGGTCTCGACCCGCAACGTCGCCCATCTCCTTCGCTCCTTAGATGCTGCTGCACCCGCCGAATTCTCCAGCTCTTCGAATAACCCGCGGTTTACACTTACCGCTCGGAGGAGCGCTGCTGCTCCAACCGCCCGACTGCACCAGCGTCTGATGTCATGACGCACCAACGGCTGTACGGGCTTCTATTCACGTAGTCACTCACGTGACTCCGAAGTAAAATACTGATGGGAAAGGGGATTAGGTAAAATATGACAGCACACAAACAGACTCTTTGGCCCACAATGTCCATGATGCCAAATTAATCAAATCTCCACTGACCTCCATGTGAACCATATCCCTCCATACCCTGTATAACCATGTGCCTATCTAAAAGCCTCCTCTATATCTACTTCCCCCAACACCCCTGGCAGCATATCCAGGCATCCACCGCTCCTTGTAAAACACTTGCCCTGTACATCTCCTTTAAACTTTGCCCCTCTCATCTTAACACTATGCCATCCAGTCTTTCTACCATGGGAAAACGGTTCTGGCTGGCTATGCTTTTCATCATTTCATATACCTTTTATCAGGCCACCCCTCAGCCTCTGGTGCTCCAGAGTAAATAATCCAAGTTTGTCCCACCTCTCTTTGTAGCATACTGGCACTTCTCCGAAACCTCTTCACGGGTGGCATGGTGGCATAACGGTAGAGCTTGTGTGGGACAAACTTGGACTTGACAGTGCCAGGGACCCGGGTTCGATCCTGACTATGGACGCTTGTCTTTACGCAATGTGTACGTTCTCCCCATGACCTGCATGGAATATTTTCCGAGATCTTCGGTTTCCTTCCACTCTCCAAACTCATACAGGTTTGTAGGTTAATCGGCTTGGTATAAATGTAAAATTGTCCCTCATTTGCATAGGATAGTGTTAGTGTACGGGGATCGCTGGTCGGTGCGGACTCGGTGGGCCGAAGGTTCTCTAAACTAAAACTAAACTGAACTCTTCTCCAAAGCCTCCACATTAGAGATTTGCAGACAGGGCACAACAAATTGTCAGGAAGGGGGATTGTGGTGCAATGGGAAGAGGGACAATGGTCATGTGGTGTCATAAGGAAACATGGTTAGAGTCATCGAGTCATAGCGTCATAGAGTGATACAGTGTGAAAACAGGCCCAACTCGCCCACACCGGCCAACAATGTCCCAGCTACACTAGTCCCACTTTCCAGCACTTGGTCCATATTGCTCCAAACCTGTCCTATCCATGAACCTGCCTAACTGTTTCTTAAACAATGGGATAGTTCCAGCCTCAACTACCTCCACTGGTAGCTTGTTCCATACACCCACCACCCTTTGTGTGAAAAAGTTACTCCTCGGATTCCTATTAAATCTTTTCCCCTTCACCTTGAGCCTGTGACCTCTGGTCCTCGATTCCCCCACTCTGAGCAAAAGACTCTGTGTATCGACCCGATCTATTCCTCCCATGATTTTGTGTACCTCTACAAATCTCCCCTCATCCTCCTGTGCTCCATGGAATAGAGACCCAGCCTACTCAACCTCAGCTAAGCTCACACCCTCTAGTCCTGGCAACATCCTCATAAATCTTTTCTGAACCCTTTCAAGCTTGACAATATATTTCCTGTAACATGGTGCCCAGAACTGAACACAATATTCTAAATGCAGTCTAACCAACGTCTTATACAACTGCAACATGACCTCCCAAGTTCTATACTCAATACTCTGACTGATGAAGGCCTAAGTGCCAAAAGCCTTTTTGACCACCTTATCTAGCTGCGACTCGGCCTACAAACCATGCACCTGTACTCCTAGATCCCTCTGCTCCACAACACTAACCAGAGGCCTACCATTTACTGCGTAGGTCCTGACCTTGTTTGAAGTCCCAAAATGTAACACCTCACACTTTTCTGTATTAAATTCCATCAACCATTCCTTGCCCACCTAGCCAATCGATCCAGATCCAGCTGTAATCTTTCACCACCATCTTCACTATCTGCAAAACCACTCACTTTTGTATTATCAGCAAATTTGCTAATCTTGCCCTGTATGTTCTCATCCAAATCATTGATGCAGATGACAAACAGTAACGGGCCCAACACTGAACCCTATGGCACACCACTATTCACAGGCCTCCAGTCCAAGAAGCAACCTTCCACCATCACCCTCTGCTTCCTTCCATGGAGCCAATTTGCTATCCATTCAGCCATCCAAATGGGGTTCAGATTGGACTTGGATTGGATTGGATTTGGATCCAAATGCCTGTATAACCTATCCCTCAGAATAATCTCCAGTAACTTACCAACTACAGATGTTAAGCTCACTGGCCTATAGTTCCCAACATTTTCCCCGCAGTCTTTCTTGTAAAGAGGCAAAACATTTGCCATCCTCCAGTCTTCCAGCACCTCTCCCGTATTTAAGGACGATTCGCAAATTTAAACCAGGGCTGCCGCAATTTCCACTTTTGTTTCCCGCAATGTCCTCAGATATATCTAGAAACATAGAAGCATAGAAAATAGGTGCAGGAGGCCATTCGGCACTTCGAGCCAGCACCGCCATTCATTGTGATCATGGCTGATCGTCCGCTATCACTAATCCATGCCTGCCTTCTCCCCATATCCCTTGACTCCACTAGCCCCTAGAGCTCTTTCCTACTCTCTCTTAAATCCATCCAGTGATTTGGCCTCCACTGCTCTCTGTGGCAGGGAATTCCATAAATTGACAACTCTCAGCGTAAAAAAGTTTTTTCTCATCTCAGTCTTAAATGAACTCCCCTTTATTCTAAGACTGTGGCCCCTGGTTCTGGACTCAACCAACATTGGGAACATTTTTCCTGCATCTAGCTTGTCCAGTCCTTTTATAATTTTATATGTTTCTATAAGATATCCCCTCATCCTTCTAAACTCCAGTGAATCCAAGCCTAGTCTTTTCAATCTTTCCTCATATGACAGTCCCGCCATCCCAGGGATCAATCTCGTGAACCTACGCTGCACTGCCTCAATCACAAGGATGTCCTTCCTCAAATTAGGAGACCAAAACTGTACACAATACTCCAGATGTGGTCTCACCAGAGCCCTATGCAACTGCAGAAGAACCTCTTTACTCCTATACTGAAATCCTCTTGTTATGAAGGCCAACATTCCATTAGCTTTCTTCACTGCCTGCTGTACCTGCACGCCAACTTTCAATGACCGGTATACAAGGACACCCAGGTCTCACTGTATCTCCCCCTTACCTAACCTAACCCCATTGATATAATAATCTGCCCCCTTGTTTTTGCCGCCAAAGTGGATAACTTCACATTTGACTATATTATACTGCATCTGCCACGCATCTGCCCACTCACTCAACCTGTGCAGGTCCCCTGCATCCTCCTAACATCCTCTTCACAGTTCACACTGCCAGCCAGCTTTGTGTCATCCGCAAACTTATTAGTGTTGCTCCTAATTCCCTCTTCCAAATCATTAATATATATGGTAAACAGTTGCGGCCCCAACACCGAGCCTTGCGGCACTCCACTCGACATTGCCTGCCATTCTGAAAACTCGTTCACTCCTACTCTTTGCTTCCGGTCTGCCAACCAATTTTCTATCCATGCCAACATCCCACTTGGTCAATGTTCCTTTCCCCTCAAATAACCTGCTCCAGTCAACTTGAGTGACACCTTTTCTCACACTCTCAAAGTTGGCCTTACCCCAGTTGAGCATTTTAACATGTAGACCCTCTCCATCCATATCCATAACTATCTTAAAACTAATCAAACTGATGTCACTGGTCCCAAAAGGCTTCTCCACACACACTTCATTAACTTGCCCTTCCCAATTTCCCAATACTAGATCCAGCGTTGCCCTCTCACATGTGGGGGCCTCCACATACTGCTTAAGAAAACGCTCCTGAACACTTTTGAGGAACTGTACCCCATCTAAACCCTTCACGCTATCAAAATGTTTAATATTTTAAAAACCCATCTAAAACCTTCACGCTATCAACTCAACCACGGGTCCAAATTTGTCTTTCTGCATTACTGGCCGAAGATATTGAACTGAATCCAGGTCCTTGGCCCTTAAGTACCCCTGGCAATTGTGTCATAAGGCTGCCAAATGGGGTAAAAAAGTCATAGAATGTGAGCGTTGTAATGGCTGGTTCCATGCATCTTCCTTAGATATGGATGACAACATGTATGGCATTTTTAGTAACCATCCTTCATACTCTTGAATATGTAGAAACTGTGGCATGTCAAATTATCAAACATCATTCTTTGAAAGCCTGTTGGACATTGAACTTTCAAACAGTTTTGAACCACTGAATAAGACTCCTATTGTTTTTGAAACCAACAATGACAAATCTGCTGTTGACGTTGCTGCGTTCGGAGAACACATTTTTTCCTCAAGCTCCAAGTTCCTGAGGTCACGTAGTAAACCCAAATCAAAGCCAGGATTGAAGCGTAAGAAATCAACTGTGATGTGCCTGACGATAATTAACCTAAACTGTTGGAGTATCATGGCCAAACTCCCCAATTTTGAAGCAATTTTGGCTCTGGAAGACCCCGATGTGGTTATTGGTACAGAGTCCTGGTTAAACAACTCCATCGTGACTGGTGAAGTGTTCCCTTCACACTTCAATGTCTTTGCCAAAATGCTAAAGGGGGAGGTGTTTTCATAGCCGTTAAGAACACCCTTGTTGCATCTGTTGAAACCAATCTCCAAACAGACTGTGAGCTGATATGGATCTCAATTCGTGTTAAAGGTGTATCTCCTGTGTACATAAGGGCCTTTTACAGGCCTCCCTCATCAGACAGAGACTATGTTAAAGAATTGGATAGCCTGTAAACCTTGTGGTCAACACCCTGCCATCAGTAAGTTTTTGATAGACATCTTTAATGATCACAATCTCCCCCAGCTTGTAAAAAAGACTATTAGAGAGAGTACTATTCTCGACGTGCCTTACCAACGCTCCTGCCGCTGCAGACTATGTTAATGTTAAATGTGGTATCAGCGATCACAAATTGGTTGTTGTTGGAGCGGTTGTGAAACCGTAGATTACCAGACCACTGAGACGCAAAGTTTACCTGTATGCAAAAGCCAACTGCAGGAGTTGATAGCGACATGGAACAGTCTTGTGAGAACTTGACTAATAACTTGATAAAAAGTAGCTCAATTGAAGAATTATACACAGCTTTTAAAAGTGCTCTCCTTAGTTCAATAGAGAAGCATATCCCTTCTAGGATGAGCCCCAGTTGCTTTTCTTACCCATGGGTCAACAGCTCCACAAAGAGAGATATTAACTGAAAGAAATGTCTATATAATAAGGCAAAAAAACATGACTCTGCTTCTTGCTGGGCACATTGACAGGAAGATTCGTAATATTGGGAATATCCTGTAAGTCTCCAGGTCCTGACAGGATATTCCCTAGGACAGCTATGACAGAAATATTTCAAATGTCATTAGAAACGGGAATAGTGCCGGAGGATTGGCGTACTGCGCATGTTGTTCCTAGTTTGACGTCAGTGGTGGGCAAATTAATGGAAAGGATACTTAGAGATAATATATATAAGCATCTGGATAAACAGGGTCTGATCAGGAACAGTCAACATGGATTTGTGCCTGGAAGGTCATGTTTGACAAAGGAAGCAGTGGATGTTGTCTATATGGATTTCAGTAAGGCCTTTGACAAGGTTCCCCGAAAGTTCAATCCAAGATGGATTCAACAGTGGCTCAGAGGTAATGGTGGATGGCTGTTTGTCTGGAAGCCGGTGACCATCATGTACATCAATGATCAGTAGATTTTCAAAGTCTACCTGAAAGATCTGTTAAGTGTGAATATCTTAATCCATGGTAAATGGTAGGAATATGTGCATAGTTCCCTGAAGGTGGAATCGCATGTAGATAGGGTGGTAAAGAAAGCCTTTGGTGTGCTGGCCTTTATAAATCAGAGCCAGGGAAGTAATGTTAAAATTGTACAAGGCATAAGACCAATTCTGGAGTATGGTGTACAATTTTGGTCGAGTTTAACTTGATTATAACCATATAACCATATAACAATCACAGCACGGAAACAGGCCCTCTCGGCCCTTCCAGTCCGTGCCGACCATTTGTTTTCCCCTAGTCCCATCTACCTGCACTCAGACCATACCCCTCCATTCCCTTCACGTCCATATACCTATCCACTTTACTCTTAAATGTTAAAATCGATCCTGCCTCCACCACTTCTGCTGGAAGCTCATTCCACACAGCCACCACCCTCTGAGTAAAGAAGTTCCCCCTCACGTTACCCCTAAACTTCTGCCCCTTAATTCTCATGTCATGCCCTCTTGTTTGAATCTTCCCTACCCTCAATGGGAAAAACGTATCCACGTCAACTCTCTTGGGCGGCAGCAACGGGCGGGCGGTGGAGGAGGAGGCGGCGTTGGGCCTGCGGGACTCCCAGCCGCACACAGCAGTACGCTCTTTTGAGCATCAAAAACCTGGGTTAAAGATGGCTTCGGCATCCTCTCCGATGGTATATTCCATTTCTACACCAAACAGCTCTTTGACTATAAAAGCACAACAAACAGAGGATGTTCCACTCTTACCAGGAGAAGATGTAAAAAGCAAAGAAAAGGATGTGATCTACATTTGTCACTTTAATGGACCTAAAAAAGGCGTGGTGTATATTACAAATTACAGGCTTTACTTCAAGAGTGTTGAACTGGATCCTATGACAACACTTGATGTCCCATTAGGCGTGATAAGTCGAGTTGAAAAGATAGGTGGCCAATCAAGCAGAGGTGAAAATTCTTATGGATTGGAAATTACTTGCAAAGACATGCGAAACTTGAGGTTTGCTCTCAAACAGGAAGGTCGCAGCAGAAAATCCATTTTTGAGAATCTTACAAAGCATGCATTTCCTATATCAAGTGGCTTGCAATTTTTTGCGTTTGAAAAAAATATATAGACAATAGAAAATAGACAATCGGTGTAGGAGTAGTCCATTCGGCCCTTCGAGCCAGCACCATCATTCAATGTGATCATGGCTGATCATCCCCAATCAGTACCCCGTTCCTGCCTTCGCCCCATGTCCTCTGACTCTGTTATCTTTAAGAGCCCTATCTAGCTCTCTCTTGAAAGTATCCAGAGAGCCAGCCTCCACCACCCTCTGAGGCAGAGAATTCCACAGACTCACAACTCTCTGTGTGAAAAAGTGTTTCCTCATCTCCGTATTGCTCATAAACCCTACATCAGAGATGTTATTGGTGGTAACATCAGTATTGACCGAAAACATCTGGCCATTCTGGAACTTTATAAAATCCAAGCGCAAGGAAGTTTCTGGAGTTTCAGCTTTGCACATTAACAATACCATCATTTCAGCTGCAAAAGATAAAGCCGAAGCTCTTAGTCGTCAGTTTTGCTCAGTTTTTACCAGAGAAAAAGCAATCTGATTTCCCTGACCTTGGGCCCAGCAGCGTTCCAGATATTGGATGACTTGCTCATCAACACCAAAGAGGGAGTTGAAAAGCTTTTGTCTGAATGGAATCCTCATAAAGCCTGTGACCCAGGTGGCATGACTGCCAGAGTTTTGAAATCATGTTCTTCAAGCATTGCTCCAATCCTCCAGATATTATTCCAGAAATCAATTTCTACCGGAGAACTGCCGAGTGACTGGTGTGATGCAAACATCTCTCCGATTTACAAAAAGAGCGACCACTCAAATCCAGCCAATTATCGTCCGGTATCCTTGACTTCAATTGTTTGCAAACTCCTTGAACATATTATTCATGGCCATGTTATGAGGCATTTTGAAATACACAATATACTCGCTGACCAGCAGCATGGATTCCGCAAAAGCAGGTCATGCGAGACCCAGCTGTCTTCCCTGGTCAATGATCTGCAAACCATCCTGGATAACAGACAGCAGGCCAATCTTATTATAATGGTCTTTAGCAAGGCCTTTGACACTGTTCCCCACTGTAGGTTGATGGCCAAGCTTCACCATGTTGGCATCCATAATAACATCTACTCCTGGATTGATTCATTCCTCACCAAATGTCATCAAAAGCTTGTAGTAGACAGTGAGTCGTCACACCAATCTCCAGTCGATTCCGGCGTGCCACAGGGAGCGGCGTTGGGGCTCTTGCTGTTCTTGATCTACATCAGCGATCTGCCTGACAATCTGTCTTCAAGAATGAGATTTTTTGCAGACGACTGTATTGTGTATCGAGAAATCATATCTGCTGAAGATGTCAAGGTTCTTCAAAATGACCATCTTTGCAATTGGGAAACAATTTGGGAAATGGGCTTCACACCAAATCACACCAAATGCTTTTCCATGAGAGTTACTCATAAGCCCAAGCCGATCATGAACCGGTACAAGATGGAAGACAGCCTGCTTAAAGAAGTTGATCACCACCCGTACCTGGGAGTTGAACTCACATCTGGCCTAGCCTGGAACAGACACATAAACCAGATTGCCACAAAAACAAACAGAGCTTTGGGCCTTCTCCGGAGAAACGTAACCGGTTGTGGCAAACCAACTAAGGAGGTAACGTACAAAGCACTTGTCCGCCCACTGTTGTAATATTGCCAGACAATATGGGACCCTCACCAGAAAAATAACATTGACACCCTTGATGAGGTTCAGAGGCGTGCAGCCCGGTTTGCCAAAAACGACTACTCAAGACAGTCAAGTGTTTCCGATATGTTAAATCGCCTTGGCTGGGAGTCGCTGGAGTCAAAAAGCACCAAAGCCCACTTATGTACTGTCTACAAGGAGAATCATGGCATCATCCCCAGTAACATATCTCACCTCATTCAATCCAATACCCAGAAAACTACAAGACAGTCCTCAGGTCACTTTATTTATGCTAGAATTAGAGCAAACAAAAATAGTCACTGTATCCATGGACTATCCCAGAGTGGAACACCCTTCCCGACACCACCAGGTGTGCACCAACCTCGTCACTCTTCAAGTCACAGCTCGACAACTTGGACATGGATCATCTCACCAAACTTTCTCACATAAAAATCTAAATGACCCTTTTGCAACCAGTGCCCATGCGAGATAGCCCAGCTGTTGGCGGTTGTGCAGTAAACAAGCAGAAGCAAACAAGCAGAAGCAGACGCTACGATTTTCCCAGTCTATATTGGGAAAGTTAAAATCCTCTACTCCAACAACCTTATTTGACCTGCAGCTGTCTGCAATCTCCCAGCACATTTGTTCTTCTAATTCCTGTTGACTATTCGGGGGGTCACAAGATACTTGAGGCAGCAACAGTGGTGTTCAAGTAAAGGGCATTGAAGGCATAAAAAACTGATGAGAATGTAAGGTGGCATGAGGGTGGTTATGAGGATATTAAACTATAAGAGGATTATTGCAGTCCAGAGGATATTAAACTATGTGCTTATTGCAGTCTTCCAAATGTTAGGAGATCATTTTTTTCTTGCAGTTGTTTATCTCCCAGATAATTCTCTCCCAGTTTCAGCCACATAAAAGATCATAGCCACCGTTCTGATTCTTAGTGAAATGATTGGTAAAACAGATAGTAAACTGATAGATTCACAAATGAGTGGGAAAAAAAACCCCTGTGAAACCGGAGACAAAAGTTAGAAAGCCGAAGGAAAACTGTCAAGATAATTAATGACAAACTCAAATCTACAGATAGCAGCGAATCCATGTGAGCGAGCCAGAGAGAGAGAAAGAGGGAGGCAAGAGTTGAATTAAAAAAAACAAAATCACGTTGTCTCAAAAATAACATAATTTCTAGCTTTGCTTGAGGTTAGAAGATTTTGTACATACGAGGTCCACTTTTGGGTAGAAGGGCTCCGACCCGAGACGTCAACTGATTCATTTTCTCCAGAGATGCTGCCCGACCCGCTGAGTTACTCCAGCATTCTGTGTCTGTCCAATTTTTGTTTTCCCAGCTAAAACTAGGTAGCCCGGTTGCTGACGCAATGGCCATTTAAGTGGCATATTAAAAATCCTTCAATCATGTCTACATTTTCATTTAATATTAAGTTAATTTCAGGTGATATTAACTAAATGTTTAGCATGGGAGCATGCATCTCGGCATCTCAGTACTGGGCTTGGCTTCGGCAACGGACAAGCTACATTTTGCTACAAACTGAAACTACTGCACGGTGTGTTGCTCGGAATTCAAAGCTCATAAAATAAGACGTAACAAGAAAGATTCAAGTGTCAGCGTTGTTTGAACTATAAATCCCTCGTAAACGTTAAATAGAAGGCATGTCTGCCAGATGCAGGCACACTCTCCCTGACACTGTAGCCCTGTGCCTCTGACTATTACCGGGTCACTTACAGTGCTGCCTGTCACAGCACCTGGAGACCAGACAACCGACAGGCGTTGCTCTCAACTCTGCCCAAGTTCCAGCAGTCGTCGCATTAGACGTAGGTTTTACAGGCAAAAGGCAAGGAGACATATCTACTTTATTGACAAGCTGGCGAGACGAGGTGATCATGGTAAATAATAATAAACCCAAGAATAACAAATTTCAGGATTTGGAAGAGGGTGAGTATTTAACGGTTGACAAGGGGGCTCAATGTCTAAGCATTGAATGTTATATTTAGAACGTTAAATGCGATTCGTTTACCTGGAAGAATTATTATTATTTTTTTGGTTAACGGTGATTTGTGACACGTTCAATCTACTTGTCAAGGTATTTTGAACAAATGATAGCAGGCGATATTGGTCTTCATTATTTTAATATGTGAGGGGAAATCTTGAAATAATTAGTAACGGTGCCAAGGAGAACAATAGGTGGCGTGTCATTCTATGAGAGATTACTTGCTGGTGAAATTGAAACCGAAGGAGTTACGGGGATAGATGCGGGTCAACCCGGATGGGAAGTGAGGAACGGGTGCCTTGTTCAGAACCGTGGACAGCGGTGTCCCTCGGGGGTCAATATGAGTATAATTGACTCTTTCTTTAATTTATGTTGACGATCTTGACTATTATATGTAGGGCATAATTTTGAAATTAGCAGTGAGGTAGATAGGGCAAGTGCACAGAGTATATTCCCCAAAGTAGAGGAAGCAAGAACCAGATGTCACATAGCCGTAAGGTTGGGTGGGGGGAGATTTACTTTTACATTCCAGTTCCCTCGAAATGAACACTAGCATTGCATTTGCCTTCCTTACCGCTGACTCATTCTTCAAATCATCGTGCACCATCTAGAGCTCTTGGTCCTCTAGTACACATAGGGAGGTTTCACGGCAGTCGGGTCGCGACCCATGGCCCGTACTGTTGCAACGCTACTCCAACTGGAGTACACGCGGTGAACTGCAGGTAAGCACTGACCATTGTTTCCAGAGTAGCGGGCCCGTTAAAACCCGCCGAAATTGTCAATGTTTGCGCTGTAAATAATGATGGAAATCGGGATAAGCGTGAGAGACATTTAGCCTACTTCAGAATTCCCAAAGTGAGGAGAAATGACGGTAGCTAGAAGCGAGAGCTGAAGGGACAACAACAGCCAGAGTGCTTGGCGAACCTTGGCCGTTTGCTCACTGCATTTCATCAACTAAAGGCATTATTTGTGTTTTTTCTTGATTCCTTTGGCATCTAAAAAGTTTCAAAAGTGATAAATCTGGCTGTAAAATTTTTAAATCGCCCATGGTTCTCAAGTGGGTTTATACATACAAAAAAAAAACACCTCTGAAGCAAAATTTACAGCCAGATTTATCAGTTCTGAGACTTTTTAGATACCACAGGAATCAAGAAAAAACACAAATAATGCCTTACTGTTGATGAAATGCAGTGAGCAAAAGTGATAATTCCCAATATTTCCAATTCCGATATCTGCACGGCCAATGTTCACCAAGCAGTTTAGCGGTTGTTGTCCCTTCAGCTCTCGCTTCTCTTTACCTTAATTTCACTTCACTTTTGGAATTTTGAAGTTGGGCACATGTCTCTCACACTTACCCCGACTGTCACAATTTTTTACAGCGCAAAAATCCAACATTTTGGCAGTTTTTAATAGGTAGGAAAGTACGCGTTTCTTGCATTAATAACATATACCGTAAGTTACGGATGGTCTCCAGATGGATGAGCGGCTCCGTGCGTCAAGCCCTATGACCCAGTGACCTTACGTGCAGCCCCCCTATATCCAATGAGAGGTGTGCTGTACAGAAGCACAAACTGCATACTAAGTCTTTACAACCCTGAACCACAAGCTGTACACAAAACAGCATTCTCTTGCAGAATAGCAAAGGGTTGACGGTTGAGAATTTCTATGCCTTGTGCCTTTTCCTACATTTCAACTTATGGAAGCCCAATTTTCAACCTCCTTGTAAAGATTGGGTTAGGTCTTAGTTTGTATTGTATATGGAAATCCAATCGTGGAAGTTTTTTAAAAAATATAACAAAATACTAGCTGCTTTATGTTTATACAGACTAAAACAGTTCATCTCAATCAAAATAATATTTGCACTTGCAGTTGGAATTCAGATAGACCACGAGACAGAAGAGGAGGAAGATGATGGTAAGAGAAACAATTGCTACTTTTCACAATCGCTACCGGAAACCATTTATATTTGGCCTTCTAAAAACTAAAGTTCAAAGAATTCTATGTGAAGACAGCGTCCTCAATAGTAAAACATAAAGTGCTGGAGTAACTCAGCCAGTCAGGCAGCATCTGTGGAGAGAATAGGTCGGACTATTCTGACCTGACCTGAATCATCACCTCCTATTTCCCTCCGCAGATCTGATCCACCTATCAATTGCCAGGCTTTGTCTTGCCCCCACCTCTATTTTCTAGCTTTCTCCCCACTACATATTAATTGTAGTAGTGGAGAGATAGCTAGAAAAGAGAGGTGGTGGCAGGATAAAACCTAGCAAGTGATGGGTGAATGCAGGGGAGGGGAGGGTTGACTGGCAGATGGGCGGAGTAAGTCACAAAAGTTAAAGATGAAAATGAGACAAAAGGGTGTCAGATTAAGAGAGTAGTGAAATGTAAATTCAGAGGGTGATCTGAATCTGTGAAAAATTCTATATCGCTTAATATCACTAATTTTTGTAGCGCAATGAAACATAGTTACAATCAGGTCCCTTGCTTCATCCAGGCAATTACCCAAACTAGTTACACATGTAAGTTAAAATTACACCCAGAACAATTAACGAGTGGTTTATTCAAAATCAAGTTTACCTGAATGGATAGCAATCATAAATGTAGTTTAATTTTCTTTTACAAACTAAAATATGCCATATGCGCTTGTTTTGATCTTTCCAGTTATTCTCCACTTTGACAATCTCTTCCTCTTCTGAAAATGTAGAAACTTGCTGAGGTTTAGTTTTGTGACGCGTGGGGATATATCCCAAGGATTTTTATGTCATCAGATATCCTATTTGTCGATTGATTTATGATAGGTATTTCTAAGTTTCCCACTTTTATTGTTATGTTTTGATTGTTGTAGAAGAAGAGGAGGATGAGAAGAAAGGAAGGCAACAGAAGAGCAGAAACCAGCCTGAAGCATCTGAGGATGAAGAAAGTTCAGAAGAAGCTGCCAAACCCACAGGAAGAAACAATAGGCGGAGACCCCCAGTTCAGAATGGGAATAAACAGAGAAACAAAAACAATAGAGGCCATGGAATTGACGAAGAAGAAGATGACGATGATGAAGAAGACGTGGAAAGCAAAAAAGGGGGAGCTAAAAATTCAAGGGTAAAAGCAAGAAACAATAGGAATAACAGAAAGGAAGAAAGTGACAATGACAGTGAACCAAAGGGAAAAAATGCGAAAACAAAAAGGACCCCCGCCCACGGTAATAATAGAAACAATGTGAACAAGAAGCAGAAAGATGTAGATAATAAGAAGGAAAAACAAGGAAACAAAAAAGGTGATAAGAAGGGCGAAAGACGTAATGGAAAAAAGAAAGGCAAATCCTCCAGGTACTTGGTTCTTATTTACTGTATGAGGATATTGCACAGATATGAAATTAATTTTATTGAAAGATGAATTTGAATGCAAGAGGAATCCAGTAATTGTGAGTCTGGTATTTTCTATTCCATGATGCCGAGTCTATATATTTACAGAACAGAATTCATTTTCTGAAATATCCTACATCATAAAGCACAAAATATGAACCAAAAATTTAATTGGGAGAGAAATAATCAAGAAAGGTAGTATATTTTAAGGGGGATGAAAGAAAACCAGTTTACTCATTTTATGCTTCTAATTTTATTTTGTAATTATGGTCATGGGAAGTAGTTAATGAACAAAGTCTAACATTTCCAACACAAGCAAGTACAAAAAACAAGTGTCTTGACACTCTTGCTTTCTGTCTGTATTTATAATGCTCCCAAAGATGTTTACATTTTATAGTATAACAGCAAAATGTGATTCTGGAGGATCTGCATCATACAATGATCAAGCACATTTTTAAAGAGTGTTTAGTAAAATAGTAAATATTGGAAATACATTATACATTTGTCAGTGTGTGGTGTATTGGATGTTGACTTCCTACTAGCATTGACTGAGAATCTTGACTTAAAACATTTTAATTTCTCTTTTAAAATGCTGACAAAAGATATTGTGGGCTTCCATCATCTTCTACTGTAACATCCAATTTAGAATAATGCTATATTTGAATTAATTAAATAAACTCACTAGCTTGTACCAGACATTTTTCATATGAGTAGCCCAAAGTATGTGAATTGTGATATACTCATAGTCATAGCGTCATGCAGCATGGAAATGGGCCCTTTGGCCCAACCCATCATACCGACCAAGATGCCCTATCTAATCTAGTCTCATTTGACCACATTTGGCCCATATCTCTCCAAATCTTTCCTATCCATGTACCTGTCCAAGTGTCTTTTAAATCCTGCCTCAACTACATTCTCTGGTATTCTATATACCCACCACCATCCGTGAGAGCAGAATTGCCTGGTGATGAGTGGATGGAATAAATTAATGAGCAGCACAAGAAAAGCATGTTATTTAATTTTTGTATATTATTTTTTTCTGCTTTAAGCCATTATCTAACCAAATATGAAATGTCAGCTGGACTTTATGGCGTAAGAACAACTTTTGGGTTTCCATGCATGCTTAAATATTGCCCTCAAAACCCACTACTGAGGAGAAGGCTCTGATGCTGGTCCTCAAGAAATTCCATATGTCTACAATAAATAGGAAACCCTATACTTACTGTATAAACACATCTGAAAATGTACTGCCTGGTCTGAAGAGAAACCAGGATATGAATGAGAAATATCTTCACATTCCTTTTTTACTTTTAAAAATGTGAATGATCTAATAATTTAGATAATTCTCAATGTGCTTCAAGGTGCATAACGTGTCTAGAAAATGTTAATCTTAATAAGTGGCTTTTAAATTTTTCGACTCACTTTTTTGATCTTTTCTTGTGCAACAGTTTTTTGATATTTTCTTGTGCTTTGAGTTTTTAATTGCTTTAAAATATTTGTTTTATATGTTCTTGAATGCTTCAGAAATCTATAGAATATGTAAAAGATTCAAAGGCTTACAATTTGTGCAAAGATTGGATTTGAGGCTTAGTTTACAGTATTTTTTCTCATTTTTTCAGCAGGAATAAGTTTCGATATTCCTACCATGGTGCTTCTGGTGCAGATGGCCTAATCACATGTAGGACCTTGCGGAGGAGAATAATCTCCATAGTTATTTGCAAGCTTAATATTAACATTTGCAGCACCTTGTCAGTGCACACCTCTGAATGAAAAAGTCTATGCTGTTTAATTAATCGCTATGCATTATTAGAAATTTATAAAACTTTGGTTAGAATACATTTGGTGCATTGTATGCAGTGCTGGTCACCCCCACACAGGAAGGATATGGAGGCTTTGGAAAGGGTGCAGAGGAGCCTTACCAGAATGATGCATGGATTAGGGGGCAATACAGGGAGAGGTTGGACAGACATTTATTATTTTCTCTGGAATACTGGAGGTTTAGAGGAGACCTGATAGAAGCGTGTAACATTATGAGAGCATAGATAGGGTAGAATCTTTTTCCCAGGATGGAAATATCAAATACTAGAGGGCATAGCTTTAGGATGAGAGGCGCAAAGATTAAAGGGGATGTGCAGGGCAAGCTTTTTACACAGAATGGTGAGTGCCTGCAATGCACTGTCGATGGTTGTGGTAGAGGCAGACACAATAGTGGCTTTTAAGAGACTTTTGGATAGGCACACGGGTAGGTGAGAAAATGAGGGATATGAATGAAAGCTGGTAGATACAAATTGAGCTTGGCATCATGTCCAGCACAGATGTTGTGGGCCTTCTGTGCTATACTGCTCCATGTTCTATATTATTTAGACATTATTTAGACATTTTTTAGACAGTAATGTGTAGAAAGCTTCTGATCATTCTTTTCAGCTAATATATCAAATTTATACACTGATTTAAGCAAACTTTATGAGTATAGGTTAGCAGTGGGCAAGGTTGATTCTTGGTTTTGGCTTGTTAAAAGAAATGGGAGGAAAGTCTAGTGCGTTCTGCAGGAACGTACAATCAACTTAAAGCCCACATAACATCCGAACCCGTCAATAAATTTTGCTATTTTTAGTTCATCCAGCAATTCTTAAAGCCCACATAACAGAGTTGAAAATCTATCCGAATAATTCACCTGCTGTCATCTAGAACTTGAAGTATTTACAAACGTGACATTCTTTTTTTTTTTGGTGCAGCTCATCATCAGATTCATCAGACAGTGAAGATTCCCTGTCAGAGGGGGAACTTGCCAAGGTTTTGGAAGAAGTGGAAGAGAAAAAGAAGCTAATAGCAACCATACGGAATAAAGCCTGGCGTATGAAAAGAAAACTTACAAAATTAAAGTAACTGATTTGCAGTTTAGGTTAATAATTAAATAATAGAAGTGCTGTAATTAAATTGATGTTTTGCAGAATTTGATAGCCAATGATTTGGACAAACCTGTCTCAAATAAAAGAAACAAATAATGCAAAGCAAGCCTAGCTCCATTAACAATGGATCTGTTATATCGGCACACTGATATGCAGGGAACAGAGGGACTTGGATCATGTGCAGGCAAATGAGATCATGTCCAGCACAATCAATGTGGGCTGAACAGTCTGTTCCTGTGCTGTACTGCTCTAACATAATTTTACAATCTGCGATCATTTGGGATTTCTTTACACAGTGCACTTATGTAGTAACCTAATACTAATAAGTGAATTTATTTTTAAATAAATCGATTTTGAAATTGTCCTCTGTAAATAGTACTGTGTAAATATGCTTGTATGAAATTCTTTCATAATTTTATTTTATTTGAGATATGGGTGTATTAATTAAAATAATGTGCATGAGTCTATAATACAAATCTTCTATCTTTTGTATGTTTATATTTGAACAAATTGATTTTACAGTAAATTTAATTTGAAAAAGAAATCCTTAAAGCAGCTGAAAATTGAAATGGTTAAGCAATCCAGAGATTACTTTAGTCCGAAAACATATTAAGACTTGTTCATTGTGAAATGGCATGTTAATTAGTTTTTGCCTACAAGAGAAGAAATTGGGTATTTACAAGCAAAATCAATCTTTAGATGAGAGTAAGAAGTATCTGTGTATTTGTTTAGTTCAGATGAACCTTTACATTAGTGAACAGTATGGGCCTACTTTATTAGTCATCTTCAACAAAGGGCAGTAGAGGGCACAATACAAATCGTTAATTTCTTGAGAAGACAGGTTAGTGTGAAGTAGATTGAAAAATAAATTAGGTATCCATATCCCAACCTGCACAAGTCCTTCAGCAGACTCCCTCCTTCCTCATCACTACCCGTCACTCCACCTATCTTTGTATCATCTACAAACCTAGCCACAAAGCCATCAGTTCCATCATCCAGATCATGAACATTTAACTTGAAAAGTAATGGACCCAACACCGACCCCTGCTGAACACCAGCTGCCAACCAGAAAAGGTCCACTTTATTCCCACTCTTTGCCTTCTAACTTACTATCCATGCTTGTACTTGCCTCTAATACCATGTGCTCCCACCTTTTTTAGCAGCCTCACATGTGGCACCTTATCAAAGGCCTTCTGAAAAGCCAAGTAAATCCACTGAAGCTCCTTTGGTTACACTTCTTGTTCCTTTCCTCAAATAATTCCAAAATTTATGTCAGACTGGATCTCCCCTTCACAAAACCATGCTGACTTTAGCATATTTCATCATCCCTGGGACAATCCGATCACCTCTCACTGTTTCTACTGCCTGCATACAAAACCCTCATCCGCAAGACCAAACCTGCAATAAAGACAGTCAAAATATGGCCCGAGGACGCCACCCTACAACTCCAGGACTGCTTTGATCGCACCGACTGGGACCGGTTTGCACAACAGGCTACCAGTGGTACAGAGGTAGATTTGGAGGAGTACACATCCACTGTGCTCTCCTACATCAACTGCTGTGTGCGGTTTGTCACAGTGGACAAGAAAATAAAGATGTTCCCAAACCGGAAACCATGGATGAACAAGGAGGTTCAGAATCTGCTAAGGGCACGCAACATTGCCTTTAAATCCATGGACACTTCTGCCTACAGTGCTGCCAGGTTAAACCTGAACAAAGGCATAAAAAAGGCCAAAGACATCCACAGGCAAAGGGTGGAAGACCACTTCAATACCGCGGACACCAGAAACATGTGGCAGGATGTCAGGAACATCACTGACTACAAGAGCAGCCCCGCCTGCCCCCACAGTGATATCACACTGGCCAACAATTAAACACCATTCTCTGCCCGCTTCGAAACTGGCAACACCACCAGGAGTGGAATAACCCCGGCGGAGGGACAGGGCTTAACATTGAGCACTCAGGAGGTACAATGCGCTCTGAATAGGATCAATCCACGCAAGGCTGCAGGCCCGGACGGAGTCCAAGGAAGGGTACTAAAGGACTGTGCTGTACAGCTGGCTGAGGTATTCACGAGGATCTTTAACCTGTCTCTATCTCTGGCAACGGTCCCCAAGTGCCTGAAGACAGCTACCATAGTACCGGTGCCGAAAAAGTCTAAAGTCACCAACCTGAACGACTACCATCCGGTTTCCCTAACTCCAATACCCATGAAGTGCTTTGAAAGGCTGGTCCTCCCCCATATCAAATCCAGCATCCCTGCATCATTGGACTCTCATCAATTTGCATACAGGGCAAATAGATCTCTGGCTCTTCACACTGTCCTGACTCACCTGGAAAGACAGGGCACCTACGTGAGGATGCTCATCATAGACTATAGCTCTGCCTTCAACACGATCATCCCCAGCAAGCTCACCACCAAACTCCACCAGCTAGGCCTCAGCTCACTGATATGCGACTGGATCCTGAATTTTCTGACGGAGCGACCGCAGGCAGTGAGACTGGGGCCGCACCTGTCCTCCACTATCACCCTGAGCACCGGCACACCACAGGGCTGTGTACTGAGCTCCATTCTGTACTCCCAATCTCTATCAACAGGGGCAGTGTGGAGAGAGTGACCAGCTTTAAGATTCTGGGCACACATATTTCAGAGGACCTCACATGGTCCACCAACACCGCTACGCTGGTCAAGAAGGCACAGCAACTACTGTTCTTCCTGAGAACATTGAAAAAGACTGGTCTGCCCCAACAGCTGCTGACGACCTTCTACCGCTTCTACCACAGGGAGCATACTAACGTTTGGCATCTCTGTGTGATATCTCAGCTGCATGGAGGCGGAGAGGAGAGCTCTTCAGCGCGTCGTCCACAGAGCACAGAAGATTATTGGGACACCGCTACCAGCCTCAGGAAGGCCGTCAGCACCCATAAAGACTCCTCTCACCCTTGTAATAGACTGTTCGAACTCCTACCTACAAGCAGACGTTACAAGGCCTTCCACGCCCTGCACCTCCAGACTCAGGAACAGCTTCATCCCCAGAGCTTTTGCTGCTCTGAACAGGCCCTGCTGAGTGCCCCCCACCCCCTTGAACTGTCTCCCTCGGATGGTCAGGTCGCACATTGACCCGGCACAGACATATTTGCACTTTAGACGGTTTTACTGTTTTACTGTTCTTTTTATAAATCATGTTTCTCGGGGTATCTAAATTTTATCTAAACTTTATTACTTGTTTAAGTTATGACATCGGATGGAAGCTGCATACCAAATCTCGTTGCACCTATGTGAAATGACAATAAAATATATTATTATTATTATTATTATTATTATTATTATTATTATTATTATTATTATTATTATTATTATTATTATGATTATGTGCTTCCAAGTACCCTGAAACCACATCCTTAATAATAAACTATAATTTTACCAAGCACTGAAGTCAGCCTAACTGGACAATAATTTTCTTTCTTTTGTCTCACTCCTTCCGAAGCAGTGAAGTTGCATTTGTTTTTTTCCAGTCCCCTGGAACCATTTCTGATTATTGTGGGACTAAACACATCATATAAAAATATCAAAATGTAGAGATAACATTTGGAGGGCTGTACATCTTGCTGGCATAGTGTATGTAGTATATGGCATTTGTGGGCGGCACAGTGTTGCAGCGGTAGAATTGCTGCCTTACTGTGCCAGAGACTCAGGTTTGATCCTGACTACAGGTGCTGTCTGTACGGAGCTTGTATGTTCTCCCCGTGACCAGCGGGGGTTTTCTCCAGGTGCTCCGGTTTCCACCCACTCTCTAACGACATACGGTCGTATGTAGGTTAATTGGCTTCGGTAAAGATTGCAAATTGTCCCTAGTGTGTAGGATAGCATTAAGGTTCGGGGATTGCTGATCTGATGAACCTTTGGGCCAAATGGCCTTTTTCTACACTGTGTCTCTAAACTAAACTAAACTAAATATGCCACATTTAGCCCTACTGACTGTGGATGAATTTCCGTGTAAAAATGTTTAGGTTTCTAACAAATTTGAAATAATTTCCTGGTGGATTTTCTGGTTTCTGTCTGGAACTTACAGTATGGAGTCAGGAAAATCCTCATAGAGTTTAAAGACTGAATAATGCTACCTTTCTGAACGTATAAAATGATCCCTCAGTTGCTATGAACTTAATTAATCAGTTTTAACTTCTATTTATCAGGGAATCACAAGAATTCTGGTTTCTGTCTGGAACTTACAGTATGGAGTCAGGAAAATCCCCATAGCGTTTAAGGACTGAATAACGCTACCTTTTTGAACGTATAAAATGATCCCTCAGTTGCTATGAACTTAATTAATCAGTTTTAACTTCTATTTATCAGGGAATCACAAGAATTTGTAGAGAATTTTGAAGGAGCTCTGGGGAAGGGGAAAGGAAGAAAGTTTTATGCCTACAAAGTGATGATGACGAAGGTTAGTATCTGACATTCATTCTTATTTCAAACAATGTCTCTTGATATTGTTGATGTATACATTTTAGACATTGACAATAACCAGTTGGATACATGATCATATGCTCTGCACCAATGGGCTGAGTAAAGTTGTAATAGATGCTGATATCTCTCTAAAGAATAGCGGTATTCATATTTATTTAAGACTCCTAATGTTAGCCCCAGCAGTGGTCCAAGCTGCTGTTAACGTGAGATAATGAACCCATAGTGTGGCACTAAGGAGCAGCTTTGTATGGTTTTCTCAGTCCTCAAAGGTTCCAGAAAAAAAATCCAGTGACCAAACTCATTGTCTCTTATTACGCAAGGTACACATTTTAGAATTAGTAGGTTAAAAGCAAGAAAGAAGAAAATGTAATAGCAGTGGTGACGATGAAGGAAATTATCAGTATTGGTTTATTATTGTTACATATATTAAAATACAATGAAATACTTGCGTGCTATCCACTTATATTATACTGTACATGAGTACAATCATGCCATGAATGAGTGAGTACAAGTAGTGCAAGGAAAAAATACCAGAATGCAGAATATAGTGTTATAATATTGTAGTGTAGATAGACACAATATGCTGGAGTAACACAGCGGGTCAGCATCTCTGGGGAAAAAGAATAGGTGACATTTCGGGTCAGAACCCTTATTCAGTGTGTTACAGTTGCAGTTATAGTGTTACAGTTACAATTACAGAGAAAGCGCAGATAACAAAAAAGTGCAGGGATTTCAATGAGGTAGATTGGAAGATCTGGGTTATAGCCTTATCTTATGTAATTCCTGGCTTTAAAACTTTTGATGTGGAAATTAAAATCTCAGAGTATGTGGGCTGGAAATATTTATATCAATGGCAATTTGCAACTTACTTAACCAAGAGTGTGATTTCTGCAACACAAGAGTTATGATACTGATTTCCCTCACCATCCTGCCATTCTGGACTGGATAATGCCTTTGAATATCTGAAAGACAGGATTTTGCAACAGCTCTTGATCAATACAATTATTGGCACAATGAATATCACCCTCTTTTGTGAGCCCTTTCCAGTTACCATACAGTTTCTAATTATATAATTTAAATTTTATATAATTATATAATTTATTATTATTATTTTTTTGTCCGGGTGTAGTGCCTCAAGATTCTCTGCATAAGGTGGTCTTTGCTGAATGACAAATGAAATTACATATTTTTTGCTGGTTGAAGTGAGGAAAACTAAAATTAACATTGTGAGGACTATTTGCTGAAACATCACATGCAGGGTTTTGTTTTGCAGTATGTGTCCGTCCAGGGTAATTTTAGTTTTTGAAGTTCATACGTTTATACTTCATTTGTATAATGTTTCCATTTCAGAAATGGATCAAGTTTCAAAGGGACTTTGAAAATTTTAAGACTTCATGCATACCTTGGGAAATGAAAATAAAAGAAATTGAGAGTAAGTTCATTTTATTAAAATTAATATATTGCAGTTACACATGGTGCAACAATAGTTGACAGTATTGACTTTGATCAGAACCACTTCTCATGTTCACCTCTGCACAATCTTTGGCTCCACACTAATGATTTGTAGCTTAGTGGATCCACTATAGTTGGATGCCTTGTTGCCACAGGCATTCCCTGAAGTGACTTGGCCTCAGGTGATATTGAGGCATTTCCTCAGGTTTTAGTGATGGCCCAATTTTCCCAAATTAAAAACAATTTCACATATAATCAGACTCGCTGAAATACAATTGAAGTAGTGGGTGAATGTGTGCAAACATTTCCTTAACTTAATCAGGTTAATAAGGGGTCTGTGTCCTGACTTACCTTGCCACTAATACCCACCTACCTGCAAACCCAAAATAACACACATTCAATCCTTGCACGATTCTTGTGAGTCATCGTCCGATTCACTCTCATTAGAAGGAGCAGGCATTCATGTTATAAACAACACTGCCAGCCTCCAGTTAGAGATCAACTTGACACGGAGGAGATTTAAGTAAACCCAGGATGAATGATATAGGAGCCCAGCGATTCAAGTGGTTCTCTTAATTTTTTTTAATATCCAAAGTGCCGACCATCCCTTTGCCTCCACAGATGCTGCTTGACCCATTAACTTCTTCCAGCAGTTTGTTTTCTGCACCGTTTTGAGCTACTTATCATGGGCTTCCCATTTCTACTGAATAATATTGAATGTTCCATGTAAAAAAAATAACAGACGATGGTTATTTATGATTATTGAAAATCAGGCTTCCATTTAGATTACTGTAATATTTGTATTGGTTCTGTTGAGAAAGGATTAGTTGATGGGGGACTATGAATATCTTAGGTCAAATACACATCTGGTACATTGATAGTTTTTTTATTTTCTATTTTCCTCTGGTGATTCCTGCCAAGTGCTTTATACCAACACATGGAAAATATTGTTTTCATTGTTGTGTGATTCACTTCCATTTGCATCATTGTCACTGTCTCCCTAGGTGGTATGGAAATTGAGAAACTGCTTTTATATTATTGAGAGAAATGTTATTGTACACTGTGATCCTCTCCTGTCATCCTTATCAAGGTGACGTGAACTGAATCTAAACATCTGAGTTATGATTGAGAAACTGCACTGTGCACAATCATATGGTCCTTGTTACCAGGGAACTCTAAAATCACTATTCAGTAGATCTCTTCTAAACCTGACCTCTTCTAAACCTGTTCTTTCTTCAGTCTGAAGGAAGTTCTTGATTTGAAAAGTTGCCTGCCCATTCCCTCCCCAAATACTCCTGACCAGCTCAGTGCCTCCAGCTCTTTGTGTTTGACTTTTTCTTTGACCATGTCTTTGCTCTTCTTTCTAATCTGATACCCTTGCTGTCATTGATTCCCACCTTTGACCACACATTTTATTGTCTCACAGAGAGTGGTGAGTATTTCTCAGAGAGAGTGGTGAGTCTGTGGAATTCTCTGCCTCAGAGGGGCATGTTCTCTGGATGCTTTCAAGAGAGAGCTAGATAGGGCTCTTAAAAATAGCGGAGTAAGGGAATATGGGGAGAAGGCAGAACGGGGTACTGATTGGGGATGATCAGTCATGTTCACATTGAATGGCGGTGCTGGCTCGAAGGGCCAAATGGCCTACTCCTGCACCTATTGTCTATTTCTATTGTGAAGTAATATGAACCATTTTATTTCATTCAGGCTGATGTACAGTGGAAAAAATATCTATATGTTTTCAGAAAGTAAATTTAATTATAAGGGACTTACAAAATCTTTTCCTCTGTCACAGGTCACTTTGGTTCTTCTGTAGCCTCATATTTTATTTTCCTACGTTGGCTCTATGGGATCAACTTGGTTCTTTTTGGTTTAACTTTTGGATTGGTTGTCATTCCAGAGGTGGGTCTTGGCTTTAAGTTTCAGTTTAAGTTTCGTAAAATTGAATGGAATTTAAAAATAAATCAGTTTATATTTTGTGATTTATTTCTCCAAGGTATACAGAAAATATGATTCATAATTAATTTTAATCATACTTGGCACAACTAAATAATAAAAAATATTATTAAAAAAAAGACAAATATTGCAAATGTATACAGGCACAATGATCATAGATACTGGGAGCAGAAATTAGGAGATACACAAAATGGAATGCCAAACCCTGATCATCTGTGGAACAAAGTCAAAGACAAAATGAGCTTTAATCATTTGGACATGAAATGTAGGACTGTTAGAATGGAATGTAGAAATGTAATAAGAACAGATAGACATAGTCAAAAATGAAATATTTTAGGGAAGAAATTTCTCTCTGCTTGCTTTCATGAAACCCTGTATTCTGTCTGCTCTCATTTTCCTTGAGTGGTCTTAATTTCTTGATATCTTCCTTCCAAGATATTCCTTGATATCCTAGTGAAAAGTTTGGCTAGAATTGTGCATAATTTAGACTCCCACCAAAGCCGACTAGATATTGTTAGAGTCATGGAGTCATAGAGTGATATAGTGTGGAAACAGGCCCATCTCCCCAACTTGTCGACACCGTCCAACATGTCCCAGCTACACTAGTCCCACCTGCCCAGGTTTGGTCCATATCCCGACAAACCTGTCCTATCCATGGATCTGTCTAACTGTTTCTTAAATATTGGGATAGTTCCAGCCTCAACTACCTCCTCCGCGAGCTTGTTCCATGCACCCACCACCCTTTGTGTGAAAAAGCTACCCCTCAGATTTCTATTAAATCTTTTCCCTTTCACCTTAAACCCATGTCCTCTGGTCCTCGATTCACCTACTCTGGGCAAGAGACTCTGCATCTATCTACTCTGGGCAAGATACTGCATCTGGGTTCTTGGTTAACTGGTTACTAACCAGTTTAACTCTTCTTTCATTCCCATGCTGACCTATCTGTCCTGGGCCTCCTCCATTGCCAGAGTGAGGCCAATTGCAACCTGGAGGAACAGCACCTTATATTCAATTTGGGTAGCTAACAAACATTGAGATCTCCAATGTTAGCTAAATTACCAAAACCTCCCTCCTTCTTCCCCCATCGACTATGCCAATCTCCCATCCTCACTTGCCAGGCTATGTCATGCTGCTCCTCTCTTTCAGCTCTCTAATCCCCCTCCCCCCAACCACAATCAGTCTGAACAAAATTCATGATCCAAAACATCAACTAACCATTTTCTCCAGAGATGCTGCCTGACCAGCTGAGTCACTCCAACATTTTGTGCTTTTTTATGGAAACCGACATCTGCAGTTCCTTGTTTCTACATTGTATTTCTCACAGATGTTAGCAAAGTCTTTGTCAGGGGTTTATGTTAAATATTACTTGTAAAATTGAAATAGTGGGCAATGAGGGTAAACAAAAAGAGGTAACAGAATTTTTTTTAGAAAAGAGAAAAGGATAGAAAAAATGAACTACAATTTTTCACAATGGGTTGAATGTGTTACAATAATGTTGAAGGTTCATAGAGTTATAGAATTATAGCGCAGCATAAAAAACAGGCCCTTTGGCCCATCACTTCTATGCTGACCATAATACCTACCCATACTAATCCCACTCACCTGCATTATTCCATATCCTGCAATGCCTTGTATATTTAAGTTCAGTCCTGGGGCAACTTCGGTTTATCACGTTTTTGCCTTTTGCCAAGAGAAAATGTTGTCATCTTTTGTATATGACACCAAATTATGAGCTATAGCTGAAAATCAAAGAAAACCCTAAAAAGGTGTTGATAACAGTTATATATTCCAGATGTTGATGGGCCTGCAATATGGCACAATTCCTCGGAAGACTGTTCCAAGGGCAGAACAGCCGACTGCTATGGATTTTTCAATACTTTGGGAGTTTGGGGTAAGTGTTGCACTCCATGTTCAAAATCTGGTGCCATTAAATTTCAGAATCGATTCAAAGCGCAGAAATTACTGTCACACATTTAGTAGCACTGATCTAGGCAACATGCCCCAAGTGTCTCCAGACTTTCAGTGTCAGTTCATCAAAGGCGATACAGAGGGATATTGTTAGGGCCTTTGTCCTCCAAATGCAAACTGTTGACTTTTCTTTTGTGTACCTATTGTCATTTAAAAAAAAATTATTTAAAGAATTAAGAAAAATATGTAATACCAAATGGGTTCATGTAGTATATATTCAAAACATTGTAATTTTCATATATTTTGACATTTTGTAAAGTACATCAATTTTGACATCACAAGGCCCAAATTGTAATTATTTTATCATATCCAAATTTGGTGAGATCACATTTCACGAGAAATTGTATCCTTAAAGATCTTTTAGACCAATAAAGTTAGCTTAATATTCAAAAAGTGTATGTACTTTTATAGTAATTAATTCTTTATAGGAGAAGTTTACAAACTTAATTTCAATTAATCTTTTCAATTACATTTTGAAAAAGTTATGGAATGAAATGTTTTGTTACAACATGTTAAAACGATTCAGCATAAGTATTTTCAGTATCGTCTTGGCATAATGTGTTGTAAGATTAAGTCATGATGCTTGAACTTTTAAGTGTGAATCAGGATGATTGTAAAATAACAAAATCTGTATTTTACAGGGTTATATAAAGTACTCAGCTCTTTTCTATGGTTACTACAATAATCAGCGAATGATTGGTGTTTTCAAGTATAGATTGCCCTTGTCTTATTTCATGGTTGGCGTGGGTTCGTTTGGATACAGCCTCATGGTTGTGATCAGAACGTGAGTACTGATTAAACTCTGAAGAAGGGTCTCGACCCGAAACGTCGCCTATCTCCTTCGCTCCTTAGATGCTGCTGCACCCGCTGAGTTTCTCCAGCCTTTTGTGTACCCATTGATTAAACCTGTAGTGAGACTGGTTAGATTCTTGTGTAACTGTCACCGATTACACCCAGGACTATGGCAGAGCAATTATTCTATAGAAAGTAATGGATGGCTGTCGTCAATTGACATTGTAAACTGTGAAGACTGAACTATGTGTGACTGTCACCTGTCACCGAGCATGTGAAGTTACGTGTAGAAAGTCCTGATTACAAGTATAATTCATGTCTAACGATCTTGTACAGAATGGCAAGAAATGCAAATGAAACTGGAGTTGATGGAGATGATGGAGATTTCAACTTCAGCTGGAAAATGTTTACAAGTTGGGATTATCTAATTGGAAATCCTGAAACAGCAGATAACAAGTTTGCATCCATTACAACCAGCTTTAAGGTAAATCCCGCTGAATTAATGTCCATGCACATTGACTGTTCCTACTGTGTGTTAGTTAGATTGTAAAATCATTGTAATTTGTTTGTTTTCCCCCCTGCCACAACTTGTGGCGCAGTTGGTAGAGCTGCTCCCTCACAGTGCCAGTGACCCAGGTTCGATCCTGACCTCAGATGTTATCTGAATGAAGTTTGCATGTTCTCCCTGTAACCTCATGGGGTTCTCTGAATGCTCAGGTTTTCTTCCACATCCCAAAGATGTGCAGGTTTGTAGGTTAATTGGACCCTGTGGAACTGTGCAGGGGGTAGATATGAAAGTGGGATAACACAGAACTAGTGTGAGTGAGTGACCGATGTTCAGCGTAGACTCGTTGGGCCAAAGGGGTTGTTTCCATGTTGCATCTCCAAATCAAACTAAACAAGGGAAATAAAGGGATCAAAGCTGAGTTGAAAAAACACAGCAAGTCTGGTAGTATCTCTGGAGAGTGAAACAGACTCAACATTTCAGATGTTTTAATGTTAGATTTCCTTCATCTGGACTATTTCCTTTTTGGGGGAATTAAAGATATTGTACAATTTTTAATTATATTTTCCTTTAATTTGAGTTTTGCATGAGGTTGCTGCTCTTGTCCCCGTTGGCGGAAGAGTTCACAGAGGTTTGGGGTATGGGCGAGGTAATGCTGTTGAGCTACTGCAGTGAATGATGTTCACTTGGAGACACAGAAGTGCGGTTAGTAGAGCTGTTGATGCGGAGCTCCTGCAACGGGGTTTAATCCTGACCTTCTTTGCTGTGTGTCTGGAGTTTGTTATTTTTTCTTGTGTCTGTATGGGTGTTCCTGTTTTCTTCCGTATCACAGTTGTCCCTTCTGTGTAGGTGAGTGGTTGAATTGACAGGTATGTGAGAATAAGAGTAGCGGACTGAGATTGCACAGTGAGACAGCATAGAGTTGATAGGACAGAGTGGCTCCTGCTATGTACCGGAAAATATGGAAATATATGCAGCTATAACTGCAGTTGAATGTTGATGTTAGTGAAAGGAACGACTCAGGTGAAGTGCACTAATGTTTGAGCATTGTACCTGAGTCGACCACAGATGAAAATCTCACTCTTCAGATTTCAATCTCATGGACTCAGAAATGTTTGTAGGTCATGGGACAGAAATGTACAGTCCTGTTTAGTTTAGTATATTGTCACATGTACCAAGGTACAGTGAAAAGCTTTTTTGTTGTATGCTATCCAGTCAGTGAAAAGATTACACCTGACCACAACCTAGCTGTCTACTGTGCACAGGTACAGGATAAAGAGAATTTTTAGTGCAAGTTAAAGTCAATTGAAGTCTGATAAAAGATAGTTCTCCAATGAGGTAGATGGTTGGCCAGGACTGCTCTCTAGCTGGTGACATCTGCAGTTCCTTGTTTCTACATTGTATTTCTCACAGATGTTAGCAAAGTCTTTGTCAGGGGTTTATGTGAAATATTACTTGTGAAATTGAAATAGTGGGCAATGAGGGTAAAAAAAAAAGAGTTGCCTGATAACAGCTGGGAAGAATCAGTTGCTGAATCTGAAGGCATGCGTTTTCACACTTCTGTACATCTTGCATAATAGAGGCGTACGAGGCTAGGAGGTCAAAGACTAGTTTGGTCACAGCTAGGGTTTTAGGTTCAATATTGTTTACCCTGCTCCAAAAGGATGTGATGGCATTGGTAGAATGCTACAGCGATTTATGAGGATGCCAGAGACAGGAGGAATTGCAGATGCTGGAATTTTGAGTAAAAAACATACTGCTGGAAGAACTGAGTAGTTAACGCAACATCTGTGGAGGGAAATGGACAGACAACGTTTTCAATTGGGACCCTCCTGCAATCTGATGAGGATGCTGTCTGGGCTGAGGAGCTTCACTTATGAGCAGAGATTGACTGTTGGGCTCCTGTCTACCTGTCTATGCAACAGATGCATCTAAATGGGAAATATATTTTGTGGGTGTATAAAGGTATGAAAGGCTTAGTCAAGGAGAACAAAAAGACCCCCCCCCCCTCAATTACCTCACCGGAGGTTGAGCATATTCTAAAATTATAGAGAATCATAGTCATACAACTTGGAGACAGGCTATTTGTCCCACTAAGTCCATGCCAACAATTAAAGACCCATTGTGTGCCCATTTATACCCAACCTACATTAATCTCAATTGTATTGTCCCCACGTTCCCATCAACTGGCCCCAGGTTCTACCGCTCACCTATACACACTAGGGCAATTTACAATGACCAATTCCCATGACCTTTGGAGGCAATTCATGCGGTCATGGGGTGAACATGGGGAGAACATGCAAACTCCAAGCAGGCAGCACCCAAGGTCAGCATCCAACTTGGATCAGTGGAACTAATAGGTAGTATTTAATGAGCTTCAGTCCCAGTATGGCAACCATGTAATTTAAATACGTGAATAATGAAATTAAGCATGGATTTTTTTAAATGTTCAGACTCTGTGATTGTGGCCAGGATTATCATAAAAAATCCCATCTCTTTCATTAATTTCCTTAAAGGAAGGAAATTTGCCATTTTTACGCGGTTCTAGATCTGCCAAAGTGATTGGCTTTAACAGCCTCCTCAGGAGCGATTACAGATGGACAATAAACACTGACATTCTTAGTGACATCTACATTCTGTGAACAAATATATAAAAAAAATCTCCTCTCACCCTTCCTCGCTGTAAGGAAAATGATATCATTTTCTTGATATAACTGAAATATTTTATTTTTAGTACTATTCAGGTCCTAGACACCATGTTTAAACTGTGGTTCCCAGTAAAAAATACTCCAGTTAATGCACAACCCGTGTTTTACACTGTTTCAGCATGGCCTCCTACTGACGTTCTAATAATAAAACAAATGATTCTGCAGAGGTTCTGTGTTTCTTTTGCCACCATCTTAAAAAAATAAAGTACCAATTGTTGAGATTCTCTGTTCCAGAATTGTCTGTTTCAAAATCACCCATTTAGCTTATATTGGCTCTTTCAATTATATCTACTAAAACTGCATCTGCCACAGTTCTTTCCATTTCACCATTCAGTCCTCCTGGAGCCCATTTCAATCTTATTCATTAGTGATAGGAGCAGAATTAGGCCATTCGGCCCATCGTCTAATTCCCCCATTCAAACATGGCTGATCTATCTCTCCCTCCTAACCCCATTTTCGACCTTCCCCCCATAACATCTGACACCGATACTAATCAAGAATCTATCTGTCTACAGCCTTCTCTGGCATGGACTTCTGCAGCTTCACACCCTCTGACTAAAGAAATATCCTCCTCATCTCCTTCCTAAAATTCCTTTAATCCTGAGGCTATGACCTCTAGTCCTAGACTCTCCCACTAGTGGGAACATCCTCTCCACATCCACGCTATCCACGCCTTTCACTATTCTTTACGTTTAAAAGAGGTCCCCCCTCATTCTTCAAAACTCCAGCGAGTACAGGCCCACTGCCGTCAAACGCTCATCATATGTTAACCTACTCATTCCTGGGATTATTCTTGTAAACCTCCTCCCAACTCTCTCCAGAGTCAGCACATCCTTCCTCAGGTGTGGTGCCTGAAATTGCTCACAATATTCCAAATGCGGCCTGCCCAGCTACTTGTGGAGCCTCAGCATTACATCCCTGTTTTTGTATGCAAGCCCTCTTGAAATAAATGCTAGCATTGCGTTTGCTTCTTTACTACCAATTCGACTTGCAGATTAACATTTGGGGAATCCTGCACCAACACTCCCAAGTCCCTTTGCACCTCTGGATTCTCACCCCATTTAGAAAATATTCTACACCTTTATACTTACTACCAAAATGCATGACGCCATACTTTGCTACACCATGTTCCAACTGCCACTTCTCTGTCCACTCTCCTAACCTGTCCAGGTCCTTCTGCAGAGTCCCTGCTTTCACCACACTACCTGCCCCTCCACCTATTTTCGTATCATCCGCAAATTTGGCCACAAAACCTTCAATCCCCTCGTGCCATTTATTAATATACAACCTGAAGCGGCCCCCAGCACCCACCCTTGCGGAACTCCACTAGTCACTGGCATCCAACCAGTTAAAGCCCCCTTTGTTGCCACTCTTTGTCTTCTGCCATCCAGCCAACCTGCTATCCATGCTAGTATCTGCCCTTTGATACCGTGAGCGGTCATCTTCCTTAGCAGCCTCACACGTGAAGTACCTTATCAAAGGCTTTCTGAAAACCTAGGCAAACAAGATCTACTGACTCTCCTTTGCCTGTCCTGCTATTTGCTTATTTATTCACTACTCCCTTGCAAGTTTCATGCCATCAGACCTTGAAATTATGCGCAGAATACCCAAGTACATCTAATCACATCAGTATCTTGGAGTACACTGCCCTCTGCATGTCAGACCCAATGTGTTTACAACATGGACCACAGTGAGTGACTTTTTTAAATATACCGCCACCTGGGATGAAATGCTCCATGTGGGACATAGTGCAATAGTTTCAGAAAAAGCCCATCTATTCCCATTTTGAACTCCTTCGGATGACTGCATCTCTAAAGTTTGAAGTGCCTCCTCCACTCATAACCATTACACGGCAGACTGTGAGACTAGACTGCACTCACCTAAGTGTCCGTCCCTTACCTATCCAGCTGAGCTCTCTGTGTGTCTGGGTTGATGACCTCTGGGGAAGTACAGATATTCAATGCTCTGCAGCGACTCTAAGTACTCCACAACTTCAGAAACACGATCATATTGCTATCTTGGCAAACAATCCACACATTTTTGCAATAAGCATAACTAGCTATTTTTAATATTTATACACATTATTTTGTCAGGAATCCATTGTGGATGAAGAAGAAAACCAAAAAGATGAAAATGTCCACCTAAGGAGATTTTTAATTGTTCTCGCCAATTTTCTTATATTTTGTTGTCTTGCTGGAAGTGGGTACCTCATTTTTTATGTTGTGAAAAAATCCCAGACATATTCAAACGAGGCTAACTTAACCTGGTATCAGAAAAATGAGGTGAGTTTTCCTTCACAACTATTAACATAAAATGAATAGAATTTTTCAAGTGTCACAGTCACACAACACAGAAATAGGCCCTTCAGCTGACCAAGTAGCCAAACCAAGCAAGTCTGATTTGCCATTGCCTGGCCCATATTCCTCTCAAGCTTTCCTATCCATATACCTGCCTAAGTTTTAAAAATATAATTATATCTGCCTGTACCACTTCCTCTGACAGCTCATTCCATGTTCACCCTACCCTTTGTGCGAAAAATGTATTCCTCAGGTCCCTTTTAAATAATTCTCCTCTCACCCTCAGCCCACATCATCGTGATTTGGAGTCCCTTACACCGGGAATAGACTCTGGTTGTTCACTTTACATATGCAGCTAATGATTTTATACATTTGTAAAGAATCACCCCCTCATCCCTCACAGAATAAAGACCTAGTCTCTCCTCATAACACAAACTCCCCAGACCCAGTAATTGCCTTGTAAAACTTTTTTTGCACCTTTTCCAGTCTAATGGCATCCTTCCTAAAGCAGGGTGACCAGAAATGTACACAGTACCACTCCAAATGTGGTCTTACTGTACTAACAGCTGAAACATGACAAGTACTTTACTCAATACACTGACTGATGAAGACAAGCATGCCAAATGACTTCTTTGCCACCTTGTCTATCCCTGTTGCCACTTTCATGAAACTATGATTCTGTCCCCTAGATGTCACTCTGTTCTACAACAGTTCTCATGGCTCTACTATTTACACTGAATGTATCTATGTATGGTATATCTGATCTGATTAGGTAACAAACCCTTTCACTGTATCTCGGTATATGTGACAATAATAAACCTAAACCTAAACTGTTACTGTGTAAGTCTGCCCGGATTTTTCTTACCAAAATGCAGCATCTTGCATTTATCTGAACCAAACTCCAACTGTGATTTGTTGGACAATTGGTCCAGTTGATCAAAATTCTGTTGTAATCCCAGATAACTTTCTTCACTTTCCACTAAACTACCGATGTTAGTGTCATATACAAACTTACTAACTATGCCAACTACATTCACATCCAAACCGTTAATATCAACACAAACAACAGTGGATCCAGCACTAATCCCTGTGGCACACCACTTATTACAGGCCTCCAGTCTGAAAAACAACCCTCTACCAGCTTTTGGCTTCCTTCAAGCCAATTGTTTGTCCAATTGGCTAGTTTGCTCTGGATCCTCTGTGACCTAACGTTCCAAACGTTCCTACTATGTGGTACCTTGTCAAATTAAAAGCACACGTAGACACTGATCTACTGCTTTGCCTCATCATTCTTCTTGGTCACCTCTTCAAAAAACTATAAAAATGGTTATTTCCCCCACAAAAAAAAACTATGCTAACTATCCCTCATCAGTCCTTGGCTTTCCGAATGCATGTTGATCCTGTCTCTCCCACATACTACAATCAGTCTGAAAGAAGAGTCCCAACCTGAAACGTTACCTATCCATGTCCTCCAGAGATGCTGACTGACCTACTGAGTGCTCCAGCACTGTATTTTTTTTGGTAAGCAGCATTGCAGTTCCTTGCTCCTCCCTTTTTGTCCACCTGTGTTCCCCCTTAAGTGTACCACATACACACCCAATACTCGTCAAGGGATTCATCTGATCTCAGTTGCCTATACCTGACATATGTCTCCTCCTTTTTATTTGACAAGAGCTTGAATACCTCATGCCATCCAATGTTCCCTAATTCCGCTAGTGGAACATGCTTGGTCTGAATTCCCACTATCTTGCGTTTGAAAACCTCCCACTTACTCAACAACCCATTACCTGCAAACAGCCTCACAACTTTTGAAAGTTCCTGTCTAATACCATCAAAATTGGCTTGGTGCCACTGGGATTGGTGTTGGGTCCACTGTGGTCCATTCTTTGTAGTAATGATTTGGATGTGAATTTAGAACTTCAACTTTAGGAACAGTCCTATCCTTTTCTATAACTATTGCATAGCTAATAGAACGATAGTCACTGGTTCAGTGTTTACCCACCAACACTTCAGTCACGTATCCTGCCATATTTCCCAGGAAGAGCTTAAGCCTCTTCCTTCTCTAGCATGGCCATCTACATATTATAGAATATGAAATGTATTTTTATTTTCAGAGATGCCCACTGTTGATTTTATTTAATTTAAAATGGTATCTTAAAAGTGACACAAGATGCATTTTTATTTTTGTTAACAAATTTATCCATTGAATATGGGTTAGAAGGGAGAATCGTCAGCCATGATTGAATGGCAGAGTAGACTTGAAATGGTCTAATTCTACTCCTATCACTTATGACCTTTTGTTTAAGAAGGAACTGCAGATGCTGCAAAATCGAAGGTAGACAAAAATGCTGGAGAAACTCAGCGGGTGAGGCAGCATCTGTGGAGCGAAGGAAATAGGCGACGTTTCGGGCCGAGACCCTTCTTCAGACTTATGACCCAATGATCACTTAATATGAAGCTATCCTGAAAATAGCAGCTCACTCTTATTCAGGAGCTATTTGAGACAATGCTTGAAACAACAATTTGATTTATATTTATGCGCCTCCTGTATCACATTTGGTGAACTCTGATGTCTTCTATATTCATTGCAGTTCACATTTTTTTGCAGTTTTATTTAACTTGGACAAACATGTTATCTGAGTAGTCGTCTCAGTTATGGATACATTTTAAAGCATTAAATGTTTAGTGATTAGTCTGTAACCGACTTAAATTGGATAATTTTGCAGAAGTGCAAATTACTATGAATAACTATCTATTAAATATGTTATTTTTATAGATTGATATAGTTATGGCATTGTTGGGAATGTTTGTTCCTCCACTATTTGAAACAATTGCTGGTCTGGAAAATTATCATCCCCGTATTGCATTGAAATGGCAGCTGTGGCGAATGTTTGCCCTGTTCCTCGGTAATCTGTACACATTCCTGCTGGCTCTTATTGATCAAGTCCAATCACAGGTAAGACACTCTCGTTGAATCTGTTTCTGTTTGCTCAGATGCACACTTGTTTCTGAGTGACTTTCAACTGGGTCGCCAATTTTGTAAATTATATAATGCCATTAAAATAACTGCCAGGAGGCAGAACCTTGCATATTAACACACAACGGGAATATTGCCAGTTGGTAATCACAATAATATTTGTTAGTAGCAGCTCTGTCATCACAGAAAATGGAGCTACATCTTGCCGTCCAATGGTAGTGACAAGATGCCTTCAATTTTCTGAAAGACAAGATGCCTTGATTGATTGATTGATTGGGAGATACAGGCTGGGATCAGGTTCTTCGGCCCATTGAGTTCACGCCAAACATCAAACACAAGTTCTATGTTATCTCACTTTCTCATCCAATTCCTACACACTAGGAGCAATTTATGGTGGCCAATTAATCTACAAACCTGCATGTCTTTGAGATGTGGGAGGAGAGCGGAGCACCCGAAGGAAACTCGTGTCGTCATGTCATCACAAACTCTACACAGGTCCGAGATCAGGATTGAACCTTAGTCGCTGGTGCTGTGAGACAACAGATGTACTGGGTGCACCATTATGCTGCCCTTGAAAGGTGGTTGCTGGTGGTGCCTAGTCAGGTACATCCAGGTTGGCTTTGCTCATTGATGATCGCCTTAGTAAGAGACCTTTCACACATAAAGGAATAATATGCTGCAATTGGGGTGCTTTTTAAAAACATTTGCAAATCAAGCGCTATTCAAAAACAATGTTAAGATTACAAACAGCCTTGCTTTTGTAGTATTCATTTTTCATCTCATTAAAATAGCACTTATCTTCTATTCTAAATTTAAAGTTTTGTCCTAAACAAAGCAAAGGTTTAAGTGAAAATCTGTTTCATCCATAATCACATCACCAGCCGTTTAACCTGGCTGCTTCGTAGAAGCTGGTGTCATTAACCTTGAATGTAATTCATGACCGCAGATAAATTAAATGGTTTTAAAGACTGCATAAAAACATTAATGGCTCATTGTCAATCAATATGTGATATAATTATGTGGAACCATTATTTTAAAATTTAGCTTTTCTCTCTTCATCGCACAAATATTATATTTTAAACATATATTTTCATCAGGAAAATTCAACATATAAACATATATTTTCACCAGGAAAGTTCAACATATAAGAATATATTTTCATCAGGAAAGTTCAACATATAAACATATATTTTCCAAGGAAAATTCAAAGCGAAGAAGTGCTTTTAGGTGGATTATTAACATTAATGAATTTCTGCATTTCCCTGATTTCTGTGTGGCAGCTGTACTTTTACAATAGACAAGGCTGGACTATGACATGGCAATTTCCACATTTCATATTCCAGAAGTCAGCACTTGAATTGCAACATGTAGTTCTTTACGTAACATTAGCTTTTCTATGATATTTCACGTCTGTGCTGAGGAAATCTGGAGCCTAGTTTGGTTTAGTTTCTTATTATTGTCATGTATACATACTGAGGTACAATGATAAGCTTTTATGTGTGTGCTATCTAGTCAAAGAAAAACCTATACAATCAAGCCATCCACAGTGCACAGATAAAGGATAGTACAGCGTTTAGTGCAATATATAACATTGAAGTCCGATAAAGTACGATTAAATATGGTTCAAAGGACTCCAATGAAGTACATAAAATGTCAGGTCCACACTCTCGCTGATGAGAGGACTGTTTAGTTGCTGAGGGCAGTTGGACAACTGTCCCAGAATCTTGAGTATGCATTTTCACACTTCTGTACTCTTGCTTGAAGGGAGAGGGGAGAAGAGGGGATGACTGGGGTGAGACCGGTTCTTGATTATGCTGATGGCCATGCCGAGGCAACCTCAAGTATGGATGGAGTCAATGGAGGGGAGGTTGTTCCGTGTGATGGACTGGACTACGATCATTACTCTCTGCAATTTTTTGCGGTATTGGATGGAGCTGTTCCCAAACCAGGCCATGGTTACACTTTTTAAAACATTCAACAAGGGAGTCCTGTTAGTACTGAACATGAATTATTTGAATCTGACCAGAATAAAGAGAAAAAAGATGGGAATTAATCAACCACAGGAGCTTTGTATGCTAATCAATCTTATTCGCAAACAAGAAATGAACTATACAAGGGCTCATGGATGCAAATTAACACGGGGAAGAAAAACACTTTAGTTGTAATACATATAATATTTGAAAGCCACCTTGTGATGGAGATTTGAAAAGCTAAGGCCAGAAGATACCAGGAGCCACTTGTTGACCTCCCAAATTGCTGTATCATATCCTCCAAGAGCTACTGTTGGCTTTTAAGCGCAACCTCCTAAATATAAAGAGGAAGACACAAGGAACTGCAGATGCTGTGGAGGGAATGGATAGGCGACATCTCAGGCCAGGATCCTTCTTCAGACTCTGAAACATTGACTATCCATTCCCTCCACAGATGCTGCCTGACCTGCTGAATTCTTCCTGCACTTTGTTTTTTTACTCCTAAATATAAATTGTTTTAAATTTACAGTTATTCGTGTAAGTATATCATACTATGTATACATGTTTATTTAGTACATTCAATAGAAAATGAATACAGGCCTTTGCATGCTTGGGTTCCTGGATTTTTATTGGCTTTGGAGAGAGGAGGTGTTTCCTGAGAGAAAGGAAATAAATCAGTGAGGAGCAAGGAATAGTAATTTTAATGAATCCTCTCAATTTCCCCTTGAGAGCGTTAAGCATACACGAGGGAGCGCAACTTCAGTCTTCCACTGGGGGATTGCCTGCATTTGTGGATATTAGCTACAGGGAGAGTTAGGACAGACTTTGATTGTTTTCTCAAGACCACCAGAGAGGCTGAGGGGAGGCTTGAGATAAATATGGGAGACATAGATAGGATGGAGGATTAGAACCTTTTCCCAGGGTGGAAATGTCAAAGACTAGAGAGTGTAGCTTTAATTTGAGAGGGACAAAGTTTAAATGAGATGTGTGAGCCTTGTTTTTTACACACTGGATGGTCGGTGCCTGGAATGTGCTGCCAGGGTTGGTGGTGGAGGCAGATACCACAGAGACATTTAGGAGGCTTTTCAATAGGCCTGTAGATAGGCAAGGAATGTAAGGATATGGATTATGTGCAGGCAGATGACATTAGTTTATTTGGCATCATCCTCAGCATGGTTATTGTGGGCCGAAGGGCCTGTTCCTGTGCTATATTTTCTATGTTCTATGATTCTGAAAGAAATGAGGACTTTGACAGATCCCTATATAAACTATACCTTTAAAATATTTTTGGTGTACAATTGTATTTTTAAGCAAGACGTTTTCTTTCTCTTGTTCAGTTGGCAGAGGAAGAAAGTGTAAAAAACAAAACTTTTGCCATGATGAACGCCTTCAATTTAACATCTAATAGTTCGACCCCTGGAATTCCACAAATAGATCCTGCGGATTTCCCCCGAGGGCCTTGCTGGGAGACTGGCGTTGGAATGGTACGTCAACTGAATCTATACTGCAGATGTGGACTTCAGAATGTTTTGTTTCTTATTTGTGTTTTACATGTTAGTAGCACATTGTACAATGCGGTGTCACATAATCTGTATTAAATTCCAACATGGATTAATATATTTAGTTCAAATATATGTTAAGTTACAGCAGTATAAATGGGGAGATTATGTTTTAATAGATTTAACCATGTATTGAAAGATTGCACTATTTACTGAATATTTTTTGTTATTTACAATTTATAGGAATTTACAAAGCTTACTGTGTCTGACATTCTTGTTACTTACGGCAGTATATTTGTTGGAGATTTCCTACGAGCCTTATTTGTCAGATTTGTTAACTACTGCTGGTGCTGGGATCTGGAGTATGGATTTGTTAAGTATTATTTATCAAAATAAATATGTTGAGTAAATTAATGATGACTAACATTCTATGTAATATTATATTTGATACTTGATTAAAGATCGAGTTAAATTTGTGTTCCGCTAATCACAATTAAATATGTAAAGATGAACTTGCTCAGTGCTCCATAGTATATTATCTGCACTTTGATTATTACCAAATTTAAAATTAATTCCTTAATGAATAATGGCTAGTATACTGGACATTTAATGGACCCATTGGACAAATGGCTCCTTTGTTAATATTTGTTGTAAAACAAAGTTACAATTAGTTTTTCTATTAACCTTGCAACTTTTGCTCTTAAAATTTCAGCCTTCATACACTGAATTTGATATCAGTGGAAATGTTCTGGGACTTATCTTCAATCAAGGAATGATATGGTAATGAAGCCTTTCTTTATAGCCATATGATGAATAAACTCCATTTGCCTAATCTTTTCCCAATGGACTAGCTAAGTAAGTCCGCCTGTGACCTGTAAATAAGTGAGAGCATTAGAAGCGAGTCCGGGTTAAAACGTGGTTATAGAGCCGGAGAGCAGTAGGATTTGCCATGTGAGAGATGGTCAGAACCAAGCTTGCTCAATGGTGTTTTAATGAAAATATAAAGATTAAAAGTAATTGAAGAAAAGGGGTCTGTGAGAAAAATATTGTTGTCAGAATGTGTTTGTTTCTTAAAAAATACGTTGTCTAAAAATAATGGCGCAAACATTATAAGAGATATGTAAATTGTTGGCAGAGTAGATATAATGAGAGGATATAAGGGATTTGGAATATTTGCTAATTTCCTTGATCAATCAGTGGATTAAATGCTTCCCAAGCTGTTAGGCGAAGCTCTGTGGAAATATTAGATGATTATTTTCCCATCTAGTCCAGTTGGAGATGTGATGCCAGAAGATGCTGGTGGTTAGTGAACATTGCACCATTGTTTTAAAAGGGTGAAAGGGATAGATTGAGCAACTACAGGTGGGTTAGATTATTAGAAACATTTCTGAGTGACAATATGGATCATTATTTGGATCATTTAATATTAATTATTTGGCCAGTGTCATTAAGTAGCACAGTAGACAGGGGCTGGGGGTTTTGATGGAAATAGGCCATGATGTATGTTGCACATATTGTTTTAAGGCTATTTGGAAATGTGAAAGTTGAGGAAATATAAGGGTAAGATGGACTTGTGCTGTTTATATTAATTGATGGAAAAATATATCCATATCAAATAAGATTAATGCAAATGTGCCAATTAAAAGATTATACCTAATTTTGTCAGAATATATTTCAGTTAATGCCAAAATAATTTACCTACAGTAATTTTAGGTGTTTCATTATTTGGATAAGTGCTAGCTTAGCTGAAATTGCTTTCACTCAGAAGAACCTTAGGTCTTTCACAGAAAATACGAGAACAGCCCAATATTTAATCAAACCTGCTGTGTTTGTAAGTTGATTATCTACTATCCTTATCTTACCTTGATCAAGTCCCCTGCGATAAGTTTGGTAAATAAGTCATCGCTGTTCGGATTGATGTTGCCCTGAGCAGTGAGGTACTTTCCCCATCAGCATACTTCACAAGGAAGTGAAACTAAACCCCAGTCTTAATCGATCATTAACACCGCTCAAACATTGTTTCTGTCAATTGCAAATATATAATAAAGGCAGCAATTGATTCCAAATATTCTGGATAAAAGATATTCCGGAAAGAAAGAGAAGGGGAGAAAGGAAAGTGAGTGGCAATGTGAGAGTATGGAGGGGAATGTGGCGAGAATAAAATCTGATTCGAATAGGATAAATGTAAATTGGTCTGTGATGATACAGTGGGTCAAAGCTTATGTCAATGGCATGGTCAAACCTGGAGATTTGAGGAACATAATATGTCTTCAAGGGAATATAAACAGCATAAAGAAATGCCCAGTTGCGTGGCAGACAAAACTTAATAACATAAAGTGAAAAATCTTGTAATTTTATCAGGAGAATGGTAAGAGGCAGTTTAAACTAGAGGACACAATTCTAAAATGGTGTAAGAAAAGGGAGATTTGATGGGTATTTGTGCATATTGCTTTGTTGGTGGCAGGGGGGTTGAAAACATGTTTTTTTAAACCTATTAAATCCAGGGCTTTCAACATTGGATAAGAGTATGGAAGTTGAGATCAACCTGATTGAAATATTGAAGATAGACACAGTATGCTGGAATAACTCAGCGGGTAAGGCAGCATCTCTGGAGAAAAAGGATGGGTGACCTTGCAGTCTGAGAAAGGGTTCTGACCCAAATAGTCACCCATCCTTTTTCTCTGTAGATGCTGCCTGACCTACTGAGTTACTCCAGCACTTTGTTTCCATCATTGGTATTGAATGGTGTTTCCATTCCAGCATCTGCAGTTCTTTCCTACATATGAATTAAAAACTGGTTTAGCCACAGCTGAAGTATTCTATACAGGCCTGTGTGCCACGCTTTAGGATTGTGCAAGAGCAATTCGCCAAACTTATTCCAGGAATGAGTGACCTTTGTTCCGAATGGAAAGTTTAAGGTTTTTCTCCATGGAACAGAAGTACTGAGGGGATGTGTTAGAGATATTTAAAACTGGGAAGGATATAGAGAGAGTAGGCTGAGAGAAGTTGTTCTTATTTGTGAAAGGATCAAATGCTAAAGGCAGCCAAAAAAGTAAGGTGACTTGAACTAATATTTACACAACATGTCTGGAAGGCTGGGTTTGTATTGGAGGCATTTGTATTGGAGGCATGATCTGAAGTAGAATAGTAAGATTAAATGATAACTTACCAGTTTGAAGTTTGATCATTATTTTATGAGGAGTTACGATGTGAAGAAGAACCCCGCCAGTCCGCATGCACGTCAATCTTCAAAGCAGCGGTGTGAAATCACAGATAACAGTAACTGAAGTAACATAGTAAGATTATAACCCAGACCTTCCAGTTGACCTTTAAGATTTTGAGGGCCAGGAGCGGTGGGCACGTAATCGCCCATCGTAACTCCTCATACAATAAAGATTAAACTTCAAACTGGTAAGTTCTCGTTTAATCTTACTATTTTACTTCGGAGTCACGTGAGTGATTCTGTGAAGATTTTAAAGCTCAGTGATTTCACGCGATCCAAATCCAGGCGTCTCACACTGCATCAATTGCCTCAGGAGGAGTGAATAATGAACAATACATTGAAACATGGTACTGATTAACATGTTGATGCTTTAATTCACAAAATAAACAAAAGAAAAACACAATAGCGACTCCTCTCTTCCAGGGAGCAGCTATGAAACAGAACTTAAAACAGAATGGGCGAACACCCCGGGTTCAATAAGTGGTTTATTATAAAACCTCTGAAAAGTCAATTCATTTGACCATCCTATGGCCGTGAGGAAATGGTCTAGAGGGACGTCCATTGCCCTCGCTGCTGACGTTGATGCTGCCCTAGTGGAGTGAGATTTAAAAATATCAGTATCAACTCCTGCACAACCCAGCACTTGTTTCAGCCATCTTGAAATGGTCTGAATGGACACTTTCATATGTGGCTTTTTGTGGCTAATAAACAATTCTACTTCGGAGCCTCTGAGGCTCTTGGTGACCTCGATATAACGCCGCAAGTGCGCCACTACGCACAGCCGTAAATCCGTGGGATATGCTGACAGTACAAGCTTGAATCCTGACACCCCTGGTCTGCTTTGTTTAATTAGGTCATGGATGTAAACCATAACGTCATTCCCTGATGACACCATCCTGTCCAGACGCAGTTTGGGCAAAGTCTGAACCCTTTGCGCTGATACCAGCGCCTTGAGCATGACCAACTTTAGGATAATCTTTGCCAATGACAAGGATGTGGCTGGACCCCACTGACGAAACAGCGTGAGTACCATGCTCACATCCCAGATTTCAGAGTACCTAGGCCTGGGGGGATTGGAATTAAAAACACCCTTCATAAATCTGGATATTAACGGATGAGATCCTACAGACTGAAGTTCAGACCTCCGGCATAGGTACGGCGACAGGGCACTCCTGGCACTATTGGTGGCACTATAGCTCAACACCTTCATCAAAATATAACTTGGACAGAAATTCGAGCACATCTGGGATGGAAGCTGTGTGGTATGTAATGTTCCCATGTAAACAAAACTCCTCCCATTTCCTGACATGAGCTGTACTGCTTTTTTGTACTATCCCTCCAGGACGATATGATGACATCCACGGTACGATTGGATAGTCACAGACCCAGGTTCTTAGAATCTGCAAATGAACAGATTAACACAATCATACAACGGGTGTTGATCACCAGTCACAGGGTGCACCAATAGATCATGACATTTTGGAACCACCATAATAGGCTGTGTAATAATGTCCAAAATGAGAGGCAACCATGGCTGTGTAGGCCAGTTGGGTACCACCAAAACTCCTGAAGCGGAGTCCTGCTTGATCTTGGTCAAGCACCGACTGATGAGGCAGAATTGGGGAAATGCATATAAAAACATTCCGTCCCAGTGTAGCGAGAATGTATCTACTGCTACTGCCTCTGGATCTGGTTCCCATGAAACATACTACGGTACCTGGTGATTGAGTCTGGATGCAAACAAATCGATATTTGGCATCCCATACCGAACAACAATCTCATTAAATACATCATGATTCAAGATCCATTCTGCGTTGTCATTGAATTTGCGTGACCTGGTGTCTGCCACCATATTGAATCTGCCTGGCAAGTAGACAGCTGAAATCCAAATGTTCTTTTTAATGCACCAGTGCCAAATAAGGTTAGCCAATCTGTCACAAGATTTTCCGACTTGATTCCACCCATGTGATTAACATACGCCACTGCCATGGTGTTGTCAATCTGAAGCTGAACATGTAAGTGATGCTTGGTGATACAATAATCATTGAGCCTGTAAAATGCTCCTAAAAGCTCTAAATAATTAATTCCATGTGATTGGAGAATAAATGCCTCATCCATATTCCATCTGCCTCCACAGCTAGAAATGGTATCAGTAGCACCCCAACCTAGGACACTAACATCAGTCTGCAAAACAACTGAAGGTGCTTCCAACAGAATTCTGCTACAACAATTTGAAATATTTCTTATCCACCACTGTACTTCAGCAATGGCTTCAGATGGTAATTGCATGGGCTGGTTGAAATGACCTGCATGTATTCTGAGTGCCTGTACCTTTGCCCTCTGTAAATTTTGGTAATGCAAAGGTCCATACTGCACCGCTGGAAATGCAGCTACCAATTTGCCAATCAAGCTGGCCACCTGTTTAATTGAAGTTGATTGCTCCCCCAAGAGCTTGATACAGCCTTCAATTAAATCTAATCTCTTGCCCTTGGGCAGAGTCCCAGACATGTTGAATTAACTGTGAATCCCAAATAGTCAATCATTTTAACTGGCACCAATTTTGATTTAGCTGGATGGATGAGAAACTCTAATCTCTCAACCATGAGTTTAACAGCTGAAACCGATAACTCAGCTGCCACTCAGGTTTTTCCAATTATTAAGATGTCATCCAAATAAGCAATTACAATATGACCCTGAGCCCGGAATAACCCCAGTACTGGTTTTAGCAGCTTTGTAAATAATCTAAGGGCTGAGGTTAACCCATTTGGCAGTGCTTTAAATTGCCATAATTGCCCCATCCAGCTAAATTTCAAATATCTCCGATACTCTTTATGAACATAGAGAAAATAGAGAGAGTACAGAGGAGATTTACTAGAATGTTGCCAGGGTTCCAGCAACTATGTTACAGAGAAAGGTTGAACAAGTTAGGTCTTTATTCTTTGGAGCGCAGAAGGTTAAGGGGGACTTGATTGAGGTCTTTAAAATGATGAAAGGGATTTTCCTCTTGGACAGGGGTATGGTCTGAGTGCAGGTAGATGGGACAACAAATGGTCGGCACGGACTGGAAGGGCCGAGAGGGCCTGTTTCCGTGCTTATATGGTTAACAGGCACTGAGTAATATGCATCCTGAAGGTTTATACATGCCACATAACACCCTCTGGAAACCAATTGCTTGGCAGTAGCAAATGTTTCCATTTTAAAATGATTATACTGCACAAACAGATTAAGTCCTGTCAGGTCCAAAATAATCCAACTCCCACCATTTTTCTTTGGTCTAGGAAAAATATTATATACGAATTGGTGAGTTTGATAAACTGCCTTCTCAATTACACCTTTAAAATATAATTCTCCAATTTCAGCTTGAATCTCCAAATTCTCTTTTTGTGAGAAAATGAGTACCCGCTCTGGCATGTGCTGTGTGGGTGGACACAAATTGGGAATAAATTCAATTTGAAACCCTTGTATAACTCTGCAGCATAAACAAGTTTGATGTTATTTCATACCATTCTTTCAGAAACCAGTGTAATCTCCCCCAACTGGTAGGTAATTCTCATTCAATATGTTTCGACAAGAACCAGACCCACCTACCTCCATGGTTACCGGTGGAGTTCTCTGAGCCCTGGTTCTGGAGGGAAAAGGCGTGTTTGCCCGTACTCCTGCTGGAGTGCGCCAGCTGCGCACATTGAATGGTCGGCTTGACCCTTGACCGGACCCGGTTTCAGCAAACCGCTTGTAGGGGTACTGCCTCTGTAGGATTCTGCTGGTCACTGGGGCCTTGATGAGCCCGATGGTTTTTGCCTCATTGTCCAGGTCCTTCACCCACTTTGAGAGGTCTTCCCCGAACAGCAGATTCGGTGGCTGGATGTTACTAGGCTTACACAGGGCAGCGAACCTCGGGTTAATGGTAGGGCAGATGGCGCTCTTCCTAAGGCAGTTTATCTCAAAGTGCACATTGTACATGAGAGCCAGGGCATTCTTTTGAACGTCAGTCAGGTGCCCACCATCCACCGACCTACTGAAAGCCTGTAATGCCCGATGCGAGCAGCTTCAGCACCCTTTGCAGCTTTATCTCCTGCACCCCGATGCCTACGCCCATATGGCCCCAGATGGCATGGTTTACGGCCGGCACTTTAAGCAGGATACAATTCGCCGAGGTTTCGTACTTCTTGGCCGTTGTATCCATGGCCAGCTCCTGAAGCTGATGTGAGGCCAAGTAATTTATTCTCGCAGCCAACTCTTCCCCCAGCGGCTCTCTGGAGTCTATTGGGCCAACAAACCTTGCCGCCAAGAATGGGACCTCTGGCTCATGCACTTCATCCCTTGGGGCAGCCTCCACTGCTAAGCCCACAGATTCGGCGTCAGAATCATACTGACCCATTATGCTCTCCTCCTCCAAGAGACACTAGGCAGCCCTGTAGGTGCTGCTGGCGCAGGCTCTTGGAGAGGCCGGCGCTCTTGATGGAGCATCCTCTCCAGTAGGAGCTCCATCCTGGATATCCATGACAATGGTATCCATTCTCGAGAGAGAACCCTCCCGACCGGACTCGTCCGAGTCTATCGGCCGTACAGACTTTCTAGTGGCCTTATTTGCCCCTCCAGCGTAACCATGGTGCCCTCAGACTCCAAGTCTGTAGGTGAACTAGACGGTTGCCCGCTACCCCCACTCGCGCGGTCTTTAGTTACTTTCGCAGCGGCTTGCCTTGCTCTCAACGATTTCTCCATGCTTGGACTTGTCCTACTGTAACAAGATTTAACAAGCGCAAAAACGACCTCCAACAAGTTTGACACTTACCTGAGGCTTTTTCAACTTACTGCTGGAGAAGCGCTGCTCCTCCCAGCCGGTCGCTGCGCCATGCATCTGACCTAATGACGCGCATGCGGACTGGCTGGGTTCTTCTTCATGGAATCACTCACGTGACTCCGAAGTAAAATTCAAAAATAAACTACAAATATCTGAATGTAAAGGATTTGATAAATTCTGGGAAGAACAAGGAGTGGTACTGGCTGAATTGTACCTGCATGGCACTATTATGGACTGATTATGTTGTGACCATTCTGTGATTTTGTAAATGTTAAAGTTCTATTGTAAAATTAAGTATTTCAATATTTAAAATGAAGATCAAATAGGTTCCAGGGAGAGCAGGCTAACTGGATATGGAATTTATTTCATGATAGGTTGTTTTCCAGAGTGGAGGCTGTGCCTAGTGATGTGCCAGAGAGCCCACTGCTCTTTATCATCATCTATATCACCAATTTGTTTGGCTTGGCCTGCTCTGTGCTTGAAACTGCAATGGCAATGGAAGTGAAATTAAAATGCAATCAGCTGTTTGGCTTGGCTTGGCCTGCCCTGTGCTTGAAACTGCAATGGCAATGGAAGTGAAATGAAAACGCAATGAGCTGTTCGGCCTTGCCAGTGCTTGAAACTACAATGGCAATGGAAGTGAAATGAAAATGCAATGAGCTGTTTGGCCTGCCCTGTGCTTGAAACTGCAATGGCAATGGAAGTGAAATGAAAATGCAATGAGCCTGTTGCAATGAGCTGTTTGAAATGAAATGAAATGGAAATGAAATGGAAATGAAATGAAATTAGTTGTTTGGCCTGCCTGAAACCACTAATTTCGGCCCAGAAGGCCCCTATTAGCCGAGAACCCAGTCCCTTTTGCCCAAAATGCCCGTATTAGCCCAGGAGGAGCATTTTGGCCCAAAAGGCCCGTTTCAGGCCAGGAAAAGTCCAGAAAAAGTGCCTTTCACTGAGATTTTACGCCAATATTTTTTTAAAAAACTCCTTCGGCCTGTACTAGCCCAGGAGGAGTCCCTTCTGCAAGTATTCCCCCTGCAAGTATTAAACCTCACCCCAGTATTTTCCTCCCTCCCTTCATTGGCTCCCTGTGAGTTCCAGGCCAGGATAGACTTTTATCCTTCATTGCTGTGGTCTACATAAAAAGATGAAAAATGTCTAAAGTTGATCTCTCTCTCTCTCTCTCTCTCTCTCTCTCTCTCTCTCTCTCTCTCTCTCTCTCTCTCTCTCTCTCTCTCTCTCTCTCTCTCTCTCCCCCCCCCTCTCTCTCTCTCTCTCTCTCTCTCTCTCTGTCTCTCTCTGTCTCTCTCTGTCTCTCTCTCTCTCTCTCTCTCCCTCTCTCTCTCTCTCTCTCTCTGTCTCTCTGAGTCTCTCTTTTGTTTTGGGCAACATTTCTGGCAGTTTCTGAGCTGCCATTCCACCAGGCCTGAGTAAGTGAGCTGCCAGCCCACCAGGCCTGAGTGACTGAGCTGCCGGCCCACCAGGCCTGAGTGACTGAGCTGCCGGCCCACCAGGCCTGAGTGACTGAGCTGCCAGCCCAATAATCCATTTGGCCTACAATGTCCATACTAGCCCTTTGGAAGCCTGTCCCTCCAGCCCACAACACCCATACTAGCGCTCCAGAAAGCCCCCCCCCCCCCCACTGGCCACCAATACTGGAATTGGTGGAGAGGTGGAATATTGTGTTGGGGGACCAGCCCCCACGGGTGAGTATGGGACCCAATTGGTCCCACTTAGTCTAGTGATTAATATAGTTTGTGGTATCGTAGACAGTGAAGATGTTTATGAGGAATTATACTGGGATCTTGATCAGTGAGCCAAGGAATGGCAAATGGAGTTTAATATAGATAAGTGTGAGGTGTTGCATTTTCGGAAATCGAGCCAGAGCAGGATGTTCAAAGTGAATGATAGGGGATGTTGTAGAGCAGAGGGATCTGGAAGTACAAGTACATAGTTTCTGGAAATGGCATTGCAGGTAGGTAGTATAAAGGTAGTCTTTTGCCACTTTGGCCTTCATCATTCAGGGCATTGATTATAGCAGTCGGGGTGTTATGTTACAGTTATGCAAGATGTTGGTGAGACCATACTTAGATTTTTGTGTTCAATGTTGCTCACCACATTACAGGAAATTTGCTATTCAGGTGGAAGAAAATGCAGAGAATATTTCTGATGTTGCTAGGACTGTGCTATAGAGAGGGGTGATCTTACAGAGGTATATAAAATCATGAGAGCAATAGAAATGGTGAATTCACAGACTTTTCTTTCTCCGGGAAGAGGAATCAAGTAGAAGGCATAGTTTTAAGGTGAGAGCGGAAACCTTTAATAGCAACTTCAGGGGAGATTTTGCACACAAAGGGTGGTGGATATATGGTTTAAGCTGCCAGAGGATGTATTTGAGGTAGGTACAATAGCAGCATTTAAAAGACACCTGGACAAGTACATGGATAGCAAAGGTTTATAGGAAATCGGGCCAAATTCGGGAAACCGGCACTCGCTTAGATGCGGCATTTTAGTTGGTATGGACGAGTTGGGCAATGAGGCCTGTTTCTATGCTGTGTGACTATGAACACAGTTAAATATTGGTATATTATTATTATTATAATAATTATTGCACTATTATTATTTTTTTGTGTTTACGTATGTGTGTATATATATATATATATATATATATATATATATATATATTTATATGATCTACAGTGGCTTGCAAAAGTATTCATACCCCTTGAACTTTTCCACATTTTGTCACGTTACAACCACAAACGTAAATGTTTTTTATTGGGATTTTATGTGATAGACCAACACAAAGTGGTGCATAATTGTGAAGTGGAAGGAAAATGATACATGGTTTCCAAATTTTATTAGAAATAAAAAACTGAAAAGTGTGGCATGCAAAATTATTCAGCCCCCCTGAGTCAATACTTTGTAGAACCACCTTTCACTGCAATTACAGCTGCAAGTCTTTTGGGGAATGTCTCTACCAGCTTTGCACATCTAGAGACTGAAATTTTTGCCCATTCTTCTTTGCAAAATAGCTCAAGCTCAGTCAGATTGGATGGAGAGCGTCTGTGAACAGCAATTTTCAAGTCTTGCCAGAGATTCTCAATTGGATTTAGGTCTGGATTTTGACTGGGCCATTCTAACACATGAATATGCTTTGATCTAAACCATTCCATTGTAGCTCTGGCTGTATGTTTAGGGTTGTTGTCCTGCTGGAAGGTGAACCTCTTCCCCAGTCTCAAGTCTTTTGCAGATTCTAACACGTTTTCTTCCAAGATTGCCCTGTATTTGGCTCCATCCATCTTCCCATCAACTCTGACCAGCTTCCCTGTCCCTGCTGAAGAAAAGCATCCCCACAGCATGATGCTGCCACCACCATGTTTCACAGTGGGGATGGTGTGTTCAGGGTGATGTGCAGTGTTAGTTTTCCACCACACATAGCGTTTTGCATTTATTCAGACCAGAGCACCTTCCTCCACATGTTTGCTGTGTCCCCCACATGGCTTGTGGCAAACTGCAAACGGGACTTCTTATGGCTTTGTTTCAACAATGGCTTCTTGCCACTCTTCCATAAAGGCCCGATTTGTGGAGTGCACGACTAATAGTTGTCCTGTGGACAGAATCTCCCACCTGAGCTGTGGATCTCTGCAGCTCCTCCAGAGTTACCATGGACCTCTTGGCTGCTTCTCTGATCAATGCTCTCCTTGCCCGGCCTGTCAGTTTAGGTGGATGGCCATATCTTGGTAGGTTTGCAGTTGTGCCATACTCATTCCATTTTCGGATGATGGGTTGAACAGTGCTCCATGAGATCTTCAAAGCTTGGGATATTTTTTTTATAACCTAACCCTGCTTTACACCTCTCCACAACTTTATCCCTGACCTGTCTGGTGTGTTCCTTGGGCTTCATGATGCCCAAGGAACATTGTTTGTTCACTAATGTTCTCTAACAAACCTCTGAGGCCTTCACAGAACAGCTGTATTTATACTGAGATTAGATTACACACAAGTGGACTCTATTTACTACTTAGGTGACTTCTGAAGGCAATTGGTTGCACTGGATTTTATTTAGGGGTATCAGAGTAAAGGGGGCTGAATACTTTTGCACGCCACACTTTTCAGTTTTTTATTTGTAAAAAGATTTGAAAACCATGTATCATTTTCCTTCCACTTCACAATTATGCGCCACTTTCTGTTGGTCTATCACATAAAATCCTACTAAAAGACATTTACATTTGTGGTTGCAACATGACAAAATGTGGAAAAGCTCAAGGGGTATGAATACTTTTGCTAGCCACTGTATATATATGATCTATATATATGTGTATTTGTGAGTGTATGTATACACACACTTAACTTTTTTTTCTCTCTCGTTTATTATATTGTTTATAGTGTACTCTGGCTACATATTCTGTTGTGCTGCTGCAAGTAAGAATTTCATTGTTCTATCTGGGATATATGACAATAAAACACTCTTGACTCTCTTGATTCTTAACTTTATATGACAATAAACTTACTAATGTGTATGCCAAAACATAAGTCTCACTGTACCGTGGTACACTTGATAATAGAAACATAGAAAATAGGTGCAGGAGTAGGCCATTCGGCCCTTCGAGCCTGCACCGCCATTCAATATGATCATGGCTGATCATCCAACTCAGTATCCTGTACCTGCCTGCTCTCCATACCCCTAATAAAGGAACCATTGAACCATTGAAAGATACAGTGATACTACATTGATTTAATTAAGTCAAAAATGTAAATTATGTGCAACTTTCCAACCCCTCTCCATAGAAATAAATGGAATGACTGGAAATGTGTCAGTCCTAACCAGGCACATGATTCAGTTGCCAACTTTCCCCATTGTAACAGCTGGAATATTTTCAAGGGTCAATCTCCACCAATGAGGTCCAGTATTCAACAGTGCTTTATTTGTCACATATGCAACTGCACAGCAAGATTATTTTTGCATGATTTACATATGTGGGCATAGCGATTTTTGGTGCCATTATACAAAGCCCAAAGTCCGGCCGGCCCGCGAGCTCAATGTACTGGAGCAGTTCCCTCTTCTCTCTTTGCCCAGCCATCTTTGTATCCTGGGGACATCTCCTGCAGCCTACCTTTAAGGTGCTGGAGGCATTACCCTGGTTCACCATCCTAGCGGCGCTAGCTCCTCTCATCCCGACATCTCCAGCTTCTTCCTGGTTATGCCGTCTGATGAACCATTGGGTGGGTTACTGGTCCTGCTGACGTACGAGCCTTCGGGTGGGTTAGTGGCCCCGCCGACCAATGAATCTTGGTGAGTTCCCGGACTCGGTATTGGAGCAATAGACAATAGGTGCAGGAGTAGGCCATTCGACCCAGCACCGCCATTTAATGTGATAATTGAATCAATACCCCGTTCCTGCCTTCTCCCCAAGTCCCCTGACTCCGCTATTTTTAAGAGCCCTATCTAGCTCTCTCTTGAAAGCATCCAGAGAACCTGCCTCCACCGCTCTCTGAGGCAGAGAATTCCGCAGACTCACCACTCTCTGTGAGAAAAAGTATTTCCTCGTTCTAAATGGCTTACTCCTTATTCTTAAACTGTGGCCCCTGGTTCTGGACTCCCCCAACATTGGGAACATATTTCCTGCCTCTAGCGTGTTCAAACCCTTAACAATCTTATATGTTTCAATGAGATACCCTCTCATCCTTCTCAACTCCAGAGTGTACAAGCCCAGCTGCTCCATTCTCTCAGCATATGTCAGTCCCGCCATCCTGGGAATTAACCTTGTAAATCTACGCTGCATTCCCTCAATAGCAAGAATGTCCTTCCTCAAAATAGGGGACCAAAACTGCACACAATACTCCAGGTGTGGTCTCATTAGGGCTCTGTTCAACTGCAGAAGGACCTCTTTGCTCCTATATTCGATTCCTCTTGTTATAAAGACCAACATGCCATTCGCTTTCTTCACTGCCCGCTGTACCTGCATGCTTACTTTCATAGACTGATGTACAAGGACTCCCAGATCCCATTGTACTTCCACTTTTCCCAACTTGACACCATTTAGATAGTAATCTGCCTTCCTGTTTTTGCTGCCAAAGTGAATAACCTCACATTTATCCGCATTAAACTTCATTTGCCCTGCTGCACTGTCAGAGTATGACAGCAATCAGCTGTGCAAAGGTCTGTGACTTTGGTGTTTTGCACTCATGTGCACCAGCCTTAAACCTCCTTGCATTTACAATACTAAATGATTGTGATCTCTGTGGAATGGCCGTGTGTTTAGTGAATATTTCAGTCCTTTGTGGTGTTAATATTGAAGAAGTTCCTGCTGAACTGGATTTCTACCAGTAGATGGAGTTGGTGGTAGAATCAGCAGCACCTGTGGAAACCTGAAGACAAATGTAGTAACTTCCACATCCTCAGAATGTATCATATTACTTTACAGTCAATTAAGTACCTCAATGTTCTCCTTGTAAATGCAAGGAAACAAACAAACATCATTAGAAACATCATTACAAATTACCACAAAGCAACCATGTGATAATGATCAAATAAATTCAATTATTAAACTCCCAAAGGCAGTGGAATACATAAAATAGGACCAAGCTAGTTCCTGTTCTGCTGGTTCTAGCATCCATGAGGTTTATATTGATTTGAAAAGTATTTTTCTTTCTTTTCAGGATGGGCACCTTTTATTCTCCCGGATTGATTGGCATCAATATTCTACGGCTGCTGACATCCATGTACTTCCAGTGCTGGGCTGTTATGTGTTGTAATGTCCCGCAGTCAAGAGTTTTCAAGGCATCGGGATCCAATAATTTCTACATGTCTTTATTATTGTTGATTTTGTTCCTCAGTTTATTGCCAGTTGTCTACACTATAATGACATTTACCCCCTCATTTGATTGTGGACCATTCAGGTAATCAGTTTTAATCAATCTAGTCCTGTTTTAAGATAATGTCCTCTCTCCAACACAAAGAAACAACGATGGATTAGACTTCTTTATATCATATGCCTCTTTTTTTTTGTTGATACCTGAATTAGTGTGCTTTTACCCAAGAATTTATAACTTAATAAGGAGAAGCAATTGTAGCATCAACATGGTGTTTATAGTTTCATTTTGGATCATGTTATCAAGTTATGTCGATTATAGCACAGAAGTTAATTTTCTATTAACCCTTTCAAACAGTATTTAATTCCATGTTCAGCTCTTCCCCATAGCATTTTACATTATTTATTTTCAAAAAGATATCCAATTTTTCTATAAATTGTTGTAGACTCCATTTAAATATAACAGCCCACTTTTTCCCTTCCTACATCGTGAAACAACCAATAATGAAAAGGCTTAGACAGTATCAAAACATATTTATTTAATATTTAAGAAGGAGCTGCAGATGCTGGAACAATCTGAAGAAGGGTCTCAACCGAAACGTCACCCATTCCATCGCTCCATAGATGCTGCTTAACCCGCTGAGTTTCTCCAGCATTTTTGTCTACCTCCAATTTATTTAATATGATTATTTAATAGCCAAATCTTCCAGGCATTAGATATACAGTTTAAACGGCAAACATCTTGATTTGTTCGTCATCAACCTCTATGATGCTGTTTGCAACAATTGAAAGATGTCCATTTTATAACGATAAGGATGTTGAGTTTTATGTTACAAACATACACATAGTGTGCTCCATGCAAGACTTTGAATATTGATTCTCCCATGAAATTTCACAACTGAGTTTCCCATGATATTGCACAAGATGAGTTGGACAATATACTAAATATTTCATTGATCTATCTCACAGAAATATAAAATCATACCATTGTAAGTACTGTCACTTTCCCACACCCCTCTGCCTTCCTCCTCCAGAATGAACTGTACATTCACATCCACAGACATCGGGTATACTTGCACAGTTAATATTTATCTCAAAAGTTCAAAACTGATTCATATTTGACTTGCCAAGATCAAAGTCACAATAGCTCAAGAGCAATATATCAAAAGAAAATCCTTTCAACGATGATTGTTAGAACCACCTATTCCTATATTCATATTGTGAACTTGTCAGACTGCAATTAGATTCAATGTCTGCTTCACTGGGAGTCGGATATAATTACAGCATGGCCAAACAAAAAGTAAACAAAACAGGTGTTCTAACAAGGGGGTGGGTGATCTACTCTGCCACATCACCACTCATGCAGCAAAGACAACAATCATATCCTAGGCTATTACTAAAATATAGAATCTTGGAGTCAGGAAGGCTTTTACCGTGTGCTTCCATAATGGCTCAGTACTCAGTAGCTTGGCTAATGTGACAATGATTTAGACTGATATAGAAGGGGCGGGAGAAAATACGTTTGCAGATGAAATAAAATGACTTAATGGTTGGATATGAGGAAGAAAGCTTTATTCTTTCCGAAGACATAGATGGTCTGGTCAGCTGGGTTGAAAACTGGGGAATGAAATTTACCCCAAAAATCTGTGTGGAGGTACATCACGGCAAGAGAATATGCAATAAATGTCAAAATATTGAGCATTGTAGACCAGCAAAGTGACTTTTGGGGGGATGTCCAGAGATCTTTATACATATTGGAAAAGTGAATAAGATTGTTAAAGAAACATACAAGACATTTCCCTACATTAGATGAAGCTTTAGGAACAGGAAGATTTTCCTAGATCTACAAGGCAACACTAGTTAGGCTGCAGTTTGGGTACTCCATATAATGCCACATCGTCACATAATAGATGGACACTTGGACGTGTATTTGAAAGCTGTGACCTGGTGCTGTAATATGGGTTTAGGTTGGATAGTTCTTATTTATCTGCCGTGGACATGATGCACTGAATGATCCCCTTTGTTTTATGTTTTCTATAATGTTCAGAGATCATGCTTACATGAGTTAATGCTTACCATCTCCTGTGTCAACTGTTTACGACCATGAGCAAAGAAAGAACAATTAACAATCAAAATTGTTGATTTAAAAATGGAACTGGTAATCTCTGATGGTTGATAACATATGGGGTGTACCTGAGATAAGAGTGCATTTGATGCTCAGATGCCTGATTGCCTATGCTACTTATTGGTATTTATTATTGTATTGGATGCATATATTACTGGCAAGCCTAGCATTTATTGCCCATTCTTATTGCTTTTGTGAAAACATGATCAGCCGCCTTCACTGACTGCTGTAGTCCTCCTGAAAAAAACTCCCACAGAAATCCACTTGCGCTGATGTAGTTTCTTTGACGGCCTTATGAGGCGTTGCCCAATGCGAAAAGATAGAACGGAAGTGCGCAGGCCCGTCCGTCCGTGACAGCTCCTTTCTAATTCCAAAAGCAGGAGTGTGCTTGTAAAAACACGGAACTGCAGATGCTGGTTTACCAAGGAAAGAAACAAAAAAACTAGAGTAACCCAGCGGGTCAGGCCGCATCTCTGACAAACCTGGATAGGTGATGTTTCGGGTTGGGACCCGTCCTCAGCTTTTAATCGTTGCGATACCCATTCCTCAGTCATGACACTGCTTGCAACATTCCATAGCTGGATTATGGTTGTTCACTTAGGGTGGATTGGAGACCTTTGGGTCAGAGTAAAGACCATCAAAAGAAATGGCGTATTGGCATTGTTTCCGGTCACACCATGATCCCTCTGATGAATAATGTGTGCGTAGGCTCATGTTTTCAAGACTTTTATCATTGAGGTACATGACATTCTGCAGGATGGCATACCACCATGTTGTTGTGTTTTACTGCCCTCTCGGTAGAGGTCAAGGTCAAGGTCATATTAACTCGCTACTTTGTGTTAATGATCTTTCTAAGTCAATGCAGCAGATCCCTATGATATCTAACAATCTTCTGCTCATAGATGCATCGCAGAGGGCACACTGTCACCATGTTTGTGAATAAACCCTTTCATCTAATTTAATTTCAGTCAGGAACGGATGATACCTTGAGCATAGGGTTCTGCTGACATCACTGGCTTCCATCAAACCAGTCAGCCATTGACTCTAGTCTTTACTAACCCGAATACATTTATGAACAGGAAAGTCAGCCACTCCCTCGATGGGAAATTGACTGTCGGCCATGAAGTACAAAGTCCTTAATAGTCAATTCCACACTTCTGTGACTGACATTTCTAGGCACTACTGAACATTTTCAATGATCAACGCAAACCAGTGGGAGGGATTTATTTCCTTTGATCTTTACACAAGTAATATCCAACCAATTCTGTCATCAATGCCTGCATTCTTGCCATAGAGGGGGTACAGAGAAGGTTCACCAGACTGATTCCTGGGTTGTCAGGACTTTCATATGAGGAAAGACTGGATAGGCTCGGCTTGTACTCGCTAGAATTTTGAAGTTTGAGGGGGGATCTTATAGAAACTTACAAAATTCTTAAGGGGTTGGACAGGCTAGATGCAAGAAGATTGTTCCTGATGTTGGGGAAGTCCAGAACAAGGGGTCACAGTCTAAGGATAAGCGGGAATTCCTTTCGGACCGAGATGAGGAAAACATTTTTCACACAGAGAGTGGTGAGTCTGTGGAATTCTCTGCCACAGAAGGTAGTTGAGGCCAGTTCATTGGCTATATTTAAGAGGGAGTTAGATGTGGCCCTTGTGGCTAAAGGGATCAGGGGGTATGGAGAGAAAGCAGGTACAGGATACTGAGTTGGATGATCAGCGGATGATATTGAATGGCGGTGCAGGCTCGAAGGGCCAAATGGCCTAATCCTGCACCTATTTTCTATGTTTCTATGTTCACAGAGAGTGTTTCCCTGGGTAGTGTTTGACATTTTCCAGGGTCTTGTTGTGACATTTATTGCCAGATGGCAGTGTGGTTCAGCAGGGACAGATTGGCAAAGGACTATCTTGCAGAGGTTGTGTGCAAGGTCCACCCTCTCAAGTGCTTCATTAATTGTCTTGGAGCTCAGGCTTTAAGTATGTGCAAATGCAAGTGTCAACTGCAAACTGCACCTTGACTACTGTGGTTGGATGACCTTAGTTCTGGATTGTATAGCTGTAGTTCAAAAAGTTTCACATCGGCTCTGGTAGGCATTGATTATTTCTCTATCCCTGATGAGTTCACTTCTGTTCTTGTCTCTCCTTAAGGTTCTTGACACATCCTGCTTTTAGCACTTCCTGGGGAAAAACCCCTCACCCATCAGTAATCTCAAGTGAATACTCTTTACATAGAGTCATAGAGCACGGAAACAGGCCCATCAGCACAACAGGTCCATGCCGACCAAGATGCCCCATCTAAGCAAGTCCCATTTCTCCACATTTGGCCCCTATTCCTTTAAATCCTTCCTATCCATGTTGTAATAGAACCTGCCTTAGCTACTACCTCTGGCAGCACGTTCCATAAAGCCAACAACGTCAGTAAGAAAAAAATGCCCTTCAGTTTCTTACTAAGCCTTTCCCCTCTCACCTTTAATCTATGTCATCTGGCTCTTGAGCCCCCTTCCCTGTATAAAATACGTTATTAATTCAACCTATCTGTTCTCTTGTGATTTTATACACCTCATTGAGATAAGCTGCAGCCTCCTGCATTCCAGGGAATAGAGTCATAGCCTGCCCAATATCTCCCTGTAGCTTAGGCCCTCAGGTCCTGACAACATTCTCTTCCCCTCTATTATCAAGCTTCTGAATGGTACTTCCATACACTCAGGTATTGTCCGATTCACATCTACCCCATTACAGAAATCAGACTTTGTCTATGGAACTGATGTACTACAATGCTGAGAAGTAATTCTGCCCTTTGCTGGGAAGTCCAGGACAAGGGGTCACAGCTTAAGGATAAGGGGAAATCCTTTAAGACCGAAACAAATGATCAATGCTGCAGGAGAATGGCCTACTCCTGTATGTTTCTATGTAATTCTGCCCTCTGTATTTTCCCTTTTGCTTTACCCATTGTACTTGAGTTTGACTTGATATTATTTATGTATAGTGTTATCTGATCTGATTGGATAGCATGCCTCAGTACACATGGCCATTACAAAAAAAAACCTAAACCTAAATCTTCTTTGCACTCCAGCTTAAGACATTAAGATATCCTAAGGATTCTCCTAAGCTACCTTTCCTAGGTAGTCACAGTCTTACATTCTTTCAGTCACCCGTAACTTCAACGGATATTTTCTAAGGCAGAGATAGATAGACTCTTGATTAGTATGGGTGTCAGGGGTTATGGGAAGAAAGCAGGAGAATGTTGAGAGGGAGAGATAGATCAGCCATGATTGATCAGCCCAATTCTTCTCCTATCACCTATGTACTTCTATACCTGCACTTTCTTGAAATAGTTACATAACTTCCCATTAATGTGTCCAACGTAAGGAATTTAGCTGGGAATTGCTTTGAAAAGGAACATGTACGAAACCCTGCGCTGCAGCCCTGTGTGACTGTTCCTCATTACCCAAGAGTGAGCTTTCCAACTGAATGCCATGCTGTTATGACTGCACCTGTAACATCATGCTTATTCCCACATAAATGTTTTGTTGCATGGAACAGATGGGCAGTCTAAAAATGAATGATAACTGCTTTTAAGGAACACATATTATTTGTCATTAATGTCCAATGTTTACTTAGACCTTGTTATTTAGATCACGTTGCAATTTAACTCTTTGCCTTTTTTCTTACAGTGGGAAGGCTAAAATGTTTGAGGTTATTATGGAAACCATTGAGTATGATTTCCCGGCATTTGTTGGGAAACTCTTCGGTTATGCTTCAAATCCAGGGTTGATTCTGCCCGGGATCTTACTGATGGTGTAAGTTTAATTTTCTCTTCAACAAAACCAAACCCTTTGATTGATGGAATGTTAATGGCAGTACGAAACAGGCCTTTTAAATGGGACTTCTGTACATGTATTGCCATGCACAGAACTCCCAAATTTACTAAATGAAAGATGGCATTGCATTTGTATGGTTTACCGCGTCCCACATTAGCATGGACTCCATGGATAAGCTTTATCTTGCTGAGATTCCCTGCACATACACCTCTTAGAACAAGACAGGCCTGATGCAGGATCTAGCACCCCATTGATTTCCAAGAACCAAAACATCTATTCCTTCTTTGAAACTATCTTAGTTTTATTGAAGCTCCTAATTATTTATGCATTTTATCTTTCATTTAAAAAAAATATATAATAATTAAAAATATTTTTAACTTTTAAGGTTTTTACTTAATTCTTAATAATATTAACTATTGCTTGACTTTAAACTTTTAGAGATTTTAGAGATACAGCACGGACACAGGCCCTTTGGCCTGCCAAGTCAGCGCTGACTAATGATCATTAGTGCACAAGCGCTTTCCTACACACTTGGAACAATTTACAGAAGCCAATGAACCAACAAAGGTGTACGTCTTTGGAATGTGGGAGGAAACCAGAGCACCCCGAGAAAACCAATATAGTAACAGGGAGAACGTGCAAACTTCTTACAGCACCTGTAGTCCAGATTGAACCCGGATCCCTGCCAATGTAAAGCCCCTATCCAACTTAGGAAACCTGAACGGAAACCTCTGGAGACTTTGCGCCCCACCCAAGGTTTCCGTGCGGTTCCCGGAGGTTGCAGGTGGTTGCCGGAGGTTGCAGGAAGTGGAAGCAAGTAGGGAGACTGACACAAACCTCCGGGAGCCTCCGGGAACCGCACGGAGACCTTGGGTGGGGCGCTAAGTCTCCAAAGGTTTCCGTTCAGGTTTCCTAAGTGGGACAGGGGCATAAGGCAACAACTCTATCGCTGAGCTACAGTACCGCCCAAATTGATATTAATGCAATTGAGGAAAAACAGAATAAAAAATCCGTTTCCTTCAATGTTAGTGTGAGGATTTGCCTGTTATCAATTTTCAGTGATGTTTCAGGGTAGGACTTCCTCACTTCACCATTTGAGGCCCTGCTGTCACTTAGGTCATGAGGCCGGAGTCAGGATGCCTCAGACCAGCAAGACAGGCCCTCACCCTCTAAACCACAGGCAATGATTATGAGGGAGAGAGGGTAGGGGTGAAAGCTGAGATCTGCTAGATTTGGCCCAGGGAATTAATCCAAAGCAAAACACAAATTGGTGGAGCAACTCAGCGGGTCAGTCAATACCTGATAAGCGAATGTACAGGCAATGTTTTGGATTGGGTCTCTTCTTCAGACTGGAGAAAAGCCCTAATCCGAAATGATGCCTGTTCATTCCCTCTGCAGATGTTGCCTGACCCGCTGAGTTCCTCCAGCACTTTGTGTTTTCCTCAAGATTCCAGTATCTGCAGTTCCTTGAACCTGAATTAATCCACAGAGCAGCAGAGCCATGATCTTCTGGGTTTGATCTTTGGCAGAAGAAAACAAGCTGCTCTTATTTCAGCTGTAATGTCCCAAATTGGGACCTTCCCTTAAGTACGAGAAAGTAAGCTTGTAATTGCTGATCTCGTGTCCTACTGAAAATGTTTTGTGCGTATTCATGAGTACTGGCTGAAGGCAGAACTGGGCTGATCAAATAAATTCACGTGAATGACTGCTCTGCCAACATTCAAGGGCAAAGTCGACACTTGAGTTATGTCCATTTGGGTGAGGCATTGGAAGGGATCCACCACACATAAAATTAAACTCTAACAATGTGGCCATCCTTCAAATGAGGATTGCAGTGTAGAAGACTGGAAAGAAAGCAGTTTATAAATAATATATCAGACTGTCCATAAATGAATGATTATTAGTACTTTTTTATGCTACTGCTATTACATTGCCTAATGGTACCTGTCCAAGAAGTAAATTCATGACAACTAATTACCTGCAGCAAAAAAAGAGATGATATTAATTGGTACTTAAGAAAATCATGCTCTCAAGACAAAGTGATTAGCACAAAGCCTTTGTCTAAACAATAACTTTACTGGATTTCCCTCAATTAGCTGCTTTCAATATATTTGGATTTACATAGGTGAACCTGTGCACATATGACATCTAATAATTGCAGGGGAGAATTATAAGGAAATGCATTACAGAAACATTAATAGTAATATTTGCTTCGTGGATCGTTGGGTACTGCAGTTTTGTTGGCAGTAAATAATCAACAAACAATTTTTTGCAACCCAGAAAGTGAGATCACTCCACAGTGAGTCCACTCCAAACCATATTTAATGTTCTACTAGACCAAGTGCAGACCCGCTGGGTCTGTTCCCCCAATGTGTGGTTGCGGGGGAGGGGGGCTGGGCTTGGGAGGTGGGCGGCATACGGCGTCACATACACTAACTACCCCCACACAAATGCTAACTATCCCCCTTGATATTATATTAATATTATTAATTTGTTACTTTTACCGCATAACCACACTATCCACTGACGCATATCCCCCAACTCGCAGGCATGTCTAGAGGGGGGGGGGGGGGATAGAGAATGAGGGCAGAGAGAGAAGGGGAGAGGGAGAGGGGGGGAGAGGGAGTGGGGGGAGATGGAGCGGGGAGAGGGTGCAGAGGGAGGAGGGTGGAGAGAGAGGGGGGTGGAGAGAGCAGGGGCTGCAGAGAGAGGGGGAGAGAGGGGGTTGAGAGAGGGGGTTGAGAGAGGGAGGGTAAGAGAGAGGGAGGGTAAGAGAGAGGGAGGGGGAGAGAGAGAGGGGGGTAGAGAGGGGAGAGAGAGATGGAGAGAGAGAGAGAGGGGGTCACAAGGTTTTTATCAAAGGACTTACGAGCGGCGCGACTGGCAGCACGTTGGGTTTGCAGCGGGAGGGAGGGGCGTGACTTGACTCGCTTCCAGATGGAGTAATGGCGCCAGGGCCGACTTCTCATCGCGTGCCCCGCGCGACGATAATGGCCGCCATGTTCTACCATCCGGCGGGGGAGACGGAGAGGTTTCAGAAGCAAGCCGGTGACCTGCTGTAACCTGCTGTGACCTCTCGATTGGCAGAACGCTCATTCTTTCCAAAGATCCTATATCCGCTATAAGATCTTTGGTTCTTTCTGCGCAATTTGAACAACGGGTGGGGGGGGGGGGGGGGGGTTGGAGCGGGTGGGCGGGCGACACACACACACACACACACACACACACACACACACACACACACACACACACACACACACACACACACACACACACACACACACACACACACACACACGAGTTTTAAAAGTATATAAATAGTTAGCATGCTTTTTAGATTCCATAATTGGAATGAACAGGGAGAGGAAAATGGATCAGCGTCAAACATTTTCTTTCATTCCTGACCTGATTGTAGACACAGAGATTAAAATTAAATCTAATTTAGCCCAAAGCGAATTGTAATGTATACTAACTATAAAAGGAACATCATTTTATTTTAGCTTTAATAGGTAATAAGAAGAGTAGATTATGAAGCAACAAGAAGTAAGGAACAGGCAGGACCTATTGATTACAAAATGGTGGATGTGCAGGAGTGGGCGCTATTTGTGTGGCAGCCTGCCTGCAGTCTGTCTTTTCACCCTTTTTAGTGTCTAAAACTTTTATTTGGAGGCCTAATCTTTTTATCTGGGGGGAGGGGAAGGGGAAACTGTATTAATCCCAGTCCTACCTGGTCGGAGATGCGGTTTTCCACTGAATCGCATCTTCGTCCTCTCCGTGCGGCCTACCATCGAACTGGATCGGCGTTTCCTGCCGGGACCACAGCTTCGGCGGTGGCACAGCGCTGGGACACCAACACAGAGCAGGCGAAGCCTTACCGGGTTGGCGTGCGGTAAGCTCCGGAGTGCTGTGACCGCCGACTCCAACATCGAGGAGCTGTGACTGCGGGCGTACAGCTGCGGGCGGGCGGCGCTGGATTTAAAACACCGCGGAGCCTGGGATCCGAGATCACCAGAGTCGGAGCTCCCAACCAGTGCGGCCCAAGGACTACGGGCGCCGCAGTCTCCGGGGAGGGAGCGTCCGCTTCAGACATTTCCAAGCCGCAGAGAAGTGTTTCACCGGACGCCGGAGTTTCCAACTTCCCGGCAAAGAGGGCCTGAAAACATCGGACTGGCTGCGGAGGCCACAAATAGGCCCCGACCTCGGGTGGACTATGAGGAGGAGGAGAACTGGACTTTTTGGTGCCTTCCCTCACAGTGGATTCGTCTGTGGGGGGACGATTCACGTTGATTGCTATAGTGTGTTGTGTCTTTTTTCTTTTTTATTTCATGTGGATGTATGGAAATCAAATTTCTTCTCTGTAAAGCACTTTGGCTTCAACGTGATTTGATTTTAAAAAGTGCTATATAAATAAAAATTACTTACTATTGGCAAAAGTTGGAACCACGATCTTTTCATGTTCACAAGAGATGTGAGCGGAATTAGGCCATTTGGCCAACTGAGTATGCGCCGCCATTCGATCATGATTGATCTATTTTTTCACTTTCAATCCTATTCTCTTGCCTTCTCCCTTTGACACCCTTACTAATTAAGAACCTATCAATCTCCACCATAAAAAAATACCCATTAACTCGGCCTCCACAGCACCTGTGCCAATGAAGTCCACAGATTGACCATTCTCTGGCTGAAGAAATGAGTGATTTCCATATTGAAGATTTCCTCATCATGGTCAATAGAAATTAATGAGTGGGTGAAAACATCTGATATTTATTAACTATTCCTCTGCAAAAAAAAAAAAACAGAATCACAGATTGTTACATGAGGGATGAGTGAGTTTTTAATGGTGTGCATTTTCACTGCTTCTCATAAAACTAATTGTAAGTGTAAGAATTTTTAATTCTTCAGATAAGCATTTCAACGTACATATTTAAATTTGTTTTAAATACATTTGTTTGCATTTCAAATTCAAGCACAACTGAATATTCTAATCTTTATTTTGCTCTCAGTAAAATGTTTGGAAACATAATTTTAAATAATCCTTTTCCCAGCCTCAGTTGCTCGCTGCATGAATTAGTCTGCTTGTGTCCTAGTGGGAATGATCCCAGTTTATCTCAGCCAAAGCAACTTCTCAGTACAGTATTCAGAATCAATGTTTTTTTTTAACCATGTTTCATTGTGATTGCCACATGACAGTCATTTTCTGGACCTGGGAGATCCATTTCAGACCAAAAAGCCTTCAACTTGCATGACATTAGATGCAATGGTATGGATGCCAGGATTATCTAATTGCTCTCAGTAAAATGTTTAGAAACATAATTTTAAATAATCCTTTTTCCAGCCTCAGTTGCTCTCTGTTATTGACTGATCAGTCAAAATGACAAAAATCAGTGTTGTCATTATCTTAACTGTAATTTTGAACAAAGAGTAATGCGCTTATATGTATATTATAAGATTAAAGATGAACTTGTAATATGTGTTCGATATTCATGAAGCACTATGACATCCTTACAACCTGTGTTTCAATTGCAGTTTAGGCATATACTACCTTAATGCTACCTCAAAAACATATAAGGAGGCAAATCTGGAGTTAAAAAAGAAGATGCAAATGGTAAGTTCACCTTGAAAACTTGTCACACTGAATGTACAGTTATTATGCAAACATGGAATGCATGTTTTTCTGTGTTTATGCTTTATAGAAAGAACCCTTATTTAAAGTATTAAAATTCTTCAGGGTAGAAATTTGTCTTCTCCTAGTACACACCTGCTATGCAGTGTATCTATTAAATAGTATACTTCTAAAGTTTGGACATCAACTCTTCTGTATGGGCAGAGTATGTTGGTGTATTCTTCCATGAAAAAGGAGCATGAATGCAATCTGCTTGTGTCCCAGTGGGAATGATCCCAGTTTCTCTCAGCCATACAACTTCTCAGTACAGTATTCAGAATCAATGCTTTTTTTAAACACCATGTTTCATTGTGATTGCCACATGACAGTCATTTTCTGGACCTGGGAGATCCATTTCAGACCAAAAGGTCTTCAACTTGCATGACATTAGATGCAGCGGTATGGATGCCAGGATTATCTAATTTAAAGTCACGTACTTACTCCCCTCCCCTTCTCCCTCCGCTCTTGCCCCTTTCCTCCACCCTAGTCGTTTTTACCAGTTCCACAGTTCTCCACATTGTTTTTCTCTTGAGATCACACCTTCCCCAGCCAACAATGGGCTTAACGGGCACCACTCTGCCTGAGGTCATTTGTGACTAGCCCTGATTGGTCCTGGTCTTTTTGCGCCCCCAACCCTTCACCTCCCACCACCCCCCTACATATAGCCTGAAGAAGGGTCAATAGACAATAGGTGCAGGAGTAGGCCATTCGGCCCTTCGAGCCAGCACCGCCATTCAATGTGATCATGGCTGATCCTCCCCAATCAGTATCCTGTTCCTGCCTTATCCCTATATCCCCTAACTCCGCTATCTTAATGAGCTCTATCTAGCTCTCTCTTGAAAGTATCCAGAGAACCGGCCTCCACCGCCCTCCAAGGCAGAGAATTCCACAGACTCACAACTCTTTGTGAGAAAAAGTGTTTCCTCGTCTCCGTTCTAAAGAAGTGTTTCCTCACCTCTGTTCTAAAGAAACATTGAGACATGAGAATTAACATGACATGAAACTTGACATGAGAATTAAGGGACAGAAGTTTCGGGGTAACGTGAGGGGGAACTTCTTTACTCAGAGGGTGGTGGCGGTGTGGAATGAGCTTCCAGCAGAAGTGGTGGAGGCAGGATCGATTTTAACATTTAAGAGTAAAGTGGATAGGTATATGGACGTGAAGGGAATGGAGGGGTATGGTCTGAGTGCAGGTAGATGGGACTAGGGGAAAACAAATGGTCGGCACGGACTGGAAGGGCCGAGAGGGCCTGTTTCCGTGCTGTAATTGTTATATGGTTATATGGTTATTTCCTCATCTTCGTTCTAAGAAAAAGTGTTCCTCGTCTCTGTTCGGACCCAAAACTTTACCTATGTGTTTTCTCAAGAGATGCTGCCTGATCTGCTGAGTTACTCCAGCACTTTGTGTCTGTCTTTGGTATAAACCAACATCAGCACTTCCTTGTTTTTACATACTTCCAGGAGAAAGTTCCTGGCTCAGTTTTGTGAGTGGTATGACTTCTCTGCAGAATGATTTACTGTGGATTGCAACAATTCTGGTTTGCACAGCATTAAATAAAAGTGCAAAGCAATCCAATTTCCATTTGTGCAGGTTTGTTTAGTAAAGATACTTTGCTAGAAAAATATCTAAAAATTGTAAGCTAAGCATTTCCCCAGTGCTAACATCTAAGTGTTGCGTTACAATCTTTAAATATATTTAGGTGTGTTAAAAATATGGCATAATTTATTTTTATTATAAAAGCAACGTGAAGAGCAAAAGAATAAAAGGAACAATAAAAACACTGTCAATCCAATGCTTCAAGATTTAGAAGATCTTTTACCAAAGAAAACAAATTTTAGCAAACCTGAGACAGGTAGGAACTGAAGACATTATTTAACGTGTGATATTATTTTCATAAAATATATAGCTTAATAATCACTGACATTTAACTCTTTATTCAGGAATTATACCAAATGCATGCATTGTGTTATTTTAGTTGAAATGTTACTTGTACAATAACTGTAATATATAAATGTGAGTTCAATTTTTTTTAAAGTAGATTTTTAATTTAGATAAAATCATAGTCAGAGAGTCATACGGCATGGAGAGAGGCCCCGGCCCAACATGCCCGTGCTGAGTAAGATGTCGCTTCTACATTAGTCCTACCTGCCATGTTTGGCCCATACCCTCTAAACCAAGAGTTCCCAACCTGGGGTGAATTTACCCCCAGGGGGTACATTTTGCCTACCCAGGGGGTAAATTTGTTGGTTCTGGATTTGTACATATTTTTTTCTAATTGACAGACTATGTTTAATTCTGGTATCTGTTCATCATTAGTTGTTCATAAATAAGTGAAATAACATTGTCATGTGCTATTCAAGTTGCCTGGGGTAAATGGGACAAAAAAGGTTGGTAACCTCTGCTCTAAACCTTTCCTATCCAAATGACTTTTAAATGTTGTTATAGTCCTTTCCTCAACCACCTCATCTGGCAGTTCCATACACCCACCACCGTCTGTGTGAAAAAACTTGTCCTTCAGGTTCCTATTTAATCTTTAACCTCTCACCTTAAAAATCCACTGAGCTTTTGCCCCACATCCATCCATATGCGATGGAATGGGAGGAATTTTGTTCCACTTAAATCCAGCATCAGTTTGGAATAACACATAAATGCATAGCAGGTTAACCTTGGACTGGCAGCATTTTGATCCTGACAACCTATGGTACATGCATCTGATGATATCAGGGACTGCATCTTCTCTTAGCAAATGTGGATCTAATCACTCTGCCAATAAGGTCCCCTCTGTAAGTATAGTGACAAATGACTGCCTGTGTTCTCTAATCAAGCTCCTGCTCCACTAATGGTGGTAGGCCAATCCAAGCAATTACACTTTCCAAGGATTCACATGCTTCTTGTCAATAGTCCCTAAACCTCTGTCACCTGCTCTCATTCCAATTTGGTGAAATGGCAGTAGATGACAGAAGTTGAGTTTCTCTGAAATGTTAACTTTTTAAAGTTTACTTCTTGTAGCTATGATGCTAAAATAAACGTGATATTGCAAATTTACTAAGCTGTCACTATTAACTTTATTATTAACTAGATTAGAAACTAACATTTTAAAATAATATTATTTATACTTTACATTGCTTTCCATTTTCTTTTCATTTTCTGAACCTTCTAGTTTTTATATTCTAAATGTCCAATCATAGTCTCAATATTTTACCCATAAATGAAAATACTTATTTTCTTTATTGGAAGAAATAATAATATCCTAATGTTGAAGAGTTTTTTTATTTCCCTCAAAGCTGTTAGCCTAATATTTTTATTGGCAGTGAAGAAATTACCCAGTTTTGATCCTGATCGATAGTACAGTCTGCATGAAGTTTGCATGTTCACTCTGAGACCACATGGCTTTTGTCCATGTTCTCTTGTTTCCTCCCAGATCCTAAATGTATGCAGGTTGGTAGGTTAATTGTCCTCTATTAAATTGCCCCTTGGTGTGTTGGTTATTGGTAGAATTTAGAAAGGTTGATGTGAATCTCGGGAGAAAAATATGGGATTAATGTAAAGGAATCCTAATGCTTAGTGTGGTTCCATTGCACTGAAGGGTCTGTTTCTGTCATGTTTTACTGAATTACTTGATCAGGTGTCATGGAGGGTGGGTAGAATTGTATCTCGGTCTCAGTTGAGGATTGTTGTGAACTGGAGGTCATGGGCTGGGTTGAAGGTCAGGTATGATTAGGAGATTGGGGGTCATGTGTTATGTTGAGGGTTGATTGAAGAGTTAGGAGTCAGGAATGGACTCGGGTTGAATGGGGATTCAGAGGGTAAGATAGGTGGGTTAGTCTATGGGAATGGCATCAAAGAGATGGAAGAAAAGGGATCTATAGCAGCGGGGTTTCCATTAACTAATGCAAAGATAGTTGTGAAGATTGACTACCATGTTACTGATGAGCCACAGAACAACACCGTCCAATTTCCTGGGCAACACTCTAAAGGAGGGGGTTGTGTGGAATAATGTTATTCCATGCACATCAAATGCACAAATCACACCACAAAACAAGTGCAGGTAGACAAAAATGCTGGAAAACTCAGCGGGTGAGGCAGCATCTATGGAGCGAAGGAATAGGTGTCGTTTCGGGTTGAGACCCTTCTTCAGAATGCTGCCTCACCCGCTGAGTTTCTCCAGCATTTTTGTCTACCTTCGATTTCTCCAGCATCTGCAGTTCTTTCTTAAACAAAACAAGTGCAATTCACCCCCGTCAGAAGACCAGTTAAATTTGCAGAAGGACACTGCTTAATGTGCTTATCACTAGAAACCCATTCTGATCTGGAGAAAAATGATTTTCATACAAATAATAGTGATAGTAAGAACTAAATATATTAATTCATAGTCTGTTTTAAATACGAAGGCCATATCAGCCATTTATGGCCTGGTTAATGGCATAATTATCAGGAATAATAGCACAAGCATAATTTTCACAGATCAGCTGTTTCTGTTGAGCTAACAGTTTTCTTTTTGAACGTGTCCACCATGACCCACTTGTAGGTTAGGAGAGGCAGTCACGCAACAGTTGCTTGAGAAGCAAAGAAAATGCAAAAATGTTAGCGTGATCAGTGAAGGGAAAACACGTACAACTCCAAATGGAAATACAATTGTGTTATATTTGATCTGCGGGTACAAATATTTAACCATTACCAGGAGTTCAAGTTGGTTTGGATTATAATCGACCAGAGGACATAGGTTTAAGGTGAAGGGGAAAAAGATTTAATAGGAATCTGAGGGGTAACATGTTCACACAAAGGATGGTGGGTGTATGGAACAAGCTGCCAGAGGAGGTAGTTGAGGCTGGGACTATCCCATTGTTTAAGAAACAGTTAGACAGGTACATGGATAGGACAGGTTTGGAGGGAAATGGACCAAGCGCTGGCAGGTAGGACTAATGTAGCTGGGGCATGTTGGCCTGCGTGGGCAAGTTGGGCCAAAGGGCCTATATCCATACTGTATCACTCCACGACTATATGACTATCACCTCTCTTGCCTTATTTTACTGTACTTCCAGCTTTTCCAGGATTTCTGTTAAAGTTTAAAGTAGTTAAAATTTTGACATCTCTTCGACAGTTCAGATATTAAAATCTGCAAGCAATGGTAATTTCTGAACTGCCCATGCAGACAGAACATAAGTGTCCCATATAGTGGGAAATAAATCTGCATTTCTTTTCTCCTGTGCAGAGGAGGGTCTTCAACTTGAAACATTAATTCTGTTTTTTTTCTTTTCGTAAATACTGCCTGACCTCAGTGTTTACAGCACTTTCTGTTTTAATTTCTGATTTCCAGTCTCTGCAGTTTTGTAACACATCCTGTATCCATGCATCCCATCACTTCAGAGCTGCTATTGTCAGCCCATACACAATCCCAATGGAGTCTTGAATTACTCTCCATGTCTTAATTTTCCCCATGATGTTTCCATTCCTTATGAACCTCTTGTCAGGAAACTCCTGCCCTCTAAAACTTTCCTCACATAGGCCACATGTTCAAGTCCAAGATTGGACCCTTTTGCAGTAATGTCTCACGAATAAATATCAAACTAAAACCTGCAAATTGGAATTGCACTGTCAATTCAATTGGTTTGTTTCTTGTACTCCTTCTCTTTAATAATGGCAATTTATTTGAGCTATTCAATTGACAGTAGACAATAGGTGCAGGAGTAGGCCATTCAGCCCTTCGAGCCAGCACCGCCATTCAATGTGATCATGGCTGATCATCCCCAATCAGTACCCCGTTCCTGCCTTCTCCCCATATCCCCTGACTCCGCTATCTTTAAGAGCCCTATCTAGCTCTCTCTTGAAAGTATCCAGAGAACCAGCCTGCACCGCCCTCTGAGGCAGAGAATTCCACAGACTCACAACTCTATTCATAGGATCATAAGACATATGCCACAAAATTGACATCAAAGTGCATGGTATTGTAGATCGTGATGGTTGGCAAAAGTACAGTAAGATCTTGATCAGTTGGGCTGAGGAATGGTTGATGGAATTTAATACAGAGACATGTGAGGTGATGTAAGTGAGGTGAAGACTTACATGGGCAGGACCTACACAGTGAACGGTAGGGCTCTGGGTAGTATTGTAGAGCAGAGGGATCTAGAAGTGCTGGTGCATATTTTGTTGAAAGTAGCACCACTAGGATATATAGGATTTTGGCACGAAGATTTGGCACATTGGCCTTCATCAGTCAGAGTATTATGTATAGCAGTTGTGAGGTCATGATGCAATTATATAAGACGTATTTGGTGAGGTCGCATTGGAGTATTGCGTTCAGTTCTGGGCACCACGTTATAGGAAGTTATTAGATGTTGTCAAGCTCGAAAAGGTGCAGAGAAGATTTACAAGGATATTGCCACGACTCGAGGGTCTGAGCTATAGGGAGAGGTAGAGTAGGCTGGGACTCCTTGGAATGCAGGAGGATGAGAGGTAATCTTATAGACATGTACAAAATTATGAGGGGAATAGATCGGGTAGGCGCACAGAATCTCTTGCCCAGAGTAGGTGATTCAAAAACCAGAGGACATAGGTTAAAGGTGAGGGGGAAAGATTTAATTGGAACTTGAGGGGTAACTTTTTCACACAGAGGGTATATGGAATGAGCAGACGGAGGAGGCAGCTAAGGCAGGTAGTATGGCAATGTTTAAGAAACATGGGCCAAACGTAGGCAGGTGGGACTAGTGTAGATGGGACATATTGGTCAGTGTGGGCAAGTTGAGCTGAAGGGCCTGTTTCCACACTGTTTGACTATGACTCTCGATAGGAGCAGAATTAGGCCATTTGGCCCATCAAGTCTGCTCTGCCATTCGATCATCTGTTTATCCCTCTCAATCCCATTCTCCTTCCTTCTCCCCATAACCTTTGATGTTCTTACTATTTAAAGGGCTTTGGTCTATTCTCTCCAATCAGCTAATTTGCTATCATGTTTTATATTCAATCTATTAAATCCTTTTTGAGATAAAGACACATGAAGTAAATTTTATATCCAAAGGACCAGACACAAGTAAAAAGGTGATTGAGAAACAGCCTGCTGCCACCAATGGAGCCACAAAAGCCAATGGAAGACATGGAAAGGAAATGATGCTGGCCCCACAACCTCCACGAATGGTAGTAACAAAACCACCTAACCCAAGGCAATCACCCCGCCAGCAAGGGCAACAGAGATCTGCAGCACCAGGTCCACGTCCTCATGGACCGCCTCCTAGACAACCAAGACGTTGAGATGTGAGAGATGTATCCATCCACCCAATGTACTGTGAGCTGTCAAGATGGGATTATTGTCAAACAAATGCATTAATCTGGGCAATATTTTTATCTAATTATCAATTTATCAATTTGCCATTTTCTCTAAGAAATAAAAGTATTTGAACTATAGTAGACTATGCTGGATGGATATTTCCTAAACAATTGCAGATTCTTCGAAATTGATTTTATATTGTTGTATGTTATAACTGTTCAGTTACTCATTTTCAAGCAAGTTTAATATTAAAATAGGGTTTGTCACGTGCTAAACATTGGATTTCTTACTGTATATAAGTTTTGTTGCATTTCTTCAATAAATTGATGACGTTTATATCTGCCCGTACTTTAAATCATCTCAATAGTTATTGTGTATCTGCTTTTGCTAATTATTTATTATGTGTGAAAAATAAAGTTAAAGAACTTCAATATAAAATTAAGGAACATTTAGAAAGAGCTGTCAAGGACTCAGGCTAATTTTATATTATTTCCAAGTGGATTTAATAGAAAGCTTAATCGAGCAGATTTTTAAATGGTCTGTTATTATTTTAGAGAAGACCATAAGAGGTAACCCGATTTAAATATACATGATTATTCGGATATGAAAAGGGAGAATGTGGGGCCGATCATTCCAACATTTGATAAGGTCCCACATAGGAGATTAGTGGTCAAAATTAGGGCTCATGGTATTGAGGGTAGAGTGCTGACATAGATAGAAAATTGGTTGACAGACAGGAAACAAAGAGTAGGGATCAACGGGTCCCTTTCAGAATGGCAGGCAGTGACTAGTGGGGTACCGCAAGGTTCGGTGCTGGGACTGCAGCTATTTACAATATACATCAATGATTTAGATGAAGGGATTCAAAGTAACATTAGCAAATTTGCAGATGACACAAAGCTGGGTGGCAGTGTGAACTGTGAGGAGGATGCTATGAGAATGCAGGGTGACTTGGACAGGTTGGGTGAGTGGGTAGATGCAAGGCAGATGCAGTTTAATGTGGATAAATGTGAGGTTATCCACTTTGGTAGCAAAAACAGGAAGGCAGATTATTATCTAAATGGTGTCAAGTTGGGAAAAAGGGAAGTAAAACGGGATCTGGCGGTCCTTATTCATCAGTCAATGAAAGTAAGCATGCAGGTACAGCCGTCAGTGAAGAAAGCGAATGGTATGTTGGCCTTCATAACAAGAGGAGTTGAGTATAGGAGCAAAGAGGTCCTTCTGCAGTTATATAGGGCCCTAGTCAGACTACACCTGGAGTATTGTGTGCAGTTTTGGTCCCCTAATTTGAGGAAGGACATTACTGCTATTGTGGGAGTGTAGCATAGGTTTACAAGGTTAATTCTCGGGATGGTGGGACTGTCAGATGCTGAGAGAATGGAGTGGCTGGGCTTGTATACTCTGGTGTTTATAAGGATGAGAGGGGATCTTATTGAAACATATAAGCTTATTAAGGGTTTGGACATGCTAGAGGCAGTAAACATGTTCCCGATGTTGGGGGAGTCCAGAACCAGGAGCCACTGTTTAAGAATAAGGGATAAACCATTTAGAACGGAGATGATGAAACACTTTTTCTCACAGAGAGTGGTGAGTCTGTGGAATTCTCTACCGCAGAGGGTGGTGGAGGCAGGTTCTCTGAATGCTTTCAAGAGAGAGCTAGATAGGGTTCTTAAAGATAGCGGAGTCAGGGGATATGGGGAGAAGGCAGGAACGGGGTACTGATTGGGGATGATCAGCTACGATCACGTTAAATGGCGGTGCTGGCTCGAAGGGCCGAATGGCCTACTCCTGCGCTTGTTGTCTATTGTCTATAACTGTAACCGAATCGGGAACCAAGGGCCATTATTTAAAGATAGTCACTTTTTGTGATAGAAATGAGTCAAGGGTCATGAGTCTTTGGAACTCTTCCACAAAGAATGATGTTGGAAGAGTGTTTGAACATTTAAAGGTAGAGATAGGTAGTTCACCACAGGACAGCAGGATTGTGGAGATGAGCATATAATCAGATCAGTTCTAATCATATTAAATGGCAGACCATGCTCGAGAGGCCGAGTGGCCTACTCCAGCTCCTTCTTCTTTCGTGTCCATCTTCCATGTTTCAAATGTTGACATCTCTGTCATTGTCCGTCCTGAAAAGGACACAAGCTTCTGGCGACAATCAGTGGGAGCCACCTGTAGTGGCCATTCGGCTTATTATGTGTGTCATTAATTATGTAATTTGCCTTTAAATTTTAGACTGCCCATTGTTAAGGGGCTGTCCCACCGCGGGACACGACCTAATTTGCCCTCGACTCAATCTCGCAGCGTGGTCGAAATATGGTCCTAGGAGGTCCTATGAGGACACTGGAACTCTGTTTCATGCTCAAGAGGTGTTCCCGCATACTCGCAACCTCAGTGTGGTCGAGGAAAATTTTTCAGCATGTTGGCATATTTTTCAGCATGATGGTGGTTGGCATAGAAACATAGAAAATAGGTGCAGGAGCAGGCCATTCGGCCCTTCGAGCCTGCACCGCCATTCAATATGATCATGGCTGATCATCCAACTCAGTATCCCATACCTGTCTTCTCTCCATACCCCCTGATCCCTCTAGCCACAAGGGCCACATCTAACTCCCTCTTTCATATACCCAATGAACTGGGCATGGTTCTTTTGGACTCGTAGTGCTGTGGAGTGGTGTCGCTATTTAGTTACAGGCAGTCGAGGGCAGCCGTAGGCAATCTCCTTCGCTGACCGGGCATTTTAATTGGAGTTTTCAGGACCAAGAAAAAATGACCGGTAATGTTAAATGCCCGCTAAACTTTATTAAATGTTGTCTGACTTCTTAAAAGTGTCTCCACTCCTTCTCCCCCCTTCTCTCTCTCTCTCCCCCCCCACCCCCCACACCCTCCGTGCTCTCTAAAGGACTTACCGTACACTGTGCAGCCGTCTTTTACCTTCCTCGTGTGTGTGTGTGTGTGTGTGTGTGTGTGTGTGTGCGTGTGTGTCCAGCTCTAAGTTTTCCAGGCGAGTGCCCTCGAGCGTGAAGGTCGCATGAGTGGGACACGCCCTTTATGTGGGTGGGATTTATGACGTTGTCTTGGGCGTCTTGGGAGCTAGGTGTCTTGCGCAGAAGCTCAGTTTTTAGTTTAGTTTTGGATTTACATGGGGAAGGTTTACCCTTCGACCATGTGACGTTTAACTGAGACACGAGGCGTTTTATAACGTTTTAAGCGATATGCTGGAGTTTGACGAAGATTAGAGTGTACGAGTTGGAGTATCAGGGCGGATGTATACCTTATTGCTTTTCTTCAACAATAAAGAAACGATTAATCAAAAGACTGTGTTATGAAGATTTATCCGTGAAGAACCTCTGAAGGTCTCACGGAGAGCTCACGTGCATAATACGACATTCTCCTTTAACTATGTAATCTCCTTAGTGGCGAGAGGGAGTAAACTCTTGACCGATATATAAAAATCTGCCGCTACACCATCACGTGTTGCAATAGATGATGGTGGTAGCAGAATTAGCCCAGGATACTTCCATTTTCCAGCCCCGCGACGTGGACACTTCTGCTATGGGGCCACTCCAGCTCCTTGTTAGCCTGTACCTCCGTGAGAAGGGTGTAAACAGTTGTTTATCAATCAACTACTTAACTGCTTCCAACAAAAGAACCCTCACTAGAAGTTTGGATTCTAATGGATATTGTTTGGTTTAATGCAAAATTTGCAGGAGTAAGTAAAATGTTGAATTAAGAAATCAGCGAAACATTTCATTTAAAACCTGCTGAGAATTGATCCTCCCACACTGTAGTGACAGATATAACGATGTTATTTTAGTGGAGGTAGTAAACGTAAAATGTTCCACAGAATAATTGGGCCAACACAAATCAAGCATTGTTATGCCTATTTTTGACCATAGCAGCCATTAAAATAATATATAACAGAGAAAAATGTATCCCAAATGATTGTAATGAAAATGCACACTCTAAGTTAGTTTAATTCATCCAGCATGTTTTTTTTAGGTTTATTAGTATTGTCACGTGGAGTGAGGTATGATGAAAAGCTTTTGCTTGCATTCTATCCAAACTGATCAGAAAAATATTAAATATAGGCAATCAAGTCAAACTGAAGTACAGTGGGGAAGGTACAGAGTACAGAATATTGGTCTCAGCATTGTAGTGCATCAGTTCCACAAAATCCAATGTCTGCAATGAGGTTGAGGTGAATTAGACAGTATCCTGGCTTATAAAAGGACCATTCAAAACCCGGATAAAAGAAGGGAAGAAGCTGTTCTTGAGTCTGGTGGTGTGTGCTTTCAAGCTTCTGAATCTTCTGCTAGACTGGAGCAAGGCGAAGAAGGAATGACTGGGTGGGACAAGTCTTTGATTATGTTTGCTGTTTTCCTGAAGCAGCGTGAAGTGTTGATGGAGTCAATGGAGGGAAGTCTGGTCTGCATGGTGGACTGGAGTACATCTACAATTCTCTTCAATCTCTTGTGGTCTTGGGCAGAGCTGATCCCATACCAAGCCATGATGCAATCTGACAATATGATTTCTATGGTGCATCTGCAGAAGTTTGTATTTTAAACTGATAAATGTTGGGTGATGCTGTTTAGAGATTGTTCCTTAGCTGGGAGTGTGCATCCCAATGACTAGGCGTAATGGGGTAGTCACCTCACATCCCAGTATCCTATTGTGTAAGAGACCAAATGAGGCAATGCGGAGGATTCAGGTTTGCAGTAGGATTGTGGGTTGGGGAATCACAAACTACTGCTTTCACCCTGTTTATTTTAGATGTTTTTCCTCACCTTTGTTTATTGCATCATTTCCAGTTACAGGGATCTGTGCTTGTTTTTACCTTTTTCCTCACTTTTACAACAAAATCATGTAGTCCATTCCCTCTTTCGTTGTCCATGATATTGTTTTCACAAGCCAAGTATATTCCTTCACTTGTGCTTTGTAGATGAGGGAAAGGCCTTGGAGAGACAGAAGATCCATTACTTGCTGTGGCATACCCAGTCTTTAGCCACAGTATTTATGTTTTTCACTATCTCGGTACATGTGACAATAATAAACCATTACCTATAATGTGACTTGTGCCCCCTTGATCCAGTTAAATGATTCAACCTTGATTGTTAGAGCTTATTTGTCCTGCAATTTCAGGTTAGAGATAATGATACAAGCCCACTGAGTTCATGCTGTCCGTCGATCACCCGTTCACACTAGTTCTATGTTACCCCATTTTTGCATCCACTCCCTATACACTAAGACAATTTACAGAGGCCAATTCACCCACAAACCCGCAGGTCTTGGGGTTGTGGGAGGAAACCGGTGCACCTGGAGGAAACCCGCATGGTCACAGGGTGTAACCTTTATACAGACAGCCCCCGAGATCTGGTCTCTGGAGCTGCAAGGGAGCGGCTCTACCAGCTGCGCCACTATACTGCCCTTGTTCTAAATTTTCTGTTGCAATGAAATATTATTGGTAAATGGTAGGGAATTGAGGAATGCTGTGGAACAGAGGGATCTAGGAATAACTGTGCATAGTTCCCTGAAGGTGGAATCGCATGTAGATAGGGTGGTAAAGAAAGCCTTTGGTGTGCTGGCCTTTATAAATCAGAGCATTGAATATAGGAGTAGGGAAGTAATGTTAAAATTGTACAAGGCATTGGTAAGACAAATTCTGGAGTATGGTGTACAATTTTGGTCGCCTAGTTATAGGAAGGATGTCAACAAAATAGAGAGAGTACAGAGGAGATTTACTAGAATGTTGCCAGGGTTCCAGCAACTATGTTACAGAGAAAGGTTGAACAAGTTAGGTCTTTATTCTTTGGAGCGCAGAAGGTTAAGGGGGGACTTGATTGAGGTCTTTAAAATGATGAAAGGGATAGACAGAGTTGACGTGGATACGTTTTTCCCATTGAGGGTATGGAAGATTGCAAACAAGAGGGCATGACATGAGAATTAAGGGACAGAGGTTTCGGGGTAACGTGAGGGGGAACTTCTTTACTCAGAGGGTGGTGGCTGTGTGGAATGAGCTTCCAGCAGAAGTGGTGGAGGCAGGATCGATTTTAACATTTAAGAGTAAAGTGGATAGGTATATGGACGTGAAGGGAATGGAGGGGTATGGTCTGACTGCAGGTAGATGGGACTAGGGGAAAACAAATGGTCGGCACGGACTGGAAGGGCCGAGAGGGCCTGTTTCCGTGCTGTAATTGTTATATGGTTATTATATGGTTATTATTGATTCTGTTCTGATATCGCAACCACCATCTTCTATTCTGTCTATCGGAAAAAATAATGGAAGGAATAATCTGCAGGATAAACATGTACACTTCAAGTAAGTGGACAAGTAAATGAATTTCAAAGCAATTTGGATAGATTTGCAAATTGAAACAAATATTGCAACATCAATAAACATTTCTGCAGTCAGGAAAATGGACCTCAGAATTTTGATTAGAAAAGTTAGATAAGATCAATCTTTTGGTGGCAGACACCCAAAATGCACAACACAAAATTTCCAAACTATAAACTGGTAGAACTATAATTTTTAATCACTTTTTTTGCTGCGTAAATACTAACAGGTAAGTTCTACTTCGATATATTTTTCATACTTCATGGTATAGGACAGCTGTCAGATACTGGGCTGTGTTTATTGTGAAACTACACAGATGAAATGTGATGTTTAACTTTAGACTTTAAAAGTCTCAGATCGCAGTCTCTAATTCTTCAACCATGTTAGTTTTAAATATTTTAGGAATTCTTCTGTGGAATTTTGATGGTGATGGTCTTAATTTCAGTGTACTCCTGAAGACCATATTCTCCCCTAGAAAGAAATAATTATATTTAGAAATTCTGCTTTTGTAATTAATGCAAAAAAGTTTTTACAGTTATTTGTAGATATTTACGTATTTGACCATCTTAGCCAAACTCCCTCAGTTGAACTCAAGGACTACATTCACATCCAGGTCCACTGTGGAGAGGACTGATTTGCCTTAACCTCCTTTAACTCACACATGGACCATTTCTGCAGAGATTCAGACCACCAGTGGAATTGACAGCCAGTTGCAAAATCCATTGTTATTTGATTTGAATGGATGGCAACTTTTGATGCGAGATAGAATTACCTCTGCATCTAATATTGTTGTTAAAAATGCCCCTTGTACAGATGGAATATCAATTGCAAAATGTGTGAATCCCCTCTCGAAGCAAGTTACCCTCTTGAAAAGGAGATTGATCAAGATATGTGAGGAAGGTGGGAGAGCCTCTGAAATCTGTTAAATCCCAAATTAATAAGGAAGGAGCTCTCCAAATCTAGGGAAAGACAGGCACTGGTTTTTCAATTATGTTTGAAAATGATTCTCATCTGTTCCTTCATATAATATAAAGTGGAGGATATATCTATAGACAATTACAATGATATTTTACACATGAAGGATCCAAGTTCCACTTGCCTAGTCTAGAACAATCACAGTAACCCCTTGACAGTGTGTTGGCCCAGGAAAGAAGTTGTTTTGACTCAAGTGTGTTGTTAGGATTCCTTTCAGCCCTTTTGATTGTTCAGGCTTCGAGTCTGGACTCAGTCATTTGTTCTCGAACTTCTTTGATAGAAGTAACTGGGCACACCTGAATCTGAGTGACTTAGTTGGCAGGTGCTTTCACTTCCGAGTCAGATGTTTTAAGGTTCAGGTGTCATTCCTGGGACCAGCACATAAATCTAGGCTGTTGCTTCAATACATCTGACGCCTTTTAATGAGACATCACAATGCAACCACCCTGGATCCCTCAGACAAAAAAATAAATAAATCACACAGCAACATTTCAACAGTGCATTAAAGCATGGTGGCTTGATCAACATTCACTCCTCACACCAAATCCATATTTGTGGAAACCTACGGAGCAGTCACAATTTCTATGTTGCAGTAGCATGCGGCAATTTGAGATGTTTTTAAAAGAATATGGAGGGGATAGTTTAAACACAAATCTTTCTATTTAACAATTGGAAACATAAATCCTTCAGTTTTGACGGGAATGGAATATCCTAGCATGTCTTTGGGAAATTCTATGCTGCCTTACATTTGTCCTTGACATTTAATTCACTCATCTTTATGGGAACAACCAAAACCAATCTCATCGATGAGGCTGCATCCACTAATTTCTTCACCTCTGATATTTGTCACGATTCCCGGAGGTTGTGTCTTTGCGGGTGGTGCACAAGGAGGACCCAGACCCACAATCCAAATTACATCCTAGGCCCAGTTGAGCAAACCACAGAGGTCCTGAATTACCTGAGAGGCCACGCTCTGATGCTGGAATCCAGAGGAACTGAGAGAACATCAATACCCTAAATTTCCCTCCAAGGTAAGTTGGATAACCTCAGCATTAAACCTGAAATGGGTCGGACCTGGCACAACTCTAGCATTTCCCGCCCTCTCACTAGAAAGGAGTAGCTTCAAGGAAGGGAGTTATGTTTCAGGAAATGTACATTTTTTGTAGTCATGTGTGTAATTGTTATTTCAAATTATTTCAATGCTTCAATGGATTTCAAATGTTTTCATATTCAATTCTGCAAATAATTTGATTCATCCCAGCTGTTTTGGGTATTTTTCAATGTTAACAGTGTCATCGAGAGATAGAGCGCAGAATCAGGCCGCCTATCAGGCACATGTTTGTACATAATTCCTACCCTAACCTATTTTATTCTCCCCATATTTCATCAATTCCCCCAGTACCACCCATAAATTCTACCACCTAAGGGACAATTAACAATGACCAATTAAATTACAAACCCACACAACTTTGGGAAGTGGTTGACACCAGAGCATTCGGAGGAAACCCATGCAATGGGAGGAGGAGAGAGTGCAAACACCACCAACTGCGTTGGAAGTCAGGACTGAGTTTTATAACATATATAACATATAACAATTACAGTACGGAAACAGGCCCTCTCGGCCCTTCCAGTCCGTGCCGACCATTTGTTTTCCCCTAGTCCCATCTACCTGCACTCAGACCATACCCCTCCATTCCCTTCACGTCCATATACCTATCCACTTTACTCTTAAATGTTAAAATCGATCCTGCCTCCACCACTTCTGCTGGAAGCTGATTCCACACAGCCACCATCCTCTGAGTAAAGAAGTTCCCCCTCACGTTACCCCGAAACCTCTGTCCCTTAATTCTCATGTCATGCCCTCTTGTTTGAATCTTCCCTACCCTCACTGGGAAAAACGTATCCACGTCAACTCTGTCTATCCCTTTCATCATTTTAAAGACCTCAATCAAGTCCCCCCTTAACCTTCTGCGCTCCAAAGAATAAAGACCTAACTTGTTCAACCTTTCTCTGTAACATAGTTGCTGGAACCCTGGCAACATTCTAGTAAATCTCCTCTGTACTCTCTCTATTTTGTTGACATCCTTCCTATAACTAGGCGACCAAAATTGTACACCATACTCCAGAATTGGTCTTACCAATGCCTTGTACAATTTCAACATTACTTCCCTACTCCTATATTCAATGCTCTGATTTATAAAGGCCAGCACACCAAAGGCTTTCTTTACCACCCTATCTACACTGACCTTTTGGTCCCTGGAGCTGCACAGTGGCGCAGCGGTAGAGTTGCTGCCTCACAGCACCAGAGACCCGGCTTTGATCCTGACTAAGAGTTGTCTGTATGCAGTTTGCACGTTGTACAGTCATATGATTGTATGGGTTTTTATACCTGTAAAAAATATCACACTTTGAAATATCCTGGCACAGTATTTTATTGTGCTCCGAAGCCTTCCAAAGGAGGGCAAGGCTATTCCATTAACCAATGGTGGTTTCTGCTATTTCAAAAAAAAAATCTTATACTGCAAAATTATTTGAATTTTAACCATAACCTGAACTGGTTTTTATCATGTGTTGGTTCCAGTCTCCCTTCTGTTTGTGGACCATGAGGCTCGCAAAGGTCTAAAGTAATACCACCCAGAATTTGGCCCGTTGGTTCAATTCTTCCCTGCCGACCACGTTTTATAGCTGAACTAATCCTATACACCTGCATTTGGCCTACATCCCTCTAAACATTTCCTCTGCATGTGCCCATCTAAATGTTGGTTTAAATGTTAACATTGTATCCTCATTCACAGTTGGCTCTGGTAGCTCATTCCATATTCACACCATTCCCTACTAGCTTCTTTCTTTTCTTTTAAATATTTTGCATCTCACGTTAAACCTACACCTGCTAGTTCTAATCCAGGTCTCATTCTAGTAAACCTCCTCTCTAAAGCCTCCACATCCTTCCTGTATTGGGGCAACCAGAACTGCATGCAGTACTCCAAATGCAGCCTAACCAAAGTCCTATAAAGCTACAACATGACTCTTATACCTAATGCCCGACTTATGAAAGACCAACAGAAGATAAGTAAAAAGGCAATACGGGGAGAAAAGATGAGGTACGAAGGTAAGCTAGCCAAGAATATAAAGGAGGATAGTAAAAGCTTCTTTAGATACGTGAAGAGGAAAAAACTAGTTGAGGCCAAAGTTGGACCTTTGAAGACTGAATAGGGTGAAGGAAATGGCAGATGAATTGAACAGGTACTTTGGATCTGTCTTCACTAAGGTGGACACAAACAATCTTCCTGATGTACGAGTGGCCAGAGGATCTGGGGTGACGGAGGAACTGAAGGAAATCCACATTAGGCAGGAAATGGTGTTGGGTAGACTGATGGGACTGAAGGCTGATAAATCCCCACTGCCTGATGGTCTGCATCCCAGGGTACTTAAGGAAGTGGCTCTGGAAATCGTGGACGCATTGGTGATCATTTTCCAATGTTCTTTAGATTCAGGATCAGTTCCTGTGGATTGGAGTGTAGCTAATGTTATCCCACTTTTTAAGAAGGGCCGGAGAGGGAAAAAAAGGAATTATAGACCTGTTAGCCTAACATCAGTGGTGGGGAAGATGCTGGAGTCAATTATAAAAGATGAAAAGCGGCACATTTGGATGGCAGTAGCAGAATCGGTCCATGTCAGCATGGATTTACAAAGGGGAAATCATGCTTGACTAACCTTCTGGAATTGTTTTGAGGAAGTTTTGAGATTCAAGGAGGAGGAAGTACTGTCACTTTTGGAAAAATATAAAAGTGGATAAGTCTCCAGGTCCTGACAGGATATTCCCTAGGACATTGAGTGTAGAAATAGCAGGAGCTATGACAGAAATATTTCAAATGTCATTAGAAATGGGAATAGTGCCGGAAGATTGGCGTACTGCGCATGTTGTTCCTTTGTTTAAAAAGGGTTCAAAGAATAAACCTAGCAATTATAGACCTGCTAGTTTGACGTCAGTGGTGGGCAAATTAATGGAAAGGATACTTAGAGATAATATATATAAGCATCTGGATAAACAGGGTCTGATCAGGAACAGTCAACATGGATTTGTGCCTGGAAGGTCATGTTTGACAAACCTTCTTGAATTTTTTGAAGTGGTTACTAGGGAAATTGATGAGGGTAAAGCAGTGGATGTTGTCTATATGGATTTCAGTAAGGCCTTTGACAAGGTTCCCCATGGAAGGTTGGTTAAGAAGGTCAATCTTTGGCTGTTAATGGCGGAGTTGCAAGATGGATTCAACAGTGGCTGAATGGGAGATGCCAGAGAGTAATGGTGGATGGCTGTTTGTCAGCTTGGAAGCCGGTGACCAGTGGGGTGCCTCAGGGATCTGTGTTGGGTCCACTGTTGATTGTCATGTACATCAATGATCTGGATGATGGGGTGGAAAATTGGATAAGTAAGTATGCAGATGATACTAAGATAGGTGATGTTGTGGATAATGAAGTAGATTTTGAAAGTCTACAGAGAGATTTGGGCCATTTGGAAAAGTGGGCTGAAAGATGGCAGATGGAGTTTAATGCTGATAAGTGTGAAGTGCTACATCTTGGCAGGACAAATCAAAATAGGATGTACATGGTAAATGGTAGGGAATTGAGGAATGCTGTGGAACAGAGATCTACGTATAACTGTGCATAGTTCCCTGAAGGTGGAATCGCATGTAGATAGGGTGGTAAAGAAAGCCTTTGGTGTGCTGGCCTTTATAAATCAGAGCATTGAATATAGGAGTAGGGAAGTAATGTTAAAATTGTACAAGGCATTGGTAAGACCAATTCTGGAGTACGGTGTACAATTTTGGTCGCCTAATTATAGGAAAGATGTCAACAAAATAGAGAGAGTACAGAGGAGATTTACAAGAATGTTGCCTGGGTTCCAGCAACTATGTTACAGAGAAAGGTTGAACAAGTTAGGTCTTTATTCTTTGGAGCGCAGAAGGTTAAGGGGGGACTTGATTGAGGTCTTTAAAATGATGAAAGGGATAGACAGAGTTGACGTAGATAAGCTTTTCCCATTGAGGGTAGGGAAGATTCAAACAAGAGGACATGACATGAGAATTAAGGGACAGAAGTTTAGGGGTAACGTGAGGGGGAACTTCGTTACTCAGAGGGTGGTGGCTGTGTGGAATGAGCTTCTAGCAGAAGTGGTGGAGGCAGGATCGATTTTAACATTTAAAAGTACAGTGAATAGGTATATGGACGGGAAGGGAATGAAGGGGTATGGTCTGAGTGCAGGTAGATGGGGAAAACAAATGGTCGGCACGGACTGGAAGGGCCGAGAGGGCCTGTTTCCGTGCTGTAATTGTTATATGGTTATATGGTTATATGGTTATGTAGCCAGGATAAAGGACAAGTTAGAGCCAGTGGATCTAGTGTACCTGGACTTATAACCATATAACCATATAACAATTACAGCACGGAGACAGGCCCTCTCGGCCCTTCCAGTCCGTGCCGACCATTTGTTTTCCCCTAGTCCCATCTACCTGCACTCAGACCATACCCCTCCATTCCCTTCACGTCCATATACCTATCCACTTTACTTTTAAATGTTAAAATCGATACTTCCAGAAAGTATTTGATAAGATCCCACATAGGAGATAAGTGGGCAAAATTAGAGCACATGGTATTGGGGATAGGGTGCTGACATGGATAGAAAATTGGTTGGCAGACAGGAAACAAAGGTTAGGAATTAACAGGTACCTTTCAGAATGGCAGGTAGTGACTAGTGGCGTACTGCAAGGCTCGATGCCTGAACCGCAGCTATTTACAATATATATTCATGATTTGGATGAAGGGATTAAAAGTAACATTAGCAAATTTGCAGATGACACAAAGCTGGGTGGCAGTGTGAACTGTAAAGAGGATGCTATGACAATGCAGGGTGACTTGGACACGTTGGGTGAGTGGGCAGATGCATGGCAGATGCAGTTTAATATGGATAAATGTGAGGTTATCCACTTTGATGGCAAAAACAGGACGGCAGATTATTATCTAAATGGTGCCAAGTTGGGAAAAGGGGCATTACAACGGGATCTGGGGGTCCTTGTTCATCAGTCACTTGAAGTAAGCATGCAGGTACAGCAGGCAGTGAAGAAAGCGAATAGCATGTTGGCCTTCATAACAAGAGGAGTTGAGTATAGGAGCAAAGTGGTCCTCCTGCAGTTGTACAGTGCACTAATAAGACCACACCTGGAGTATTCTGCATGCAGTTTTGGTCTCCAAGCTTGAGAAAGGACATTCTTGCTATTGAGGTAGTGCAGCGTAGGTTCACAAGGTTAATTCCCAGGAACGCGGGACTGTCATATGTTGATAGAGTGGAGCGGCTGGGCTTGTATACTCTGGAATTTAGAAGGATGAGAGGGGATTTTATTGAGTCATATAAGATTATTAAGGGTTTGGACTCGCTAAAGGCAGGAAACATGTTCCCAATGTTGGGGGGAGTCCAGAACCAGGAGCCATCGTTTAAGAATAAGTGGTAAGCCATTTAGAACGGAGATGAGGAAAAACTTTTTTACACTGAGAGTTGTGAGTGTGTGGAATTCTCTCCCTCAGAGGGTGGTGGAGGCTGGTTCCCTGGATGCTTTCAAGAGAGAGTTAGATAGAGCTTAGGAATAGTGGAGTTTAAGGATATGGAGAGAAGGCACGAACGGGGTACTGATTGTGGATGATCAGCCATGATCACATTGAATGGCGGTGCTGGCTCGAAGGGCCGAATGGCCTACTCCTGCACCTATTGTCTATTGTCTCTTGAAGTTAAGCGGACCATATGGCTTCTTTACCACTCTATCTACTTGTGTTGCCACTTACAGAGAGCTGCGGACTTGGACTCCAAAATCCATCTGTACATCAATGCCGTTAAGGGTTTTGGCATTATCCATATACTTTCCTTTCAGGCTCAACTTCCAAAAGTGCAACACCACCTCACGCTTGCTCAGATTAAACTCCATTTGCCATTCCTCCACCCAATACTGCCTTAATGCTCACCCCAATCAGTAGTGTAATACTGCCTCCCATTTTGAACCCCTCTCTTTCAACCACAAACATCTATACCCTGGAGCATTGATTTACCAATCCTGCCATTACTTCCACCATGTTTCTGTGATTGCAACAGCATCATAATGCCATGAGCTAGCTGATCAATGGTCGCAGCTCATGATGAGTCTTCTTGAATAGTAAATGCACTAAGCCTCTCAGCCCTCTCGTACTCCCCCACCTGTCTCTGTCTACTCTGCCTACTTGATGTGCCTACTCTATTTTCTTCATATGATTTTGACTCCCCATCTTCTGCACTATCATTCTGATTCCCCACTCCACCCCCCAATTCCTCGCCCCCCGCACCTCAACTATGTTACAGAGAAAGTTGAACAAACCCAGAAGGTTAAGGGGGACTTGAGGTCTTTAAAAATGAAAGGATAAGAAAACATTCCCTTCTTGTACAGATTGCCTTGCGCCAGAAACAATTGTCTGACAAATACCTGAACATCATCCTCCTCCATACTGCACCAGCTCCTTAGCCAACGTAATCAGTTGTCCCATCTTCTCATTCCTATACTCACTAGCATGTGGGGTTATAACCCTTGAGCTCCTGGTTTTCAACTTTATTTCTAGCCCCTTAAATTCTCTTTGCAGGGCCTCATTCCTTTTTCTTTACATATGCCTAATTCACATCCCTCCTAACTTTACTGCATAACTAATGCTTTTTTTTCTTTCTTATAATATTGCATATACATTGCAAGGTGAAAAATTGAACTAAAAGCATCAACAGTTAAATTTCAATGAAAGTACTGTTTAAATACTTACATTTCTCTGCCATTTCCGGACATTTTAAACCCTCCGAAAGGACTTTGAACATGCATGGCATTGTAACAATTAACCCTGTAGAAAGATTAACATGCTCAACAGTAGAATTCAATGCAATGGCATATACAATTCATACATAACTCCAAAAATTGTTAACATATTCTGTAATGACTTCTAAAGAATTGCTTACCACACAGTCCCAACTTGAAGAGCTGAAGCCACAGTAAATGCTTTATTGATGTCTTTGGTGAAAACTGCAGCAACTAAACCATAATGAGTGTTGTTGGCTCTTTTAATAACTTCGTCAACTGTTTTAAACTTGATTATCTGCTGCACTGGTCCAAAGATCTGTATTATAAAGTTGTTAATAAGTTGTTAAGGAAAGAATATATATGCATGATTATTGTGGCATTCCTTCAATATTAGCAGTAATGTCATTAAAGTAATTAATAATCTTAATCCACCCAATCAATAGGTCATTGAAGCTACTGTGGGCATGGCTAAATTAGGTATATTAGCTACAAGATGAGGTTGGGCAAACTTGGATTGTTTTCTTCGGAACACTGGAGGTTGAGAGGAGCCCTAATAGAAGTATATAAAATGATGAGAGGCATAGAGTAGACAGTCAGAAATTTTTTCCCAGGATGGAAAGGTCAAAGATTAGAGGGCATAGCTTTAATGTGAAGAGGGCATGTTTTGTACGCCGAGAGTGGTAGGTGCCTGGAAAGCACTGCCAAAGGTGGTGGTGGAGGCAGATAGGATAGTGGCATTTAAGAGGCAGTTGTGTAGGAAGATGGATATGCAGGGAATGGAGGGATATGGAATGTGTGCAGGCAGAGATTAGTTTTATCTTTGCATCATGTTCTGCACAGACATTAGAGACAATAGACAACAGACAATGGAGGAATAGGCCTCTCGGCCCTTTGAGCCACCACCGCCATTCAATGTGATCATGGCTGATCATCCACAATCGGTACCCCGTTCCTGCCTTCTCCCCATCTCCCTTGACTCTGCTATCTTTAAGAGCTCTATCTAACTCTATCTTGAAAGCATCCAGAGAATTGACCTCCACTGCCTTCTGAGGCAGAGAATTCCACAGATTCACAACTCTCTAGGTGAAAAAGTAATCATCTCCTTTCAAAATGGCCTACCCCTTATTCATAAACTGTGGCCCCTGGTTCTGGACTCGCCCAACATTGGGAACATGTTTCCTGCCTTTAGCGTGCTCAATCCCTCAATGTAGCGGCATCAAACGTGGTGAATAAAGGTGAGACGTCAGGCCGGTTCAAACTGTTGGTTATTCAGTGGTGACACGTTAAGTTGGTGCGCTAACCATATTACAATGTTGCTGTAGCTGAGCGAGGTTGTTCTCTCGGGCTCAGCTACCTGTTGACTCCTCTAGGTCTCGAGGAAGAGACCTCGTATCTCCTGACGAGGGTTCGAGCATAAGTGGCCCGTGTTTAGGCTGACGCCACAATATGTTTCAATAAGATCACCTCTCATCCTGCTAAATTACAGTGTATACAAGCCCAGTCGCTCCATTCTATCAACATATGACAGTCCTGCCATCCCGGGAATTATCCTTGTGAACCTACGCTGCACCTAATAGCAAGAATGTCCATCCTCTGATTTGGAGACCAAAACTGCACACAATATTCCAGGTGTGGTCTGACTAGGGCCCTGTACAACTGTAGAAGGATCTCGTTGTTCCTATACTCAACTCCTCTTGTTACAAAGGCCAACATGCCATTCACTTTCTTCACTGCCTGCTGTACCTGCATGCTTACTTTCAGTGAGTGATGGACAAGGACTCCCAGATCTCTTTGTACTTCCCCTTTTCCCAACTTGACACCATTCAGATAATAATCTGCCTTCCTGTTTTTGCCACAAAAGTGGATAACCTCACATTTATCCACATTAAACTGCATCTGCCATGCACCTGCCCATTCACCCAATCTGTCCATCACCCTGCATCCTCATAGCATCCTCCTCACTTCACATTGCCACCCAGCTTTGTGTCATCTGCAAATTTGCTAATGTTACTTTTAATCCCTTCATCTAAATCATTAATGTGTTGTACATTGTAAATAACTGGGGTCCCTGCACCCAGCCTTGCGCTAGGTACCCCACTAGTCACTGCCTGCCATTCTGAACGGGACCTGTTAATCCCTACTCTTTGTTTCCTGTCTGCCAACCAATTTTCTATCCATGTCAGTACCCTCCCCCCAATACCATTTGCTCTAATTTTGCCCACTAATCTCCTATGTGGTACCTTATCAAAGGCTTTCTGAAAGTCCAGGTACACTACATCCACTGGGTCTCCCTTGTCCATTTTCCTAGTTACATCCTCAAAACATTCCAGAAGATTAGTCAAGCATGATTTCCCCTTCGTAAATCCATGCTGACTCGGACCGATCCTGTTACTGCTATCCACATGTGCCGCTATTTCATCTTTTATAATTGACTCCAGCATCTTCCCCACCACCAATGTCAGGCTAACAGGTCTATAATTCCCTGTTTTCTTGCTCCCGCCTTTCTTAAAATGTGGGATTACATTAGCTACACTCCAATCCACAGGAACTGATCCTGAATCTAAAGAACATTGGAAAATGATCACCAATGCATCCACCATTTCCAGAGCCACTTCCTTAAGTACCCTGGGATGCAGATCATCAGGCCCTGGGGATCAGCCTTCCATCAGTCTACCCAACACCATTCCTGCCTGCTGTGAATTTCCTTCAGTTCCTCCATTACCCTAGGTCCTCTTGTCACTAGTACATCTGGGAGATTGTCTTCCCTAGTGAGGACGGATCCAAAATACCTGTTAATCCCGTCTGCCATTTCCTTGTTCCCCATTGTAAATTCACCTGTTTCTGTCTTCGAGGGTCCAACTTTGGTCTAAATATTTTTTTTCCTCTTCACATATCTAAATAAGCTTTTACCATCCTCCTTTATATTCTTGGCTAGCTTACCTTCGTACCTTTTCACCCTGTATTGCCTTTTTAGTTATCTTCTGTTGCTCTTTAAAAATTTCCCAATCCTCTGGCTTCCCACCCATCTTTGCTTTGTTATACTTCTTCTCTTTTATTTTTATACTGTCCTTGACTTTCTTTGTCAGCCATGGTCGCCCCTTACTCCCCTTAGAATCTTTCGTCCTCTTTGGAATGAACTGTCCCTGCACCTTCTCTATTATTCCCAGAAATATCTGCCATTGCTGTTCCACTGCCATCCCTGCTAGGGTATCTTTCCAGTCAACTTTGGCTAGCTCCTCTGTCATGGCTCTATAGTCCTCTTTATTGGAGGGCCTGTACTTTCTGCTGTACTTTCAAATGTTGTATGTTCTATGACACTTCATAAGCTGGTAAACTATGTTTCCTATCATGTGTTGACACTCAGCCCTTTTTTATTTTTCCTGGATTTCTGTGGATATCATGTGAGGCAACATAAAGTTCTCAAGTTTAAACGGTTGCCAACTTTCACTGTTCTAGTGTCTGCTTGGTTGACTTGGCCAAACATGGAACCTTGCAGTGCCCTTGGAATCATAAGCCAACATTAGATCAAGGTTATTATGGTCATAATAAAACATAATGCAATTGGATAAACTATAGATCTTTGCTTAAAAAAAACAATGCTTCCCTTAATACTCCCATCTTTAAAACTTTTTTCTGAATTTTTTTTCCCCATAATGGGGAAAAAAAAGATCTGAGCTGTAGAGTTCATGGCTGCTCTAAGTGATATTGTGTGGCTGGTACCAGGAGCTGTGTTTCTCCTTTGTTAGATAGCAGCTTGCCAGCTGCTCATGCATTAACATGAAGCCCTCCACCATTTAGAAAGTCTGCCTTTTAATCAGCAAGACTGGGGAACCTCACTGATTGAAAGTAGACTGGAATCAAACATAACTCAAGGTCAACATTCTTATTCACCGTGTACACCAGGTACTAAAGAAAGCAGAATGAGAATACTACTCCACTAAACAGTATGCCAAAATGGTTTTCTTAAATAATGAATTGTTCAGGGACACATATCTGAAATATGTATCTGTTTTACAAGTTGATGTGAATAGCTTCATTACCTCTTCCTTGGCAATGCGCATTTCATCTGTAACTTCTGAGAAAACTGTAGGCTGAATGAAGAAGCCTTTATCTCCCCAGGGCAATCCTCCACATTCCAGCTTGGCTCCTTCCTTCTTCCCACTCTCAATTAAACCGAGAATTTTATCATACTGCTTTTTATCAATCTGTCAAAGTGTTATCAGAGAAAATGAATTAATACATCGTGCAAACCAGTTTAATGTTGAGTGCCTTCTATCTCGGACAGTTTTTGTAGAGAAATTGTTCCATACAAAATCAGTTAGTATAGTAAAAAGGACATGAAGGCTGGATTACAATTAAAAGAATAACAATTGTTTTCCTGGGCAAAACCCAATATTTCAAATTCTGATTGCTGATACACATTTGTTTTAAGAGAATTTATTTATTTTTAGCTCAGATTCCATTTTTATATTTAACATTAATTTTGAGCTACCACTGGGCAGCGGGAAGTGTAAATGGTCAATGAAAGGGATAATTTGCCAAGCCTCATTTCTCTTTCATAAGAGTCGGCCTCAGAAATGATTCAGGTTATCAGTCCAGCTCTTACCAGAATAAAGTGTGCATAACTGGTCCACCACTCACTTTACTGTGTGCTTTATTTTTTCTCTAATACCTGTGGACCATGGGTGACAGTTCCATTTAGAGGATTTCCGATAACATGCTTCTGTGCTCGGGCGATGCTCTTGCAGATAAATTCTTTGTAGATAGATTCCTCCACAAATATTCTGGATCCTGCCAAACAGCACTGTCCCTGATTGAAGAACAGACCATGATGAGCTTGCTCTATGGCAAAGTCCACTGCAAAATACAAGTCAGGTTGGCAAAGTCATTCATATTTGAAAATGTGCAACATCATTTTTGGAAATGTTGTAAAATTTTGTTTGTCCGTGTTCAAAACCAAACTTCAAAGGAAATCTAACTAAAATCTAAGAGGGATTTTTCTTAGAAATCTCAAACAGTTCTTTTATGTGGTAATTCGAATAATCATTAAAGTCCTATTGACTAGTCGGGTGAAATTATTATTCAAGTTAAGTATAAAAATTCATTAAACTAATGTTTACATAACCTTTGAAAGCAAATAGCCATAGTTACCTTTCTAACCATATATTAGTCATAGATAATAGATTATGGAATACAGTAAAACATTTACATTTGTCCTTTACCCCAGCTAAATATTAAAGTTTTATGAAATTACAGTTCACAATTCCTATTTGAACTTTTACCTACAGAAAATTGAAATTCTGGAAGAAAATCCATAATCCATCGTTAGAAAAACAGATCCATGATTACTTTATGATTTTTCTCAGTAACATGTGTATTGTTGACCGTATAGTGTCCTTCAAATGAGGTGTTGTTCATGATCAGGCTTTTATATTGAAAGCTAAACATTTCACAGCAAATTCAGAGGCCTCAGATCAAGAGCTAGTTAGTAATAGGGTAATACAGCATGGAAACAGGCCTTTCAGCCCTACTTGCCCTCAACAACCAACTTGCCCCAGCTACACTAGACCCACCTGCCTGCATTTGGCCCATATCCCTCCAAACCTGTCATATCCATGCACCTGTTTAAATGTTTCTTTAACATTGTGATAGTACCTGCCTCAACTACATCCTCCGGCAGCGCATTCCATACACTTACCACCCTTTGTGTAAAAAAGTTGCCTCTCAGGTTCATCAGTTGATGTTTATATGATGGTCCCATAGGTCCCTCATGATGGAAGGTCATGAAGTCTGGAAGGTTAGACTGCATGGATCGATTGGAGAGCTAGCTAATTGGACACATAATTGTCTTGATGTAGGAAGTAGAGAATGATGGAGGAAGTTTGATTTTTTGGACTATTGCCTTGCGACTGCTGGAGTTCCACAAGATCCATTGAGTTCATCTATTGAAACAATGTGTTTGAGAATGCACAGCATAGTTAGTAAATTTGCAGATGCCACTAAAATAGGAGGTATCATCGACAGTGAAGAAGGTTGTCAAAAGGTACAGCAGGATCTTGATCAGCTGGGCAAATGGGGCAAGGAATGGCTAATGGCATTCAATTCAGTTAAGTGCAGAGTATTAGATTTTGGAACCTGAAATCAGGTTAGGACTTTCACAATGAACAGTAGGGCTCTGGGAAAGTTGTAGAACAGAAGGACGTTTGGGTACAAGTACATAGTTGCCTGAAAGTGGCATTACATGTAGACAAGATAGTGAAGAAGCAGTTTGACATGTTGGTCTTCATCAGTCAGGGCATTGAGTACAAAAGTTGGAACATTATGTCACAGTTGTCCAAGATATTGGTGAGATATCACTTGGAGTATTTTGTACAGTCTTGGTTACCCTGCTATGGTACAGAATGCAAATAATATTTATTGTGTGTGAATGTTGCCAGGACTCAAGCGCGTAGGGAGAAATACAAGAAACTGCAGATGCTCTAATATTGAGCATATATCAAACCGCTGGAGGAACTTGGTGGCCCAGGCAGCATCTGTGGAGGGAATATCGGGACCCTTCTTGAGAATTATTGGAGGGAGAAAGGTGGAAAAGAGAGGTGAGGGTGGAGCAAAGCCAAGTAAGTGATAGGTGGCTGCAGTTTAGGGGGAATTGACACATGGTGGAGTGAGTAACAAACATGGTGGAGTGAGTGAAAAGAAGACAAAAGGGTATCAGATAAGGAAAGACAAGGTGTGAAATAGTGAAATATAATGCCAGAGGGAGGGATATGGAAAAGGGGAGAGGAGAAATGTGATAAAAAGGAAATATACTACTTGAGGATGGGAGATGAGAGGATGAAGCGATGAAGCAGGGGAAAGGAGCAGGGCGACTGGGGTGTTGGGAAATGATGAGAGAAATGAATGCATACTGGGTTGGTTTGCAAGAGAAAGAGAAAGGTTGTATGAGGGGAAAACCTGAAAATGGAGTATTGTATGCAGTTCTGGATTATTGTGTGCAATTCTGCTTGCCCCATTAAGGAAAGGATGTGGAGGCCTCAGAGAGCGTGCAGAAGAGGCATACTAGATGCTGCCTGAATAGAAGGTATAAGCTATAATGAGAGGTCGGATAAACTTGGATTGTTTTTCTTGGAAAACTGGAGCTTCAGTTGAGATCTGATAGAAGTATATAACATTATGAGAAGTATGGATAGGACCTTTCATGGCGGAAATGTCAAGGTTTAAGTTGAGAGGGGCAAAGTTCAAAGTAGATGTGCAGGGCAAGTTTTTTTACACAGTAGTGGTGTGTGGCCAGAACGTGCTTTCAGAGGTAGTGGTGGAGACAGATACGACAGTGGCATTTAAGAGGCTTTTAGATAGGAATACATGGATATGGAGGGAATGGAGGGATATGGATCATGTGCAGATCAGAGGAGACAAATTTAACTTGGCATATGTTCAGCATGGCCATTATGGACTGAAGGGCCTGTTTCTGTGCTGTACTGCTCTATGTTCCATGTTCAATGTTCATTCCATGGATTGTAAACTGTCAAATTAGAATCTGATGTGCTATTTTTCCATTTTGCATCTATGGGCAGGTTGTAAGTGCTATGACTTTATTCCCTGGAATATAGAAAACTAAGGGTGATCTCATAGAGGTGTATAATCCTGGGAGGCATAGAAAAAGGTGAATGGATACTATCCTTTTCCCAAGGAATGGGAATACGAAATTAGAAGGCATAGTTTTAAGGTGAAAGGAGAAAGATTTGGGACTAGTGGATTGGGCACCCTGGTCGGCAATTTAGGCCAAAGGACCTGTTTCCGTGCTGTATTACTCTATGATTGCAATTGAATGTGATAAATTATGGTTACTTCATTAGTTATCTTTCATAGCAAAGTAGTTTAAATAGTTAATTTAGCAAGATGTAAGGTACATTGTGGCACTTTAATTGCTGTACTATATTGCCTGAGGTTATCACAATAAGCTTCTCTAATGGTGTTATTTCAAAGGCAGATTTGGAATTACAATATTTAACTTGATGTTACTCCACAAGTGAAATATTGGTATCATCTGTGATTATTATACTTCACAGCTAAAATGACTGCAAAACGGAGAACAAAAGATTCGCCCAATAATATATAACAGTTTAACGAATCAGCGATTGAATTTTGGTCACTGTTAATAAATTACAAATGGACTTCTAAATGAACAACTTCTGCATTGCAGTCAGAGCCCTAAATTAGTCTAGCACTTGAAGTTTATAAATGATGAAAAAATAATATTAATTATTCTGCAACCAACTCCCTAGTAATTTTTGCCTAAGTTCTGTCTGTCTATGTAGCAACAATTATCTCCAAATGTCCATTGTTGTAGTAGAAATATGGGCAAATGTTGCTGCAATTTGATTATAATGCCACTACACTGTAGGCTTTCCCTTTCAGGTAAAAATGTCAAACTCAGCAGTGTAGGAAGGAACTGCAGATGCTGGATTAAATTGAAGATGGACACAAAAAGCTAGAGCAACTCAGCGGGCAGGCAGCATCACTGGAGAGAAGGAATGGGTGACGTTTTGGGTGGAGACCCTTCTTCAGACTAGTTAGGGTAAGGGAAACGAGAGATATAGACGGTGATGTAGAGAGATAAAGAACAATAAATTAAAGATATGCAAAAAAGTAATGATGATACAGAAAACAGGCCATTGCAAGCTGTTTGTTGGGTGAAAATGAGAAGCTGCTGCGACTTGGGTGGGGGAGAGATAGAGAGAGATGGAATGCTAGGGTTACTTGAAGTTAGAGCAATCAATATTCATATCACTAGGCTGTAAACTGCCCAAGCAAAATATGAGCTACCACTCCTCCAATTTGCATTTAGTATTTGGTTATCAGCAGATTATACATGCAACATACACACATGATGTCTGACTATACATGCAACTAATAATTGTTCAGAGTGGAAAAGGTGGTTAATATGTAAGCTGAATATTCTGCAACTATCCCATTGCATGTCAATTTTAAAACAATATTAATTGCAAAATTAATTAATGGGCGGCCACAGTGGCACAGCGGGAGAGTTGCTGCCTTACAGCGCTTGCAGCAGCGGAGACCCGGATTCGATCCTGACTACGGATGCTGTCTGCCTGGCACTTGTACATTCCCCCAGTGACTGCGTGGGTTTTCTCCAGGATCTTCAGTTTCATCCCACACTCCAAAGACATACAGGTATGTAGGTTAATTGGCTTGGTGTATGTATAAATTGTCCCGAGTGTGTGCAGGGAAGTGTTAATGTGTGGGGATCACTGGTTGGTGGGAACTTAGCGAGCCGAAGGGCCTGTTTCCTCGCTGTATCTCTAAACTAAACAACTAAATTAAAATTATAATCTCAGTGATTTTACTTCGAAGAAATAGCCCAAGAACAAATAAAACACATTCCATCAAGTAAGAACATGAAGAAATTGCACAATATTCACCTGGACTGACAACCACATTCCATAATGCTAGGTAATTAACAATTGTAACAAAGCAAAGTTTACTCAATCCTCTCTTTCACCTTGAACAGCACTATCATAGCACCACCAAACACCAGAGCATTCCAAATGATTGGTGTTCTTGCCACTGATATTGATTTCCACACATCACCCTAGCACACTGTAGCTACTATGTATTATCTAGGAGAGGTGTGGCAACATTATAAGTGCTTTGCTCGTTTTTCCCCCCCACTCCTGACATCTATCACCAGGAAAGACATAGGGACCAAAGTCATGGAAACACCATCCACTCGAGTAATTGTACAAGCCGCTCGACATCCAGCCTTGAACACCTCTCAGATAATTCACTATTTGTTAATCGAAATGTGCAAAAGCACTATTGATGTCTTATTAACAAATAAAGGCATGGAGAATAAATGCAATATTGCTAATATCCCCTGAATTTGTGAACCCAATAAGAAAAACAAGAAAGTTATCTGATAAGCATGAAATAAATTAGGTAATAAATAACTTTAAATACTAACAGTCTGCATCGGCAAATATGATATTTGGATTCTTCGCTCCAAGTTCCAGCGTTACTCTCTTTAGATTACTCTTGCCTGCAGCCTCCTGTATTCTTTTACCAATCTGAGTAGAAATTACAATTATACTCGTGAATGTGACCAAATAAAATAACTACACATGCAATGCCTGAAATGAGTCGTATACCATTAATAACATTGACATTTACTGAATGATATTTCATAGGCACAAATGGAAACGATTAGAAAATATTTTTCCTTGACATTTCTTTTTGTATGGGTCAGATTTTTGGCAAAGCTCCTAGCCATAAGTCGATGATAGCTTTAAAAAAAAATCTTCCTAATTACCTTTGCCCATGTAGAAGCAGATTATGTTTGTACCAGTCAAACTAGAAAATCTTAGCTTTAATTTCAGTTTAGCTGAATTCAATGCTTTAGGTTTAGGTGGAGGTTTATTATTATCACATATACTGAGGGACAGTGAAAAGCTTTGTTATCCGATCAAATCAGATAAGACTAACCATGAATACAATCAGGTCAAACTCAAGCACAAAAGAGGGAGTGAAGGAAATGATACAGATTGCAGAATTGAACAATGCCTCAATGCTGAGGCATAATAGTTCCAAAGACACAATGGGAGACTTGGACCGTATCCTTGCTTATGGAATGTTTAAGAAAGAACTGCAGATGCTGGAAAAAGCAAAGGTAGACAAAAATGCTGGAGAAACTCAGCAGGTGAGGCAGCATCTATGGAGTGAAGGAATAGGTCGACGTTTCAGGTCGAGACACTTCTTCAGACTGATGTGGGGGTGGGGGGGGCGGGAAGAAGAACGGAAGAGGCGGGGACAGTGGGCTGTGGGAGAGCTGGGAAGGGGACGGCAAGGAGAAAGAAAGCAAGGTCTACCTGAAAATGGAGAAGTCAATGTTCATACCGCTTGGGTGTAAACTACCCAAGCGAAATATGAGGTGCTGCTCCTCCAATTTGTGGTGGGACTCACTGTGGCCATGGAGGAGGCCCAGGACAGAAAGGTCGGATACGGAATGGGAGGGGGAGTTGGTGCTGAGCCATCGGGAGATCGGGTTGGTTCATGCGAACTGTGCGGAGGTGTTGAACGAAGCGATCGCCAAGCCTGCGCTTGGTCTCACCGATGTAGAGCAGTTGACAGCTAGAGCAGCGGATGCAATAGATGAGGTTGGAGGAGGTGCAGGTGACCCTCTGTCTCATCAATTGCATCCGCTGCTCTAGGTGTCAACTGCTCTACACTTTGCCTTGGGAGAACATGTATTATTTAGTAATGCCCACCCATTCCTTCCAATGAAAAGGGAGGATTTTCATTTATATAATCGATTCACAACTGCAAAATACCCCATGTTATACCATCAATGAAGCCAGGCACGTGCCGTGAGTAATTACTCAGGTTAGGCACTCAGTCAGCTTAAAAATATATAAACCGCGCATGCGCAGATTGTTCTCTCCGTTAAAAAATAAAAAAATAAAAACAGTAACAATTCAATTTGCCCAAGGCTTCCTAGTCTCCTTTATTCTGAATTACTGAATGGGTGGGGGGGGGGGGGGGGGGTTGGTGGTGGTGTGGTGAGGGGTGATGGCAGATGGAGAGATGGTGGGAAAAACGGGACTACAGGGAATAGTTGAATTAGTTGTCATCTTATTGAATGACAACACTTGTTCAAGGGACCAATTGGGGGAACAGTTCCTTTCACAGCATGTGGAGAGTGTACCAGGGGTAAAGTTGTGGGGAGGGCACGAGTGTTGAGAAGGAGGGTGTCGGGGATACTGCCAGTAACTCACTCACTCACTGCTACCGCAGCTCTCCGGGCGCGAAGCCACGCACTGTAGCTGGGGATAGAAGCAGCTCTGGGAGCTGCGAGCGTCCACCGGAACCCGACAGCAGAACTGGCCGCCACTTCAGCGCCTTCTGCCGGCCCGCTCACCTTTGGCAGTGCTCTCCGTCTGAACAACTGTCACCTGCCGTTCGCCGACTTCGCTCATTTCAGCGGCTTCCTGCAAATCCTAAATTTCCCACAGCCGAGTAACCTCAATCGCGCTGTCGGAATTTAAGGACATGAGTGAGGCCAGTGAGCGGCAGGAGAGAGATTTTTAGACGGAGAGCTGCCAGAGGTGAGCGGGGACCGGCAGAAGGAGCTAAGGTGGCGGCTGGTTCCGCTGTCCGGCCCGGCGGCCGCTCATCCACCCGAGCTACTTCTCCCCTCGTCCCGGCCTCAATGCGGTGGCATTCCACCCCTCCGTGCAAGGAGCGTCGCAAGTGGCATTATCCCAATCCCCTCCTTCATAACATTCGTGCCCTCCCCGCAACTTTACCCCGGGCCAGACTCCCCAAACGCTTGGAAAGGGGCTCTCCCCCCACCCCCGCACCCTGGGAAATACGGTATTTAAAAACATCACCAAGAAATGTACTTACCACATCATTGGTACACGACAAACCATATTTGAAAACCCCGCCAAGAAACTTGCGCTGTGCATGTGCAGTAGACTGATGCGCATGCGCAGTGCTGCAAAGGCAGAATTTCAGCTGCCTTCAGCCCCGATTGAAATTGACGCTTGAAGCAGCGCTGGCGGCACGTGGGCTGCACAGACCTTCCCGTGTTACAAGCGCTGCGGATGAAAGGCACGGAGAATTATGCCTACCTAAGAGATCCGTCTCTTACATAGGCATAATTCTCCCATGCCTTTACTATTTATATTTAGTAATTACTATGTTATAATTTTAGTCAGGATAGGCAGTGCCTACCTTGCCTACCCTGACGGCACGTGCCTGAATGAAGCTATACTTAAACGGTCATCACAATGTAATGGGTAAAATGTGCAGCTAATTTGTGCATAACAAGTTTCTACATATGTTCTGTATTCAATGGGTTCTTATTTGGAAAGTTCGATAATTAACAACATTACGTAAAACAGATATCTAAATCACTTTGCGATGATGCATAGTTTTAAATGCTTAATTCCGTGTACCTCAGTGGAACCAGTGAAGGCGACTTTATCTATGTCCAAATGGCTGGCTATAACTGCTCCGGCAGTTCTTCCTAATCCTGGTACAATATTCACCACCCCAGGAGGAAATCCTGCCTACACAATGAATTAATAGTCATATGAATTTACAATGAATTAGGTAAGAATATTTATGTAGTTTGTTTTATCAAGCGTAGTAATATACTCAATAACTGTTATCCAATTGTCTTAGATTACCAACATTGCTAGAATATTAAGAATACATTCACAAAAATGAAACTGCAGAAAATTACATTTATGGAGCAGTGTTTATCAATTTCGTTTTCAACACATTATAAGAGATTAGTCATTCAAATCACAGTAAATGGTACTCAGAATGACATTTGATTTGTTTAGTTTAGTTAGAGATACAGCTTGGAAACTGGCTCTTCGGCTCACCAAATGCATGCAGACCAGCGATCCCCGAACACTAGTTCCGCCCTACAGGCTAGGGACAATTTGCTAAAAACCAATTAACCTACAAACCTGTACACCCTTGGAATGTGGGAGGAAATCAGAGTGAGGATAGAACCCGGAACTCTACACCTTAAGGCACCAACTCGACCGCTGCGCCTCTGTGCCACTCCAGTTTGTTGAAATCTGACAAATATTTGTGGTATTATTATTATTGCAATATTTTTCATTGCGCCATTCTCTAGAATCTGCCAGATGCAAATCGAACATAGAACTGTACAGCACAGGAATGGGCCCTTCAGCCCCCATTGTCTGTGAACATGATGGCAGATTGGACTAATCTCCTCTGTCTACATGTGATCTATATCTCTCGATTCCCTGCATATCCATGTGCCTCTCTAAACTGCTTAAATGCTACTATTTAGTTTAAACTCACAGAAAATCTACACAGTCACAGGGAGAACATACAAGCTCAGTAACAAACCGCACCATGGTGAGGATGAAACCTGAGTCTCTGGTGCTGCAAGGCAGCAACGTTACCGCTGTGCCACTGTGCTACCCTTAAAGTTACAAACTTGCTTGTGTTCATCAAGATGTAAAAGGGCATGGAAGCTGCCTGGTGGCCGTGTGAGGCAAGGTGCAGCTTGTCAATGGGTCAACATATCCAGATCGCCGTGTTGGTGGAGTGGGCCGCTGAAGGCCCTGCAGCAGCTTGGGGATCAATTGAATCATGATCTGCTCCACTGGGGTAAGTATATTTGTGCGGATCAGACACGGCCTGCAGCAGTATGGAGTGGTGGAGCAGTGGTGGAAGAGATCGACACCATCATCTGGCCAGGCCGACCCCTGTAACTCCAACATGACAATGTGTCTTTATTGCCAAATTAAGACACTACAGTTATAAAAACATTGAACTTGAAAGGTACAAGATAGCACAGGAAACATGGTAACTCTTGTGCACTGTCTCAGTATAATCTCCTATTCCTCCACTCTTGTACTTAAGTATGACTGTGCCTGAGTGTAGTACGATTTCTCCTGAACAGGATGCAAAAAAGGGATTTTGCAGTACTTAGGTACATTTGACAGTATAATACCATTGAACCATTAAAATCTAGTTCATTAGTTGTGTAGTTTGTTTGTTTTGAATATTAGTAACGTAAGCACAACAGGAAGTTGGTCAGCAGAGTGCATCCATTATTCAGCCATAGTTACGAAATCCAAAAATGTTTTCAAGCTTGGGCCTCATTGAATCCACCTATTAGTTTGTGTGCCACCCTAATGCTCGTTGACCTTGTTGAGGAGGGAAGGAAATGATCTGGCTTCAAACTTAGCTTTGAAGGGGCTGTCTATGCTCATTGTGATTTGATTGTAATCTGAAGCAAGATTGAGCAAACAATCAGCTTGTGCTGGCTACAAGAAGCAGATTGCTACAATTTTTGCATAATGCAGAGTAAAATTCAACAGGAAAAAGAAGCTGAATGCTGTATGCAACAAAACTCGGAATTTTCCCCATGAAAGATTGAAACATAATCCTCTACAATATTAAAATATGATCACGTCATAAATTTAGTTAAAAAATATTACATCCTTTAAAATTCCATTATGATGATTTCGGACTGATCCTATATTGTCGAATGAGTCTGGCCAATTATTTGGATCATGCAGAGTGGCTTTTATAAACTGCAAAATGCAAAGCATTATTTTTAAACAATGCACAATAGGCTTTTAAAATTTAGGCTTGGTGTAGCTCATGAGTACTGCAACTCTTGAGTTACACAGTTTGTAAAACCAGTTCATGTTTGCTCTCAAGGCCTCAGTCCTTTACCTAGACTTCTCAACAAGAAGAGCCGATTCATAAGCCTATTTGAAATACAATTAATGATCTGTAGAGTTTTAAATTCAACGTTACTTTTAGACAGAGTAGAAAAACAAAGAACACTGTTGCTCTGGACTTTTGACCGAGCCTATCTTCAAACAAAATCAAAGCACTTTTCCCATGAAAGTTAATTTTTAATTTTCACAAGCAAAAATTACGAACCACCCTGTATTTTAACGTATGGGAACAATGTCAAAGTCTGTTTGTAGAATTGACGATGAGAAATCGAAGGTTTCTTTTATCCATGTTAATACAAACCACATAACATTTTGGTAACAATGTTAAATATTTTAATTTTACAGATATAATGCAACAGAATAGCTTTGAAATTTTGCTTCTGAAAAATATTTACCTCAATTTAACAGTTAATTTCAAAAATCAGTAATCCAGTAAGTTTTGCATCGTTTAATGGCAATTACTGGGTAGGGTGCCTGAGGATAACAACTCAAGCTTGACTTGACCTAGACCTTTAGTATGAAGTGAAAGAAAAACGGTCAACTAATTCCAGTTCGATGTCTGCAGTTCTGGTAAATAATTTACCCGCTGTGACTTATGAATAACAATCTCGCTGTAGAATTTAACCATTTGCAATCTAACCAATTTGAAACCAAAGTGAATAGCTGATCCCAAAAGAGCAACCAAAGGATTAAAAGAATCATAATGCAAGAATGGAATCATAATGGAAAGAATGAATTGAGGAATTATGATCCAAATCTTGTCACTGCAAGTGTTGCAGAAGATTGAAAAATAAGTTCATTAGAGCAGAATTAGGCCATTTGACCCATCGAGTCTGCTCTGCCCTTCAATCATAGCTGATCTATCTTTCCCACTCAATCCCATAATCCTGTCTTCACCCCATAACCTTTGACACTCTTATTAATCAAGAACCTAGAAATCTAGCATAGATATGAGATTATGCCTGAATTATGAATCAGTCTGGATTCTGAACAGGGCTGATATGAGTAATAAGGCAGGAACATGGCAAATTGACCATAACTGTCAATATTGTATGTGCCAGTTGTAACCTAGTGGCAATTTGAGTCACAAAACTAGCTGCCTGAAATTTCAGCAAAAGGGTTAAGGAATGTGTGTGTACAGTGACTGGCAGCAACTCCAGTTTTAACATAAAGCTTCTTGTTTTGATCTTGGCAAATAGCTTACTGATTGATATCATAAAATCTTCATCTTTTTGGTACATTCAAGAGTCCTAAAACCTAGCTGACATTTGTTAAAATCTGCAGGAGGAGCTTCATTTCTATTTGCTGGTTGCCCCTGTATATTTTCACTCAAGGTCAGTACCATTTTCCTTTGGCTGGTGTCAACATTCACAGAAACGTTATTCATATGTAGCTTGTCCCATTACCACTCCACACTTCTTGCAATTTTATGATTGAATCTCTACAGAACATCAGTAAATTTTAACCAAGTACCTCTTTAATTAATGCTCCCATGTAGAGTGCAGTCAGTGGAGTTTGTTCAGCTGGTTTGATAACTACTGTGTTGCCACAGCAAAGGGCAGGAGCAAGCTTCCAAGTAAACATCAGCAGTGGGAAGTTCCACTAAAGTGACAAAAATATGTACTGTATTAATAATATTAATTTTAATTCAAGGTTGAATGCTAATACTATGAACAAAATTATTTAATTGTAGGTTCGAATAATATATTATAATGGGGTAAAACATTTTTTATATTGAGAGAGTCAAATATCAACAAATATATTTGTTGGTGAAAGGTTTAAGGTGAAGGGGAAAAGATTTAACAGGCATCTGAAGGGTAACATTTTCACACAAAGGGTGGTGGGTGTAATGAACAAGCTGCCAGAGGAGGTCGTTGAGGCAGAAACTATTCCAACATTTAAGAAAAACGTTAGACAGGTACATGAATAGGAAAGTTTTGGAAGGATATGGACCAAACTTGGACAGGTGGGACTAGTGTAGCTGGGACATGTTGGCCAGTGTGGGCAAGTTGGGCCACAGGCCTGTTTCCACACTGTATCCATCTATGACTATGATTTAGCGCAGCTCATTTGCTTATCTCCTCCACTGAAGTTGCAAAGTGAACATAGTTCAGTACTCTACTGGAATTGTGTGAAAAGAATTGATTAGAGCAGAAGTGTAAATCTTTTGAACTCAGAAGCGGGAGAATAAGTGAGTTCGGTATTCCGACTGCTCATGGCCAGGTCTAAGGTCACTATGCATAAACAGCCTGGAAAGCAGTGGAGCAGTGAAGCAGTGGACCTTCATTTCTGTTTTTTCCAGCTTTCATTCTTCTAGGTAAGAAAATACTGCTTTCAAACTATGAAATAGTATTTAGTGTCCCTTTGTTAAAAGCTAAGGTTATTTTGTCATTTTTATTGCTTTATGCTTTGGTGAGTGAGCGAGATTGTGCTTGTCTGTGGTCTGTGTCGGGCCGGGGTCTGAGTGCTGGGTCTGTTGAGTTGCTGCTGGGCCGTCCCCGTCCCGGGAGTCCTGTCCCTGTCCCTGTCCGGGGGCGGCCGGAGGTGTCGGGCCGGGCTTGCAACCAGCGTGGGGAGGAGGCTGAGTTCCTGCAGCTCTTTGTGTGTTGGGAAGCAGGGTTGGGCTGGAATTGGCGCTTCTTCTCCACGCTGGCTGTGGGCCTGGGCCTGCGGCCGCTGGTGGCGTTGGTCCGGGGCTGTCGGTTGGCCCGGCGGGAGTTGAGCTGGGGTTGGCTGAAGAATTCCATTGCCTTGAAATTAGCAGAAGAGTGAAAGGCTATGGAATTCTTCAGCCAACTCCAGCTTAACTGCAGCCGGGCCAACCGGCAGCCCCGGACTGACGACACCTGCGGCCCCAGGCCCACAGCCAGCGTGGAGAAGAAGCGCCAACTCCAGCCCAACCCCGCTCCCCGATGGGCCGGGGACCACCAGCGGCCAACCCCCCAGCACCGGCTGAAGCTGAGCACCAGCCATACACACAAAGCGCTGCAGCAACTCAACCTCCACCCTGCGCTGACGGCAAGCCTGGCCCGACACCTCCGGCCGCCCCCGGACAGGGACGGGACACCCGGGAGGGGACGGGGATGGCCCAGCAGCAACTCAACAGACCCGGGCCTGACACCGACCACGGACGGGCACAATCTCGCTCACTCACCAATGCATAAAGCAGTAAAAACGACAAAATAATCTTAGCTTTTTAACAAAGGAACAATAAATACAATTATTTCATAGTTTGAAAGCAGTATTTTCTTACCTAGAAGAATCAAAATGGAAGAAATGAAGGTTCACTGCTCCACTGCTTTCCAGGGCTGTTTATGCATGGTGACCTTTGACCTGGGCATGCACAGTCGGAATAACGAACTCACTTATTGATAAATGGGAAAAAATAAAAGATAATGCCATTTTCTAAAAACTTTGGTTCAGTTCACTTTCAATGATACTAGTAAATGTTCAGAAATGCAAAGGAATGAGTCTGAGGAAAAGAGGGAATGAAAGGAAACTGGTATTTGTGACAATGTACTGCTGGAGAAATTCATGGGACTAAAAGCAAATAATCCTCAAGGGCCTGATAATCTGCAGGAGTACTGCAAGTGGTGGTCATAAAAGATACGATGCATTGGTTTTACATTATAAATTCTACCGCAGATTGGATGATGGCAAAAGTTACAATATCCTTTAAAAAGGGAGGGAAAGGGAACAGAGGACAAAGAGCAGCACCACACAGGAACCCATCTGTCCACATTGACCCATCAGTCCAAATTGTCCAAGCCGAAAATGATGTCGTTAAACTAATCTCCTCTGTCTGCACGTGATCAATATTCCTCAATTTCCTGCATTTCCACGTGCCTTTATAAAAGCCTCTTAAACGCCACTCTCATATTTGCCTCCACCACCACCCCTGGCAGCACATTCCAGGCACCCATTACTCTCTGTGTAAAAATCTTCCACCTGCACATCTCTTTTAAACTTTGCCCTTCTCAATTAAAAGTATGCCCTCTAGTCCTTCACATTTTTAACCTAGGAAAAAGATTCTATTTGTCTACCCCATCTATGCTTCTCAATATTTTTGACACGGAAAACAGAGCATGGGAATAAATGGGTCATTTTCGATGTTGCAGGCAGTGACTAGTGGGGTACTGCAAAATGGTTGTGATCTTCTTCTCATGCAGTCCTTTGGGATTGAGGATGAGTAGCTTTTACCCTAGTCTGAGGTGCATAAGGAGGCCAGTGTAGACCTGTATTACACTTCTACTGTTTGAGCAGGTGGTGACAGATGGTGTACTCATTCCACCAGTTATGCTCGGCTTCTGTCTGCTCTCGACGTAGGACCTTCAGGTTCTTATTGAGATGTACAAGGAACAGAATTCAGCCATTTGGCCCATCAAGTCAACTCCACCATTCAATCATGGCTGATCTATCTCTCCCTCAGCTCTTTCCAATATGCATCAATGAATTAGATGAAGGAATTCAAAGTAACATTAGCAAATTTGCAGATGACACAAAGCTGGGTGGCAGTGTGAGTTGTGAGGAGGATGCTATGAGAACGCAGGGTGACTTGGACAGGTTGGGGGAGTGGGCAGATGCATGGCAGATGCAGTTTAATGTGGATAAATGTGAGATAAATATCCACATTATCGTTGAGGTTAACCACATCAATGAGTAGATTGCAAGAGAAGATATTGCTCAGTATGTGTTCAAAGGAAACCCACAAAATAAATGTCAACATTGACGCACAGAAGACCGTAAAATTCTTATCCTAGTGTGATTAAAACTGGAAATATAAGATTGTTAAAATGCCAATGAGCTTCCAGCCAACCTAGCCCATGGCAGTGATATATATCAGTAAGTTAGTAATGACTTAAAATTAACCCTCCATACAACCAATGTAAATTAACCAGTGTATTCACCAGAAATTAATTATGTACAAGCACCAACAATTCTTTGAAATCTTTGAAGTAGCAAGCATTCATTATTTATATTTAGTCCGCAGTCAAACTCACGTCTTTTAATTTGGTTGCCTGCCCAACTATTAATAATAAAATCTAATTAAATGGCTGGTCATTTGGCTGAACTTTATAAAGCAATAAATGATCATTGTGCTTGATAAATATGACACATAGTTTAAAGCATTGTTGGGTGATTTCTTGGGACTAATTCATTGGAAAAGAACTAATAAAAATGTATGTGATTGATATGTTACAGCACAAGGCAACCTAAAAGGACTATTTTCTAACTCCATTATTCACATCTTTCTGAATTTAATAATTTAGCAAGATGCCATGGAGTTCATTTTCAACATGGTTAAACTCAAAGTTGTCAGTGTAGTTCGGGAGTCTGTCATAGAAAAATGCTGTATTTTGAGCACAGATGGGTAATTTGATGAAAAGGAAAATGGTTCTACGCCTGTAATCTGTAACTGGATTATTGTGAATATGAACTAAACAATCAAAGATGAAAAGCACCAGTACATTTTGCTTATGAACATATGTAATTAAACTGTCCAAGTTCAGTGTATTCGGAGCTATTACAAATGACAATTAAAACACAAAGAACTTGCACTATAACACCAGGATAAGCACTCAATCAAGTAAACCAAGCCCAAAGCCAAAGTACTATCTAACCTCCAAGTTGACAAGCACATTAAAACTGATCATGTAGATGCAAGTATATCATTGGGGCTATCATGTGGGCATGACAAATCATTATACAGGAGGAAAAAACAAAAACAACTTCAACAATAACAATTGATACATATGTAACTCTGGCAATGTAGGAAATAACCGTTGCTTTACTCGTACATAATCACACATGAAACCAAAGAAGGGACAAGTGGTAAGTGGCTAGATTAAACAGATAAGGTTTCAGGCTTTTGTTAAGATAGAGAGATACTAGATTTTTCCAGGAGGTGTCAATCGTTTGGAATCTTGACATTGAAGTGGCATTTCTGTTTGATTTGAAACAAACCTGTAGGTGACTCCCAATTATGAAAGAACAATTTTCGAAAAAGGACCACTAACTAGTCTTCATGTTTGCATACTGATGATTATTTTGTTACTTCGCACATAACAGTCGAACGCCAAGCTCCTTACGGAAATCATTACAAAGTAAAGATTACAGTTATTACTCACAGGTAGAATTTGTCCACACACGCCAATTGGTTCATGTCTTGTAAATGTGAGATAATCACCATCTAATGGAAAATATTAATTTAACTCAATGACAAATTCATGAGATAACATGAGCAAATATTTGCATGGTCCCTGTATATTTTATTTAAATAATGTACATGAAAACATATTTATGTGTAACAGACTGAAGTTTGCATATGTAATATGGGTTGGAAATTATTGGTTGAGACAAGTTTCATATTGTAAAATTACATGCACAATAAAATGCATCCACTTACCATGTTAATAATATTATTAACCCAATCACATTACTCCACATACACATTTAATAATTTCAACGTTGTTTAGAATTTAGATCATTCTGAAAGAAATCATTCCTTTTGGAATTTAAGTTCTAAATTCCTTTTAAACTGCATAGTGTAATGTAAATCTCAACATCTGAGAGATTGCTTTCAGCAACACTGAACTGAATATGTGATTAAGAAAAAAACAGAAAATAATGGAAACATTCAGCAAGACGGACAGCGTCTGTGGGGAGAGAAACAGCTAATAATCCTGTTTCAACGCTCCATCAGAATTGATGACCTGAAGAGCTGATACTGTTTCATTCATCATGGAAGCTGCCTGGGTATTTTCAATAATTTTCATTTATATTTCAAATTTCCAGCATATCCAATTTTTCTTTGCTTTGACGAAAGTAGGATGCTCTGTTTTATGACAGATCTTTAGCAACTTTGTGAATTTTTCACAATATGAAAGAACACAGCTAATTTATCTTTAGTCTGTGAAATATTGTATATACCTAAAAGCACGGATGAACATGTGAATCCTGCATGGTAGAAAGGATTACGGCAAATCTTTACTGCAATTTTAGTTCATGATATTTACATGTATTTTTTAGCTCAAATGATCTTACTATTATATTGAAACCTCGGGTTGGCAATTTGCCCTTAAAAATAAACAATAAAGCTTAAGTTCATGTTAAAAAAAGCCACATCAAAGATTGACTCTGCTGATATGTCTGTTGATTTATTTGTGACTGTAATAAGTACTGGAAATGGTTTCATGTCAGTGACCAAGTTATTTGAAAAAATGAAAGACATGGATGTGATAACTGATGTTTAAATTAGGTATACTTCAGTTTGACATAAATTACTATAAGCAGATCATTTTAAAACATATCAAGATCAGAAAATAGAAGCAAACAAATTCAGGAATTTGCTGTACCAGCAGCCTTCCTTAATGATGCTGTTACACTCTGAGAAACACTTTGGATTAGTCCAAACATGGTCCACCATAGCCATGAAATGACTAAAGTTTTAACTTTATCCAGATACTCATCAAATTTCCTGTGGAGCTATTAAAACATTTTCTCAACCTTTGACTGTAGTTACAATGTGATTTTCATAGGCTGTCGCACCATATCATTGCCAGAATTTAATCCATCACTTTATTTTTGAGCATCATGCAGCTATGAGGACAAAAACTAAGAAGTGTATGCAATCTGGAGGTTTAAAATAGCAGAAATATTAAAAATTCCATGAAGACAGATAAGTTGGACAATGTCACTGGGTACTTTGGGCTTTCTTTAATTTTGTTTTGCTTTTTTAAAATATGTATTGAACTTCCTTTTTTTAATTTATTATATTATCTATTGGGTACTATCTTTACAACCTGTTGTGCTGCTGCGAGTAGGAATTTAATTGTTGAATGACAAAAAAACTCTTGACTCTTGTCAATGGACAAAATCCATTTCAAATGAATGCAAATTCATGTATCTTGTTCATTAAATACTGATTTCTGGCATGGGAACGTTGCCATTTTTAACTAACTGCTCCTATATATATTTTTGTCAGCTAAAAATAAAACAAGTTTAAAATGGATGTTTCTATAGGATACCATTGACTGATACCTTTTGGAGTTCCAAGTTCTGATTTATGGTTTCAACTACACTAAATGATCTCAGCTGACATAGTAATTGGTGTCGACAAGCACTTCTGAACGAGGGAGCAGAATGGTATTCCTAGTAATATCTACTGTAAAGTGCATTGGTATGGATATATGGTAACCCTTGCAAATTATTCTACGGTGATGTCTTTCAATTTTACAATTTATTATTTATGCTCACAAAGAATGACTATTCCAATGTTATGTAAATATGTTAATGCTTACAGCAGATTAGGGTGTAAATTAACTGTAAATAATGATGTACAATGATAAAAAATGTTAAGGAATACATTAATAAACAAATTATAATGGGTGTACTGTTCCCCCCCAGTTTGTTGGATGTGGATGTCACTGGTATTGCCAGCATTTATTAGAATCAAGGAGTTATAGAGTAATGCAGAACAGAAATAGACCCCTCGGCCCAACTTGTCCATATCGACCAGGTATTATTAATGAGCCGGTTTCATTTGCCTGTGTTTTTCCCGCAATTGCCTGTGGTTTTTCTATCTTTAACTGATCCTGAACTGAAGAGTTAAACATATTACTTGTTCTGAAGTCAGATATAGGGAAACAATTGAATATTTTACATAAATTGACTTTCTAACAAAACAATTAGGGAGATAAGTTAAAAATGTACTGGGAGTAATGTACCAAGATAACGTGTTTCTGATTCTGGAAAGGGAGATTAAAATAATTTGGCCAAAAATAAACATTCTTCTGCAAACATTCTTACATTATTAGAAAATTCCCACAATGTCTGTTTCAAGGGCAGATCAGAACGTTAATTATTGGCCATAAATACTTACCAACGGGAATGGTGCGTCCTTGGATTTTGTCAGACCATCCAGCATAGTAACGTAATGTTTTAATTGCACCATCTAAGTCAACAAAGTATGCCTGAAGGAAGAGCTTTCCAGCATCAATAGATTCGATTGTCTTAAATACAAAGAAACAAAACTTTAAATTTCTTGATGTACACTTTGTTCAGCTTGAACATTTTTGCAAGATTGATCAGTAAAATCTTTTGAAAAACAGAAAAATTAAAATGAATCATACTTTCAGAATTACAAAGCAGGTATAAACATGTTTTTTTCTTGTTGTCAGCCATTCAGTATAATTTTAACCATTAATTGAATGGTAATCACAAAGTAAGACCTAATCCTTTCTCTTGTCAAAATGAAATGGTTGAATATTTCCATTAATTATGGTAACATTAAAAAAATACAGGAATGAAACTAGTTTCAATCAGTCTCTCTGTGGCTGATGTTTGAATTCTCCCTCATTAATTATTTACAGACAAATAGCTCAAGTCTCCCATGGGGTTGTAATTGGAAAATGTATGTGTGTGTGTGTTAGTAGTGGTATTTAATAGTATTGACAAAAGAGCAGACAAAACCATTTTCATAGTGATGTGTTAATGAATACATTTTCTGGAGCTTATAGGAATATCCTGGTGGTCACAATTGACCAGAAACTCAAGTATATCAACCACCAATATTGTGCGTACAATAGTAGGTGGGACACTGGGTATCTTACGGCACATGGCACACTTGCTAGCACACCAGAGCCTTTCTGCCACCCATAAGACACAAATTCGTATTGTGAGGGAGTACTCTACTATGGAAATGGCATCCTTTGGTGCGAGGTCAAGTCTACCTCAGCAGTGAGTGAGGAGCTGAGAGGAGGAGCAGTACGGGAGATTTACAAAACAGCTGTTAGTGTCAGGCAGAATAAAAGGAAGGCAGGCACTAATGGAGTGGCCATTCAGGAACGGCTGTTTTGGGAGAGGCTTTCTGTTGAGAAACATTTACTCTGTGTTGAGGATTTGGATCAAGAGGCTTAGTTTAGAAAGCTGAGCAGAAGTACAGATAGAAGGTAAGGTCATAAGATCGTAAGTGATAGGAGTAGAATTCAATCAAGGCTAATCTATCTCTCCCTCCTAACCCCATTCTCCTGCCTTCTCCCCATAACTTCTGACATCTGTGCTAATGAAGAATGTATCTATCACTGCCTTAAAAATGTTCTAGATGGAGAAGACGTATTTGGGTTAGAGTTCAGGACATCCTTCTTCAGGAGGGCACCTGTAATGGCATAACATGGGATTGGGAAATCTCTGTCATTGAGATATTGAGATATTGGGTGCAGGCATTCTCATGCACTTCTCCCATCAAAGTCTTCTTGATAGTTCTCTGCCTTGCAACACCAATTCCTTGGGACCCTTCTTCATATTCTGTTAGACTTCAGTCTGAAGAAGGTTTCTGAGCCGAAACGTCACCCATCCTTTTTCTCCAGAGATGCTGCTTGGCCCGCTAAGTTACTCCGGCACTCTGTGTCTATCTTTGGTCTTAATTGGAGTCACATCAAATCGCTGACCAGCGCATAAGATTAAATTTTACCGCCCACTGATTTTAACCAGCAACAATTTGTCTAATGCATCAATGTAACTTTATGGAAACTGTAGGAAAAGAAAAGTTAATTCACACCGTTGCAAATAATTTCCAAATCACAAGACAATTTGTTAAATGTGATATCAATATAATGGTGTAGAAGTAAAATAATGGTGGAATCTTCATATGTACCAATGTGAAAATGGAACATTGAACTTACACTTAGTACAACACGATCCCTTTCCAGCAAATCAGCAAGTTTATTTAAAAGCCTTCCTCTTGCAGAAGCGTCCATTCTACGCCATGCCGATCCAATCTGGAACGCTTCCCTTGCTGCTATCACTGCCTTATCAATGTCCACCTTGAGGGAAACAGTTAATAACCTGAGCTGTTACTCTGGAATGTTACAATTATACAATGGGTGAAAAACACTGTTTAAACATTTTAATAATTTATTAAACCATTGTTTAAATTAAGATGCTTCATAATAAAAAGTATTCTCTAAAAGCAAAACCTGCAAATGATGGACATCTGAAATAAATGCAGAATTAGCTCATTAGTTCAGGCAGTATATGTGGATCCAGTTAAGCCTCCACAGATGCTGCCTGACCACTTGACATTATGGCTATATATATACCCACTTCACCATACATATTCAGTTTGCTATTGTCTAAATATCGTTGTTCACTATGAGGAGTAAAGACCTATTAAAAGAATAGGGATCTGACAAACCAAAATAATTAAGGCTAAAGTAAAGAAGGGTCTCGACCCGAAATGTCGCCTATCTCCTTCGCTCCTTAGATGCTGCTGCACCCGCTGAGTTTCTCCAGCTTTTTGTGTAACCCAAGGCTAAAGTAAATATGGCTAGAACTTCAGCACCATTTTTTAGTGATTATTGACCACCTATTTCTTTGATACAGATTCAGTATGATGCTGCAGTTTGCTTCCAATAGCATCAGTACATTTTTTAAAAGTAGTATGGTATGCAGTGATTCCTCAATTTACAAATATTTGCTTTACAAAAATTTGCTGTCAAATTATTGGCTTTTTCGGGTGTGCATCTTTGATTTATGGGGCTGTTTTTCATTTTTGTGAACAGCATGCCCCCACAAGACATACGATGTACCATAGTGCATTTCGTTCAGTCTTGTCGATTAATGAATTTTCGCGAGTCTGATAACACTGGGAAGGAAGCTGTTCTTGAATTTGGTGGCACTTGCTTCTGTATCTTCTGCCCGATGAGAGAGGGGAGAAAGGAGAATGAGCGGGTCCTTGATTATATTGGCTGCTAGGAGGGGGCGTCTGCCTCATGGTCAACTCTGCATGGTGCTCAGACATGGCAGTCCTGTCCAACTCCTGCTCTCCACATCTCGAACATCTGGCGGTGAAGTGCCGTCCCTTCTACCTTCTGAGGGAATTCACCTCCATCATCCTGACCGCTGTCTACATCCCACCCCAGGCAGACGTCTGTCTGGCACTGGAGGAGCTGCACGCCGTGGTCAACAAACACCAGACGTCTTACCCCGAGGCATTTACCACCATTGCTGGGGACTTCAATAAGGCAAACCTCAAGAAATCGCTCCCTAACTTCCACCAACATGTCTCCTGCTGCACCAGAGGACCAAACACCCTCGACCACTGCTACACCACCATCAAGAATGCTTACCGCTCTATCCCTCGCCCTCACTTCGGTAAATCCGACCATACTGCGGTGCTGCTTCTTCCTGCCTACAGGCAGCAATTAAAGAGCGCACCCCCAGAGGTGAGGACAGTAGGGCTGGCGGGGGGGGGGGGGGGGGGGGGGGGGGGGGGGGGGGGGTGCAGAGGAACAACTACAGGACTGTTTGGAGTCTGTAGACTGGGCAATGTTCAAGGACTCGGCAACGGACTTGAATGAATACGTCACAGTCGGTACAAACTTCATTAAGAAATGTGTGGAGGACTGCATCCCTACAAAAACCTTCCGAGTGTTTCCCAATCAGAAACCTTGGATGAACTCTGAGATCCGCACTCTTCTGAAGACCAGACACCGGGCATTCATGATACAGTGGTTTACACGAAGTCCAGATACGACCATCAAAAAGGCCAAAAGGGAGTTCTGCTCCAAATTGGAGGATGAGACAGATGTTTGGCAGCTGTGGCGAGGACTGAATGCAATCACCTCCTAAAAGGCGAAACCAGGAGGCAGCTCGGATGTCGGCGATACATCACTCCCTGATGAGCTCAATGCATTTTACGCACGCTTTGATAGGGAGAACACCGATGTGTCTTCCCGAGCCCCCATTCACTGTGATGGTATTTCAGTCTCAGTCACAGAGGCCGACGTCAGGAAATCCTTCAGAGGGGTGAACCCTCGAAAAACGTCTGGACCTGATGGCATACCTGGTCGTGTTCTAAAAACCTGTGCGGACCAACTAGCTGGAGTTTTTACGGAAATTTTCAACCTGTCATTTCTGAGGTCTGAGGTTCCCACCTGCCTCAAAAGGGCATCAATAATACCGGTGCCCAAGAAGAGCAAGGTGACGTGCCTCAATGACTGTCGACCTGTGGCACTAACGCCTGTGGTGATGAAGTGCTACGAGAGGTTGATCATGGCGCAAATCAACTCCTACCTCGACAAAAACCTGGACCCACTGCAGTTCGCTTACTGCCACAAAAGATCAACGGTGGACGCGATCTCGCTGGCCCTCCACTCCGCTCTGGACCACTTGGACAACAAAAACTCATATGCCAGGCTGTTATTCATTGACTACAGCTCGGCAATTAACACAATCATCCCCTCCAAGCTGGTTACCAAACTCGCAGAACTGGGTCTCTGCGCATCCCTCTGCAATGGAGGGGTATGGTCTGAGTGCAGGTAGATGGGACTAGGGGAAAACAAATGGTCGGCACGGACTGGAAGGGCCGAGAGGGCCTGTTTCCGTGCTGTAATTGTTATATGGTTATATTGTTATATGGTTAATTGGATTCTCGACTTCCTCATTCACAGACCACAGTCTGTTCGTATTGGTGGAAATGTGTCAGACTCGATAACAATCAGCACGGGAGCACCTTAAGGCTGCGTGCTCAGCCCCCTGCTGTACTCACTCTATACTCATGACTGCGTAGCCAGTCATAGTGCGAACTGCATCAACAAGTTCGCTGACGACACCACTCTTGTGGGACGTATCACTGATGGGGATGAGTAGGAGTACAGAAGAGAGATCGAGCGACTGTCCATATAGTGCCAGCACAATAGCCTGGGCCTCAACACCAGCAAAACCAAGGAACTGATTGTGGACTTTGGAAGGAGTAGGATGGGGACCCACAGTCCTGTTTATATCAATGGGTTGATGGTTGAAAGGGTCAAGAGCTTCAAATTCCTGGGCATGCACATCTGTGAAGATATTTCCTGGTCTGAGAACACAGATGCAATTATTAAGAAAGCTCATCAGCACCTCTACTTCCTGAGAAGATTACAGAGAGTCGGTCTGTCATGGAGGACTCTCTCTAACTTCTACAGGTGCACAGTAGAGAGCTTGCTGACCGGTTGCATTGTGGCTTGGTTCGGCAACTTGAGTGCCCTGGAGAGGAAAAGACTACAAAAAGTAGTAAACACTGCCCAGTCCATCATCGGCTCTGACCTTCCTTCCATCGAGAGGATCTACCACAGCCGTTGCCTCAAAAAGGCTGGCAGCATCATCAACGAACCACACCACCCTGGCCACACACTCATCTCCCTGCTACCTTCGGGTAGAAGGTACAGGAGCCTGAGAACTGCAACAACCCGGTTCAGGAATAGCTACTTCCCCACAGCCATCAGGCTATTAAACCTGGCTCGGACAAAACTCTAAACATTAATACCCCTCCATCTGTTATTTGCACTTTATTCATTTATTAATTAATGTGTGTATTTACGTATATAATTGTAGTCAATGCCTACTATGTTCTGTTGTGCTATGCAAAGAAAGAATTTCATTGTCCAGTCAGGGACACATGACAATAAACTCTTTTGACTTTTGACTTTGACTTTGCTTTTCCAAAGCATCATGATATATAAATGACATTAATTGGGAAGGGGTTGGTTTGTGCGATATACTGGGATGCATTCACAATACTCTCCAATTTCTTGCAGTCTTATACAGATCCATTGCCATACTAAGCTGTGAAGCTACTACATAGGATACTTTCTCTGGTGAATCTGTAGAAATTGGTAACAGTCATTGGAGACGAGATGAATATCCTTCGCCTTTGAATCATGTAGAGGCATTGGTATACTTTCTTATCTGTAACATCAATGGGACCTGAACAAATTGTTGGTGATATTTACACCTTGGAAACTGGAATTCCATGATAACAAAATGAAGAATTCCTGAATTACTACACCAAACTTGCGTACTCAAAATACTTACTAGTAATACACTCCAATTTTTAAATGAAGTGGCTATGGTTTAAGAACACAATACGGAATTTTACTTTATACTAGACTAAGTGGGACCCGTTGGATCACACGGGAGGGCTGGTCCCCCAACGCAATATTCTACCTCTCCATCAATTCCAATATTGGTGGTCAGTGGGGGGGGGGGCGCTTTCTGGAGCGCTAGTATGGGTGTTGTGCGATGAAGGGACTGGTTTCCAGAGGACTAGTATGGACATTGTGGGCCGAATGGATGCTTGGGCTGGCAGCTCAGTCACTCAAGCCTGTTGTGCTGGCAGCTCACTCACGGCTGGTGGGCTCGCAGTTGACTCATAGCTATTCCTTGAAATTCCATTTCAAGCAGGGTGCAAGGGCACCAAATTCAAGTGCAGTTTCATACCATTTCAAGCAGGGTGCAAGGCCACTAAAACAGCGAGTCGTGACCTCTCCCTCCCCCATCTTCCATTGACTGAGCCACGCCCACACTTCCGGGTTTTTTAGTCCCTCCCCCTCCCACCAGAAGGGGTGTGGCCTTCATGGTGTGATTGACAGGAGAGAGAATCTCAACATATTTTAAACACTAATAACTCTTTTATTTTTCATCGATGGGAAAAATCCTCAGCAGCTGATGAGCGGAGGGGGACTGAGTAAGATTACCTAAAATCACAGCGTACGTGGTAGCGTTTTTACTAAAATCAATATAAAGCGCAAACAGGAAGTGGTCAAGATTAGACTTTTAATTATATAGAAGGCACAGCAGCTCTAATTAGGCAAGGCAGCTCTAATTAGGCAAGGCAGCTCTAAATAGGTAAGGCAGCTTGCTTTAGCACTTTCAAAACCAAAGGCAAGGCAGCTCACTTTAGCACTTTCAAAACCAAAGGCAAGGCAGCTCGCTTTAGCACTTTCAAAACCAAAGGCAAGGCAGCTCGCTTTAGCACTTTAAAAACCAAAGGCAAAGCAGCTCGCTTTAGCACTTTCAAAACCAAAGGCAAGGCAGCTCGCTTTAGCACTTTCAAAACCAAAGGCAAGGCAGCTCGCTTTAGCACTTTCAAAACCAAAGGCAAGGCAGCTCGCTTTAGCACTTTCAAAACCAGAGGCAAGGCAGCTCGCGTTAGCACTTTCAAAACCAAAGGCAACACAGCTTGCTTTAGCACTTTCATAACCAATGGCAACACAGTTTTAGCACCTTCAAACCAAAACACTTTTGCATTTTCAAACTACATTTTCAAACCTCATTAAGGGCACTGACAGGTGAGTAAAACCACTCACAGTTTAGTAGACATGTGTTCAGTGTTATTCACTGCTCAGACTGAGAATTGTGACCTCTCGCTCCCCCATCTTGCAGCGAACTGAGGCACCTCCACACTTCCGGGTTTTATAGTCCCTCCGGAAGGGAAGTGGTCTTCAGGAGAGAGAATCTCAACATTATTTGAATACTAATAACTTTTATTTTTCATCGATGGGAAAAATCCTCGGCACCTGATGAGCAGAGGGGAACTATGAGTAAGATGGCCCAAAATCACAGCCGTACGTGGTAGCATTTTTTCTAAAATCAATGTAATGCGCCAACAGGAAGTGGTCAAGACTAGACTTTTAATTATATGGATGGCAAGGCAGCTCTAATTAGGCAAGGCAGCTCTAATTATGCAAGGCAGCATGCTTTAGCACTTGCAAAACCAAAGGCAACGCAGTTTGCTTTAGCACTTTCAAAACGATTTTTCTAAAATCAATATACAGAACATCAGGAAGTGGTCAAGATCAGACTTTTAGTAATATAGATAAAGAGGGCTGACTTTCCAGTGCCTTGGTTATTTCACTATTCATCATATTCTGACATATCTGATTCACAAGTCAATTTAGGTCTTGAACTGTTAAATGAAAATAACTAGTTCACTAATATTCTTTTAGGAAGGACATCCATCACCCTCACCTGATTTCTGACTCCAGTTTCACATCAAACTGATATAGATCTGATACTGGTAAATACCGATACTGATCTACGAAAATGACTTAAATTCAATAAACCTAAACATAGTCAAAGCAAAAGACTCTTGATCACTTTCTTGGAGAAAATAGAATGGATGACAAATGCTAGCAACAGGTAAATTGTTAATTTAAAAAAAAGCACAACTGCAGGTTATACCTCTAGACTGTAGTACTACAATAAACCAACTAGGATCCCAAGATTAGATGCATCCATTTCAATGTAACTGAGGTTGAAATTCTTCATAAAGGGCCAGTCCCACTTTCACGATCTAATTCACAACCTTTGTTACTCGTGGACATTTTTCATCATGCTAGAAAAAACATCCCGACCTACTTGCTGCCACGAGTACCTACGACTAGCATCACAACCTCCTACGACCTATGACCTTGTGACGACCATGCTGCGAGTATGTCAAGGGCAAACTCGGCGGAGGTCGTGAATTAGGTCGTGAAAGTGGGACAGGCCCTTTATTCCGATCAGAACTAAACTGGCAATCTATACATTACCAACATGGGCTATTTATAACATTCTGTATGTTCATATAATCTTCATGCAGAGCACATGATGAGGATACATGGAAGGAATTTGGGAAAATAAAAGTTTTTCTTTAGGAAATCTAAAAAATGCAATAACTGCAGTAACAGTTTGTTTCCCTCACAACTAGTAAAAAAAGAACTCCTGACATTATCCATTCTGCCACCTTTATGTGGAGAATGAATGCACTTAAAACCGAGTTTGGACTAATCTGCCAAAACAATTGTCTGAGATAATTAAATTGCATTTCATCTTTGCTTCCTGTATGGTCAAATATCAAATAAACTCAATGTGGTGGTAATTTGATCTTAAATCAATTTGCACCTTTTCATTCACTATAAACAGAATTCTCCCCTTTTAATACAATAATTTAATTTGCAGCTCCAACTTACACATATCATTATGTTTGTACTTTTTCCCCCTCACAATTGGGTCATTAGAATTCAGAACAAAAGTTCAGTAAACTAACAAAAGCAAGGTCCAAAAAAAATTTCATTGATGCAGTGCTTTGTTTGTATCTTTGAAGAATAGTTGAGTTTTCTTTAAAAAGTAAGTATGTTTTAGCATTGTTACAAAATCTACCATCAGCAGCGCTGCAGCCCTGCCACTGGCTGTGCGTGCGATTCCGGAGGCTTTGGGGGGGGGGGGGGATTATAATGCTGGTTTATATTGGTTGTCGGAGAGGGATTTCCTCGGGCTGCTAGCTGATGAAGAAAAATCGTTCGTGCTTCCATTCCCGGTTTTAAAAATAACTTCGTGAAAAACTAAAGGACAGGGAAGAGGATGTGAGACGCTTCAAATTTGACAATCTTGTCCTCAAAGAAACAATCGAAACTCTGGAGGCTGCCAGTATTGTCAAGTCAAAGGTGGGCCAGAAGAAGGGACTGTCCCACTTGGACGACCTAATCCACGAGTTTAGAAGACCCAAGAGACACATATTAACAGTGTATACTTCACCACCACAAATAAATGTCTTTCTGCAGCAGTTGATGAATTGGCTGGTGGGACTGCTGAGGTCTATGCGCAACATATTTGCGATATGGTTGACAATTTGTGTAAAACTTACACTTATTTCAATGAGCAAGCAGATTTCCAAGAGACCAAGCAAAAGGTAATAGACAACATTTCAAATGCACTGAGTGACAGGTGTGCAGCTAATCATGCTGCTATTAGGATTGTGAGCAGTGAGTGGGGTAAATCTTTGAATGAGCTCTACTGCCAGTTGCATCCTCTTGACTCCATCGCAACATCAGTTCGCTCAGTCCTCAAAATGCACAAACAATCCAGAGGAAAATTCTTGTTTGGGAAAGACTGTCTAGCAGGAAATGTCATACTGCAGATGAACAAACTTCGGTACAAGAATGGAAAAGGGGACCCAAAAGGATTTGTTGCATTTTTGGATGAAAGGAACATCCCCCGAGGTGTCCCCCCACAGTACCGTGGCAACAGATTACATATACTTTTCCATATTAGTGGCAAGCTCATAGAACATTGTGATGACTTTGTTGCCCTGCTGAATAGCGGAACATCCTGTGGGGAGGTTGAGAAGCGCCATCCTCCATGGCTGCATGATAGCGGGAGTCAGGGGATATGGGGAGAAGGCAGGAACGGGGTACTGATTGGGGATGATCAGCCATGATCACATTGAATGGCGGTGCTGGCTCGAAGGGCCAAATGGCCTACTCCTGCACCTATTGTCTATTGTCTATTGACTTCACCCAGGCTGAAACAAAAGTAGAACTGCAGATATTGGGCTTACTTGGCAAATATCTGACTGGGCCTTGGATGAAACGCTTCTACACTTCAAGCCAGAATCAGATCAACTTTGTTGATGGCATGAGAAATTAATATTTTTTTCTGTACCTTTTGTATCTCTCATTTCACTTTCTCCTGACTCTCAGTCTGAAGAAGGGTCTCAACCCGAAATGTCACCTATTTCTTTTCCCTAAAGATACTGCCTAACCGCTGAGTTATTCCAGCTTTTTGTGCCTCACTTCGATGTGAACCAGTATCTGCAGTTCTTTCCAACACACTTCTTAAATGCTGTCAGTGACTCTCATACCAATCCCTTATGCTGTATATTCTAGGTATTCGCCATTCTCTGCGTGAGAAAGGTCCACCTCTATCCCTTACCTTAAGTTGATGTCTTCTAGTTTTATCCACCTCTGATAGCTCTTGCAGTTTACCCTATTGTAATTTTGTTAACCTCAATTCATATACCCTTGTATGTCCTCCGTTCAAGGGAAAACTGACCTAGCCTCTCCAGTCTCTCTTTATAACTGAATATCCCTGTCTCAGGCAAGATCCTGATGAATCTTCTCTGCTATATCTCCAGCGCTATCACCTTTGCCATAGTGTGATGATCAGAAATGCATGCAGTACTCCAGTTGTTTGACCAATGGTTTATAAAGTTGGAGAAAAAACTCTCTGGTGCATTCTGTGTCCTGACTTTGAAGACAGTATCCCAAATGCATTTGTAAAACACCTCATCAACCTACACTGCCACCTTTAAGAATATTTGTGCCAATCAACAGAGAATTTTACCATTCATTCTAGAGATTTCAGATGAATGAAATGTGTAGAAAGGAACTGCAGATACTGGTTTACACTGAAGATAGACACAAAGTGCTGGAGTAACTCAGCGGGTCAGGCAGCATCTCTGGAGAAAAAGGACAGGTGATGTTTCGGGTCAGGACCTTTCTTCAGACTGAAAGTAGAGGGGAGGGAACTGCAGGTAAGAAAAGGCCAGAACAAAGAAGGGCCGTCAACAGAATACCAAGAAAGGGTGGAGAATGATTTATGAAGTTTCTTCCTGCATAAATTGTCAAATGCAGTCCTAATATTAAAAACAATTGCACTCATCCTGTATTTAGACTCTGTGTCCCATGATCGGATCCAAGCTGTTATGAAGCTTGGAATTTGTAAATTCTGTACAAACTGCAATGTTGAACAAATTATTGATGTTTGCATCTTTAACAAAATATTTATGTAAGTAACTTTAACACAGTTCTTTGTAATTACATTTTAGTAATTGAACAGGAATGGTTTCACTATTATCAAACCTTATTTGGTGGTTTTCCTTTATATTCCATGTCAAAGATGATAACTGCAATAAAATGGCTGATATCTTCACATATTAGGATGTTTTTACGAGTGGAAGAATTTTGAGCAGGAAACATGGTTACACGATTAGGGGTAATCATTTCAAACTGAGGTGCAAAGTGACTTCTCGCAGAGAATGGTGAAATTCTGGAATTTTTTACCCCATAGGATTGTGGAGCCTGAATTATTGGGGTATTTAAGATACATTTTTGAAAGATCAGGGAATGGGGGACTATGGGGAACGGACACCAAAGTGAAGATTTGCGATGATCATATTGAATGCCGGGGCAGGCTTGAGGGGTGGAGTGGCCTAATTCTGCTGTTATATTCATAATAATGTTTAATTTAGCTTTAGTTTAGTTTATTGTCACGTGAACCGAGGCACAGTGAAAAGATTTTAATTACAATCGAGCCATCTACAGTGTATAGATGCACAATAAAGGGAATAATGTTTAGTGCAAGGTAAAGTCCAGTAAAGTCCAATTAAAATAGTCCGAGGGTCTCCAATGAGGTAGATAGTGGCTCAGGACCGCTCTCTGGTCATTGTTAGTATGGTTCAGTTGCCAGATAACAGTTTGGAAGAAACTGTCCCTGAAGCTACAGGGGTGTGCTTCCAATGTTGAGGGTCTTACCATTTTCAGAATGATCTGGGTTCAGGTTCCATTCTAGAGACTTGAGTGCAAACATCTAGGCTGACACTCCAAATCAATACTGTTTTAGTGTTATATAGTTGAAAATGCCCTTTTTCAGATGCATTACACTAAAGCCCAACTGTGATCTTAATGGAATGTAAAATATCCCATGTCACTAATTTAAAGCAGAACAGTGTAGTTAGCCATATTATCTGGCTAATATTTTCACTGCATTCAACATTCGATTGCTGTTTTTGGGAGTTTGTGGTGCACAGATTTGTTTTTTTCAACTGGAGAATCCAAGATGTCTATCCATGAAAATACAATAGAAGTCGTACATCTCCAATATCCATGATACTGCTGCTTTTACTTTTTAAGATACTGGCAAAGAACATTGTAATGCAGTTTGTAGTCAGTTTTCCAATTATACAACAAAGCTCCAAGCAAAATAAAATAAAGCTTATTGTCCATTCTTCTTTTCATGGTGCTATTTACATACGAGTTTAGAAGGGTTGTGGCAGCTAGTAATATAGGAAATTCAATGTAGCCATTTGTACACAATCTCCCACAAACAGCATTTAATAATAGTTATTTTTAGTAATGTTGATTGAGAAACAAAAACAGTCAAGAATAATAGCAATGTGAAGTAGAGCCTTAAAATCTTTTACCATTGTCTAAGAGCAGAGAGTGGTTCAATTTAATCTATCATTAAAAATAGATCAAATTCAACATTCAAGCAGTCCCTCTGTCTTTCATTGGGATGTCAGCCCAGAATTTTTATATTCCAATCTTTTGAGTTGGATTTCAACCAGAGTCTTTTGATTTATGGACAAGAATGTGACTCAATGAACCAGAGTGGCAGGATTACTAACTACTTGTGATCAGTCATCTGAGTATACGAAAATGTGAAGTGCAAGTTTTTTCCAGGTATTGAATTTACACTAAGTACATTTTATTGTGATTTACGATACAGTTAAATGTTTAAAATATTCAGGCACTTTACTGGATCTCGTAGCACTTCATAATTCACCTTAAAATTTTGTAGTAGGAGCAGAAAACCTCTTCATTATCATATCTTTAAAATTGGCCGCGAGGCAGATAGACCACACAGGGGTAACACTTTATTTTATCTAATCTCATGTGACCTTCGATGATCCCTGCACTTTGTGGCATAATTGCAATCTAGCAAGCATGCACCCCAATCTTCAAATATCAACCGTGGCTCTAGTGATTAACCACAAACAATAGATGACCTTGCAATGTAATACACATCCAAGCGTTTACCTGATACCTTGCCAATCTTGGAAAAGAAGGTTGGAGTAAAAGTTGGATAAATGAGATTCGTATATAAGGAAAAATGGTTTTCAATATAATTAAGTAACCAGAATTCAATGAGTTTATGATCCTTGAGATGCTTAGGTGCCTTAAAAGATGAAGAAAATGCTCACCGAGTCTGCAACGACCAGCGATCCCTGCACTATCCTACACTAGAAACATTTTTTTCATTTATACCAAGCCAATTAACCTACAAACCTGCATGTCTTGGGAGTGTGGGAGGAAACCAAATTTCTTGGAGAAATCACAGGCAGATCACGGGGAGAATGTACAAACTTCACACAGACAAGCACCCATAGCCAGGATCGAACCCAGGTCTCTGGCGCTGTAAGGCAGCAACTCTACCACTGCGCCACCATGCCGCACTAGTTGTTATTTATAAAATAAACGTTCTTATTTTCTTGACTGCTAAGCTTAATAGCCTCCATGTTGTGAATCAAAGACAGCAAATGTATTGATATTCAAAGGCATTGTCCTTGTGAAATCTGTGAAATTCTGCAACTTTTGGATTTCTCTGCACGCTTGTGTAAATAAAAAAATAATCAGTCTGTGACACTCTGCCTACCCACATTAAGTGCTCCAAAGATGGTTCATTGTGGAGTGCAATGAGGATTAGCTACTTGAGCTAATTCCCCATATGTGTGTTAATGGAGTGCCCACCACTTGCATGCTGGGTCACCACTATGTCTTGGGCATTGCCCTTATAGAGGCTGGGGACGCACTCTTCCACACTTGTTTATCATATACGGTCTTTCTGGCAGGCCGGTCAATTGGCAGGCTGGTCAGAATACATATTCTATCCCTTTCTGAAGATTGCCACTTGAAGTCCTCATCCGAATCCCAGGAGAAGAACATGTGTGACCTTATCTTCTGGTAAACTGCCACCTGAGTTATTTTTTCACTTGCACTATCTGCAGGCTATTAATTCACAAAGACTCCCGAATTAATCTCCAAATTAAACGTATCCAAGCTATTGGTTGGTTTCAAACTAAAGGACTGAGTCTTCACTTGCATTCTTCATGTTTTTCTGCCATCTCCTTTATGTCTTGCAATTCATAGTAATCTAAGAGTTGGGTTATGGTCCAAGAAGTGAAGGGAAGAGTATGTTGAACATGGTATGTTATCTGTAGCTTGTGAATCAAAAGAGAGAGTGGAAAGAGTGGGAAGGTGATGTGGGAATTAAAGTAAGAAAATGAACATAGAGTCACAGAGCATGGAAACAGACCCTTCAGCCCAACTCATCCATGCAGACCAGGACACACATTTTTGCTAGTCGTATGTTCCTACATTTAACCCATATCCCATTAAACATCCCTTTGTCATGGTTGCTCTGATAGAGCTACTGTCTGTAAGCTGCTCTTACCTCTGGTTCTCTGTGGTTTCCTCCTGTGATGGACGTTGCTAAGCTTTGTGCAATATTTTCTGGTGTTATCCTGATCTGGAATGAAGAGCTGCCAGTGTGTACAAGCTGTGGAATCTGTCTCTGAGTCTTGCTTCGATGTTAAATATGTGAGTCAGGGAATGTGAATGCCAGGTAAATGAATTAAACTGTGTCTGTGGCTAGTGGTTCAGTTGGTGCACATGTCGTCTGGTGATACGTTCTGCAACGTTGGGATTTAACTCCTGCCACCGACCAGCACAGCTCATTTTTGCCACTGTCCTCTATGTTTGTTTCTGGGGGACTCAGCATTTAGACTGGTGCATGGATAATATAGGTTTAGAGGTATATGGGCCAAACGCAGGCAGGTTGGACTAGTATAGATGGGGCATGTTCGTCAGTGTGGGCAAGTTGGGCAGAAGTATCTGTTTCCATGCTGTATGACTCTATGACCCCTCTCTTTATGGAAGAATACAACTTATCTCCTTTCCTACTCATGCACCGACATCTAGTATAGTGCTGGAAAACCTGATTCTATTTTCTTCAGTCAATGTCTCCCAGATCAAAACGAGCTTCAAACATGTGTGCCAGGTCCGCAATCTGAAATCGCACTCTAAATTAACATGCAAAAGTAATAGCCATCGAGTTATTTACGCCTTTGCCATTTAATAAGTCATGGTTGGACTGGCTGTAACCTTAACATCACACTCCAGGCGATCCCCGGCAGCTTTCACCTCCATGCTATTCAAGAACCTGTCTATCTTTGCTTTAAAAAATGTTCAATAACTTTACCTACAATTTCCTTGAAAGATTAAAGGGGTGTGGATCACAGGCCAATATGACTATCTGAAATGGAGTATCTTGGTCAACATGTTCAAGGTCTTTATTCTTTGGAGCGCAGAAGGTTAAGGGGGGACTTGATTGAGGTCTTTAAAATGATGAAAGGGATAGACAGAGTTGACGTGGATACGTTTTTCCCATTGAGGGTAGGGAAGTTTCAAACAAGAGGGCATGACATGAGAATTAAGGGACAGAGGTTTCGGGGTAACGTGAGGGGGAATCTTCTTTACTCAGAGGGTGGTGGCTGTGTGGAATCAGCTTCCAGCAGAAGTGGTGGAGGCAGGATCGATTTTAACATTTAAGAGTAAAGTCGATAGGTATATGGACGTGAAGGGAATGGAGGGGTATGGTCTGAGTGCAGGTAGATGGGACTAGGGGAAAACAAATGGTCGGCACGGACTGGAAGGGCCGAGAGGGCCTGTTTCCGTGCTGTAATTGTTATATGGTTATATGGTTATAAGATGGGCCAAAGGGCCTGCTTCCGTGGTGTAAGGCTCCATGACTGAGAGAGTTCCAAAGATTCAAAGACTTCTGGGAATGAAATAAAAACACCTTCACTGTCTTAAATGTGATCCCTTATCTTTAATCTAGTTCTAGATTCTCCCACATCCATTTCACATCATGTCAGAACCCTCCAAGATTGTTTATATATTTCAATCAAGTTTTTACTAATTCTTTTAAGTTCTGTGGTTTTAGAAAAATACTGTCCCAGCTTTTCTCATAAACTGTTCATTCCAGGTATGTCTGGTGAACCTTCTTTGAACTGCTTCCATTGTATTTACATTCTCCTTTAAATAGAACATAAGACAGTGTAACATAGAAACAGGTTGTTTGGCCCACAATGTATGTGCAGACAGTGATGTCAATAAGCGAGTTCGGTATTCCAAAAAACGCAAGGAATCATGGGATTTGTCAAAGGTCACGAGCGATAAAAACTCTCAGCAACGGTGCCGCGGCATGGACATAGAACTGAGCCTCATCGGCAGCCAGGATCGATCCCGGGTCTCCGACGCCGCAATCGCTGCCGAACCGCCACTGGACCATCCCCGTCCCCTCCAGAGTGCCCCCCGCCCCCCCATCCAAGGGCGGCCAGAGACGTCGGGAGTCAGATGGGAACGGCGCCCCCAGGCCCACAGCCAGCACGGAGAAGCAGCGCTAAATCCAGCTAAACTCTGCCTGTCTCGCTGGGTTAATCTACAGCCCTGCCTGGACTGACGGGACACCAGCCCAGAGCTGTGGAGTTCGCCCTGCTTCTCCGCGCTGGCTGTAAGCCTGGGCCGTCATTCCCGTAAGTCCAGGTAGGTTAAACAGGCAGAGTTGAGCTGGATTTAGTGCTGCTTCTCCGCGCTGGCTGTGTGCCTGGGGGCGCCTGCTCCCATCTGACTCTCGATGTCCGTGGCCGCCCCCGGACATGGTGGGTGGGGGGGGGGGGGGGGGCACTCAGGAGGGGACGGGGATGGTCCAGTGGCGGTTCGGCAGCGATTGCGGCACCAGACACCCGGGATCGATCCTGGCTGCAGATGAGGCGCAGTTCTATGTCCATGTCGCAGCACCGCTGCCGAGAGTGTTTATCGCTGGTGACCTATCTGCCTGCACACAGTCTGTATCCCTCCAACCGTGGTCTGTTCATGTGCCGGTCTAGATGTACCATAAATGTTTTCCATAGTATCCGCTTCTTTCACCTCCTCCAGCAGTAAGTTCCAAGCACCTACCTTGCTGTTTAAAAACCTTAACTTGCATAACTCGTCAAATGGTTCCCTTCTCAATTAAATCTATGCCCATTTGTGTACGTTCTTCCCACAAGGCTGACTACGCCATTTATGCTTCACACAATTTTATATACTTTTATATATACATTTATCCAACCTCTCCTTTTAGCTAATACGATCTAAACCAAGCAACATCCTGGTTAAGCTCCTTTGCACCCTCTCCAATGGCTCCAAATCTTCCCTGTGGTGTGGTGACCTGAAATGCTCACAATCGTCCAAAGTGGCCTAACCAATGTTTTACAGGGGCCGCGGAACGTTTTTGAAAGTGGGGGGGGCTGAGCGATCACTGATCATCGGCCTCGGGGCTGCCCGATGAGGGAGCGGGGGGAGGGTGTGGGCGGGTGGCACAATTATTATTTTTCATTGTTGCTCGACCTTCAAAAACTGGGGGATAATACAGGCCATCCCCCCCAAGTCAAAAAGTGATTGGCCGATGAGCGGAGGGGAGGGAGGCTTTTGGGGGGGCAGTCGGTTTCCGCCACGGCTGGTCGTAGTTTTGCCGCGCTCACTGTGCTCTTGTTCCGAGATTCTGGAATGCGGAGGCCCTCAGAAGAAGAGAAAAATACGCCTGCGGGCCGGATAATTTTGGGTTATGGAGCATGTCTCGCCAAAACAGAGGAGGGGCTGCAGCCCCCCCCCCCCGGTTCCACGGCCCATGTTTTATACAGCTCCAACATGACTTCCCAACTTTTATACTCAATGTCCTGACTGATAAAGGCAATTATACCATAAGCCTTCTTTATCATCCTATTTATTTGTGTTGCTAATTTCAGGGAACTATGTCAATGCACTCCCAAATCGCTTTGTACATCAATGCTCCTAAGGTTCCTGCCATTTACTATATTTACTGTTCATACATTTGACCACCAAAGGTGCAACATCTTACACATGTTTGCATTAAATTCAATCTCTGCCCATATTTTCAACTAATCAATATCATACTGTATCCTTTGACAACCTTCTTCGCTACCCACAAGTGTGTTATCTGCAAACTTACTAATCAGTTCACCTACAGTTTCATCTAAAACATATATATATCACAAAAAAGAGGTTCATATACTGATCCCTGCACAACACCACCAGTCACAGACCTCCAGTCCCTCCGTCACTATCTTCGTTCTTTTAAGTCCTAAACAATTGTGCGGCACAGTGGAGCAGAGATAGAGTTCCTGCCTTATAGCGCCAGAGACCCGAGTTCGATCTTGACTCTTGGAGCTGTCTGTATGGAGTTTGCACGTTCTCCCCATGACCTATGTGGGGTTTTATCCGGGTGCTCCGGTTTCCTCCCACACTCCTAAGACGTACAGGTTTGTAGGCCATTTGGCTTGCTAATACAGTAAAATGTGCCTAAATGTGTAGGATAGTGTTAGTGTGCGGGGATTGTTGGTCAGCGCAGACACGGTGGGGTGAAGGACCTGCTTCCATGCTGCATCTCTAAACGAAACTAAACATTTTCCAATTAATTCTATCAAGTCTCTGTAGATCACATTTGCCTTAATCTTTCGATCATCCAGGGATTGTTGAAAGTTTTGCTGCAATTCATGTGGACAGCATCCACTGTTCTAACCTATCTAAGGAGACCTATGATGTAACGCTACTCCAGATGTGGTCTCACCGGTGCTCTATAACTGAACCATTACTTAGAACAGTACAACAGAGGAACAGGCCCTTCAGCCCGCAATGTCAGTCCCAGATATTATGTCAAATTAAATTAATCTTCTTGGCCCAACATATCCCTCTATGCCTATTTCTAAGCCTCTTAAGTGCCATTGTCCCATCTTCCTCCTCCACCACCCCTAGCAGCCTGTTCCACGCCCCTATTATGTGCAAAATAACATGCCCTGCACATCTTCTTTAAATGTTGCCCCCATCACCTTAAAGCTATGCCCTCTGCTCTTTGACATTTCCGCCCTGGGGGAAAAAAAAGGGGGGGAGTAATTGAAACAATGAAGTTCACGCACTTTATCGCCTTCTTCCACGTCGCAGATTTTCTCCCCCGTGGCCGGGTTCCAGGTTGCGAACTGTTTGCCGCTGCTGGATTCGTGCCATTCATTATTTATGAAGATCTGCGACAAAAAAAAAAGCAAACACTTGCAAATGGCTAGAACCGGCTGAGAGCCCGAGACATCACGGTACAGCTCCCTGCCGTCAGGATGCGGGCAACCAAGTGTCACTGATGACTTGGGAGTAAATAAGTAACAACCAGTGAGTGGTTCCATTTGAAGATTAACCTGATACTGAACGCGCGGGTCTGAAGGGTACTGATCGTCATACATTTGACACAGATACTTCTTAATATTGAGGAAAACACAAAGAGCTTGAGGGGACACGGGTAGCTGCCGGTACTGGAGTCATTCAGCGGGTTGGGCAGCAACTGCGGGGGGAATGGACAGGTGACATTTCAGCTCGGGGACTCCGCTGCAGACTGTTGCAAAAGCGAGTCCGAGTCCCGACACGAAACACCCACCCGCCTGCCAGCCCAGTCCAGTCTGAAGAAGGGTCCCGACCCGAAACGTCGCCTGCCCATCTCTCCACCCGTTGCTGCCTGGCCCACTCAGTTCCTCCAGCACTTTGTGTTTTGCTCAAGTTTCCAGCATCCGCAGTTTCTCGTGTCGCTCTGCTTTCTAATGTCTCTTTTTGTGCTAAAGATCGTGGCAAGTTGAAGGGGGCTTTGACTCCGTAATCCCAAAATATCAATTTGAGAAGAGGGGTGGGGAAGAATTGATGCCCCGATAGACCTACTGTCTGCCCGTCAGTGCCTGGGCAGGTGGCTCCCATGCGCGTCCAGCAAGTCAGGATTTTCACCTTGTGCTTTTATTTCTCAATCAGAAAATGTAATTGAAAACGACTTCAATATTAACCACCCTGACCACCCCCCCCCCCCCCCCTCCCGATCACGCCAATGCAATGCAAAAAGGAAAACCTATGAGCCCGATATAATTTGTGAGGGCTCTTATTCCACGTTAAGAACAAGTTTAAAGTGCATGGGGCTGGATTTCATTGAGGTTACAATGGAAGAGAGGGGTAATTCGGAGCTCGGGGGTTGCTCATGGCCGGGACGTTGTAGAAGTATAGAGAGTTTGGAGTGAAATGACCGCACTCACCTTTGTGTATCTGATTTCCAACTCAGTCAACGGCACGGGAGCACTATGTGGACCAGGCGCTGTAGCTTCGCGGGCGGCTGTAGGAGCACTCATGTTGCGCTGGTTCGCTTGTGTTCCTGGAGTGGCACAGTTCAGGTTCAGGCACAATCAAGCTCTCCAAATAATATTCTCCCCCCCTTGCAAAAAAATAAAACCCGAAATATTTGCAGTACTTTCCTGCTCTGGCTGTCAGTCGCAAGGTGTTGAGACAAGAGTTATTAAACACTGGGAACATTCGTTGGAAGCGATTGGCTGAAAGTGCGATACAATACATGGTGCGTCCAAAGGGCAAGTCCACACCTCTCATCAGCGCCACATAGAACAAGCCAAGTCACGGCTGCTTGAAACAACATTCATGATCTTTCCAATCAGTACTTGGAACGTGAGGTTCCAACATGTGATGGTAACATATTTTGTTGTAACAACCTATGATCCAAGTAATCCTGTAAGGTCTATACAAGAGAATTGAGAGCTAAATACTTAAGCAGTTGGATATGATACAGAATCTGAATTAAATTCGCTAAATGTACTTATAAAATGGTAAACATAGCGTTTTTCTAGCAATAGGCAAATTGATAGACGCCAATTAAAACCAGGATTCTAAGGGGAATGAAAGGCAGGTTTTCTTATAAAACGATTGTTAGAAACACACACACAAAAACCTTGCATATGTTGCAAATCTGAAACAAAAAAAAAACCCCAGATAATGTTGACAGAACTCAACTGGTCTGGGAGCAGTTGGGCAAAATGAAACAGTTAACGTTTCAGGTCCGGGCCCCTTTATCAGGCCCTGTATTTGTAGAGCACCTTTCACGAAAATAAGATGTCCATAATATTCTGCATCCGATAGCATATCACAGAAAACTAGTCACTCTTGTAATGTAGGAAACAAATGAACCAATAGTCATGCATCCCGGAATAATTGGTGATGTCATTGTTTTAAAAAAAAAATACTGACCAATATATTAGTCATGGCAATGTAAAGTAAAGCATCGAAATTCACCACAGCACAAAGCTTGCATCTATGGCATGCAGTGAAGAGGATAATGGTTGATTGCAAGAGCATTCTTGCGGGCAAGATGGCCATAAACCAGCGGTCAAATGTTAATACAGAGAAAGTGGGAACAGATAGGTCATGGCAGACAGAATGCGAGATGATGTTAAGTGAGCACAACGATTCTGAGGCGTGTGAGTCACGGACAACTTAGATGCCGTTGCGGGAAAGTCCTTCAAAGTGACTTGGTTCATAAATGCAGACGTAACGAACAAATGCAGCAAACTTATGTTGAACCTGTGATTGGACCACAGGCGGAATTTCAGCCTCAAGGTTAGACTGAAAAGAAAATGAGGCTATTCTCTTTGGAATAAATATGGTTGAGATGAGATTCGAGAAATACATAAGATCATGGCTGATTTAGAATGGGTAAAATAGAGGCAAGTTATACCCATTAGTTCAACAAACTACAAGCATACACTTGAATTGTCAAAGTATAGAAGGCCACAGGGCAAATCAATATGGTTATTATAGATACTCAGCATGCATATTTTGGGCTGAAAGGTCTGTTTCTATTTTTGCAGAACTCTGGGACATAGAGGTATTGGTGGTTCAGTATTGATGTGGATAGAGAACTGGCTGGCAGACAGGAAGCAAAGAGTAGGAGTGAACGGGTCCTTTTCAGGATGGCAGGCAGTGACTAGTGGGGTGCCGCAAGGCTCAGTGCTGGGACTCCAGCTATTTACAATATACATTAATGATTTGGACAAGGGAATTAAATGCAACATCTCAAAGTTTGCGGATGACACGAAGCTGGGGGGCAGTGTTAGCTGTGAGGAGGATGCTAAGAGGCTGCAGGATGACTTGGATAGACTGGGTGAGTGGGCAAATGCATGGCAGATGCAGTTAATGTGGATACATGTGAGGTTATCCAGTTTGGTGGCAAAAACAGGAAGGTAGACTATTATTTGAATGGTGACGATTAGGAAAAGGGGAGATGCAGCGAGACCTGGGTGTCATGGTACACCAGTCATTGAAAGTAGGCATGCAGGTGCAGCAGGCTGTGAAGAAAGCAAATGGTATGTTGGCATTCATAACAAAAGGATTTGAGTACAAGAGCAGGGAGGTTCTACTGCAGTTGTACAGGGTCTTGGTGAGGCCACACCTGGAGTATTGCGTACTGTTTTGGTCTCCTAATCTGAGGAAAGACATTCTTGCCATAGAGGGAGTACAGAGAAGGTTCACCAGACTGATTCCTGGGATGGCACGACTTCCATATGAAGAAAGATTGGATAGACTCGGCTTGTACTCGAATTTAGAAGATTGCGGGGTGATCTCATAGAGACTTACAGAATTCTTAAGGGGTTGGACAGGCTAGATGCAGGAAGATTGTTCCCGATGTTGGGGATGTCCAGGACAAGGGGTCACAGTTTAAGGGTAAGGGGGAAGTCTTTTAGAACCGAGATGAGAAAATCGTTTTTCACACAGAGAGTGGTGAATCTGTGGAATTCACTGCCACAGAAGGTAGTTGAGGCCAGTTTGTTGGCTATATTTAAGAGTTGGATGTGGCCCTTGTGGCTGAAGGGATCAGGGGGTATGGAGAGAAGGCAGGTACAGGATACTGAGTTGGATGATCAGCCATGATCATATTGAATGGCGGTGCAGGCTCGAAGGGCCGAATGGCCTGCTCCTGCACCTAATTTCTATGTTTCTATGTTAACAGATTTAATATTTTGGATAAACTGTACAAGGCAAGTGTGAATAAAAACTTCTTTATACCAAGGTTATGACCTGTTGAGGTGGTGGAAACAAAATTAGCACGTGCTTTCAAAAGCACTTCAGCTAAAATAATTTGTAGGGATATGGGTTTAGAGCAGGGAAATATGACTGGCGGGAGTGCTCTATTAGGAATCTGTAAGGGACTCAATGGGCCAAATGATTTCTTGTGGTGCTGTAATGATCCTGTAATTCTAAGATCCATTTGCACGTATTAAGGTCATACAAAAAGCAATGTGATAAAACTGGACAGTTTGTCATTTCAGTCATATTAAGAAGTAGTGCTCCTGATTTAAGATTTTATTTCAAAAGTATCTTGGATTGTTTTTCCATGCTAAAACTGTTTTATAATGTTGACATAGCACTATTTGTTGTTCTTGTTACTGCAATAACATGGCTCACTTGGTACCTTACACTCTTGAAAATGATTTGTCCTCTTTGCAAATTCCATTTTGGGAATTCCCAAGTATCAGCATAGATTTTGATCTTGTCTCTGACTTGAAGATGACAGTGGTACATACCATTAAACCAAAAGTCTAGAGTTCTATGTGACCCCCAAGTGACTTCTATGCCATATGAGAAAAGGGTGTGGTTGGCAAGGGGGGGATAGGGAAAGATAAACCCAATGAGGGTCACCTCCTTCCAAAATGCATGGAGCATGGTTTTGACGTGACTATGTTTGGTTAGAGTGATAAACACAAAAACCTCCTGGCGGCCCTCCAGTCTAGTCACTGGCATCTGTTAGATTGCATGATTGACTGAGCAAAGTTCCACCAAGATGCAGGACAGAATGCCACAGGAGATCCTTCAACCCTGTGGCAATCAGACTTTACAACTCCTCCCCCTTCTGTCATGGGTTAGACTGAGACTGACTGCCCTCCCCCGCCCCTCCCCAATCTTAGCACATCCCCCAAGCCTTTAATTACATGTTTCATGTATTTTGTGTTTATTTTATCATTGGCAGATCAATTTCTCTCCTGAGATAAATATTCTATCATATTGTATCATATATCTAGGTCATGAAAGATACCAATGGTTGTTAGAATGATCACTAACCGTCAATAATATACCAAATCGCGAGCAGCACCAAAAACATACCTGCTGGAAGATCTATGTTGAACCCTGAAGAACTGTGCAAAGGCAGCTCTTTTCAATTTTGACTCAGCTAAGGAGTGTAATTGAGCACCCACAGCATCTAGGCAGCCCTAAGGTCCACCACATACGGTGGATTCCACACATTCAAAATGCAATTCATGAATCCTGAATAATATAATGTATTTCGTAATATGAAAAGGGTCTTTCCATGAATAAAACTGGGACTGGTTTGATGAGAATTAACAGGAAGGCAGGGTGGCGCAGCAGTAGAGTTTTTGCCTTACAGCGCTTGCAGCTCCTGAGACCCGAGTTCGATCCCAACTAAGGGTGCTGTCTGTACGGTGTTTGCACATTCTCCCCGTGACCTGCATGGGTTTTCTCTGACACCTTCAGTTTCCTCCCACATTCCAAAGACGTACAGGTATGTAAGTAAATTGGCTTGGTATAAGTGTAACTTATCCCTGGTGTGTGTAGGATTGTGTTAATCTGCGGGGATCACTGATCAGCGCGCACTCGGTGGGCCAAAGGGGCTGCTTCTGTGCTGTATCTCTAAACTAAACTGATCAGAAGATTGAGAAGATAATGAACCACAAATGCAGATTATTCCTGCATTGGAAAATACCAAATCACAAGGGAAAGAACGCAGAATATAGAAAGTACTAAAAAACACAAAGTGCTGGAGTAACTCAATAGGTCAGACAGCATCTCTGGAGGAAGACAAAAGTGCTGGAGAAACTCAGCGGGTGTGGCAGCATCTATGTAGCGAAGGAAATAGGCAACGTTTCGGGCCAAAACCCTTCTTCAGGCTGATGTAGTCAGGTCAGGACCCTTCTTCAGACTGATTGCAGTGTTGAGAGGGCGGGGGGGGGGGGGGGGGTGAGGGGGGGGGGGTTGGAGAAAGCAGGAAAAAATGGCGAGTTCAGTTTAGTTTAGAGATACAGCATGGAAACAGGCCCTTCAGCCTATAGAGCCCACGCTGTCCAGTGATCCCCGGGCATTAACACTATCCTACACACACTAGGAACAATTTACAACGTATCAACGTATTAACCTACATACTTGTACGTCTTTGGGGTGTGGGAGATAACCGCAACTCCTGGAGAAAACCCACACAGGTCACTGGGAGAACGTACAAACGGGCGTCCAGACAACTCCCATAGTCAGGATCGAACCCGTGTCTCTGGCGCTGTAAAGCAACAACCCTACCGCTGTGCACCATGCCACCTGCGATTTGTGTTTTGTTCAAAATGAACGGCATTCCTTTTGAAAGTTCTAAAACTTGGTGATGAGGAATTTCAGGCATAAAACCATAACCTCACAGTCCCTAGGGCCTGACCAAATGCATCCTGGTACCTTGTGGGAAGTGAGGAAGGAAATTGTGGAGGTCCTTGCAGAGATATTTGCATTATCTTTCATTCTTGGTGAAGTTCTGGACGACTGGAGGGTGGCGAATGTTGTACCATTATTTAAGAAGGGCAGCAAAGACAAGTCAGCGAACTACAGGCCAGTGAGCCTGTCGTTGTGGTGAGAAGGTTTTTGGACTGGACTTTTTGAAATGGAATCTACCAGCATTTGGATAGGCACACACTGATTAAAGATAGTCAGCATAGCTTGGTTCGTGGGGAAATCACGTCTCACAAATCAGATATCGTTTTTTGAAGTGGTCACCAAGAGGATTGGTGAGGGCAGGGTGGTGGATGTTTTCTATATGGACTTCAGCAAGGCCTTTGACAAACTCCAGCATGGCAGGCTGGCCTGGAGGTTTAGAACACATGGAATCCAAAGTGAGCTAACTAATTGGATGCAAACGTTTTTCTGATTGTGGATCTGTGACCTCAAGACTCAGTACTGGGTCCACTTTTGTTTCTTAACTAGATTACCAATTTAGATAATAATGTAATAGGAGTGGTTAAAGCTTTCTATAATCTCATTGTAGAGAATTATGTCTAATTCAAATGTCTGCTTCGTTGGAAATTCCCACAATTCCCACAAAGCTGGAAATTTCATTGCTGTATTCAACATTTTCTACAGGTTAAACAGAGAATAAAAACATTACGATAATGAGCTCAGTCCACTTTTCCCATATGACCTTGACGACCAATCTACTGGCAACTTTGTAATGAGACCACAAGATCTTTTCAAATAATGAGATGTTGCATATTCCAATGTAGCGACTGTCGTAAGATCCAATAGTATAGAAGGAGAAAATCCTTGACTGTGCCAGATCTTTTCACATAATATCAACTTCGTTTTCACTGCCAACATGCTTTCTGCATTGGCTCAAATCAAAACTAAATAATTGCATTTGAGATTTATAATTTTTGTGAAATTATTTATGCTGTTTTCCTATGCTGCAAATACTGTACAATTTTGACATATCAGTGTTTGTTAATGTAATTGTATTAATCTAGCTCAATCAATACCTTACACCTAATCAATACCTAAATTCATGTTCATAAGTTATAGGAGCAGAATTAGGCCATACTCCGCCATTGAATCATCGCTGATCTATATTTCTCTCTCAACCACATTCTCTTGTCTTCTCCTCATAACCCCTGACACCCGTACTAATCAAGAATCTGTCAGTCTCTGCCTTACAATCATCCATTGATGGCCTCCACAGCCGTCTGTGGCAATAAGTTGCTTAAATTCAGCACCGTCTGGCTAAAGAAATTCCTTCTCATCTTTCCAAAGGTACATGCTTTTATTCTGAGGCTATCGCTTCTAATCCTAGACTCTCCCACTAGTGGAAACATCATCTCCACATCCACTTTCTACAGGCCTTTCACTATTCGGTAAGTTCCAATGAGGTCTCCCCTCATCTTTCCAAACTCCAGCGAGTACAGGCCCAGTGCCGTCAAACACTCATCATATGTCAACCCAATCCTTCCTGGGATAATTCTCGTAAACCTCCACTCCAATGCCAACACATTCTTCCTCAGATATGGGGCCCAAAACTGCTCACAATATTCCAAATGCCGTCTAAACAGTGCCTTATAAAGCCTCAGCATTACATCCCTGCTTATATATTCTAGACCTAAATTCTTAGAAATGTCATGCATTTCACATCCAATCTCATGCATTAATTAAATGACTTGTCCACACAATGAATTACAGGCACTGGAATCTTGAGCAAAATACAAAGTGTTAGAATAACTCAGCGTGTTAGGCAGCATCTGTGGAAGGAATCGACAGATGATGTTTCCGGTTGGGATCCTTCTTCAGACTAATTGCAGTAGGAGGGGGAAAGTTGGAAAAGAGTGGTGGGGACAGGACAAAGTCTAGACAATGATAGGTGGATACACCTGAGAGGGGTTGGACTGGCAGCAGGGAACATGTTCTGTTTTTTGGCTGTGCTGAGTTCCAATCCCAGTGTTTTTATGTATGCCATGAATTTTTCAGTATTAATTCTTGGTTTCCCACAATTTTCCAAGGATTCATTATTTTAAGCTACAAAAGAAGGTGGATTAAATCACATACATTTATGTTATCTTGAAATAAGATTATCGTCATAGTCATAGAGTGATACAAGGTGGAAACAAGCCCTTCGGCCCAACTTGCCCACACCGGCCAACAATGTCCCAGCTTCACTAGTTCCACCTGCCTGCACTTGGGCCATATCTCTCCAAACCTGTCCTATCCATGTGCCTGTCTGTTTCTGAAATGATAGGGTAGTCCCAGCCTCAACTTCCTCCTCTGGCAGCTTGTTCCATGCACCCACAACCCTTTGTGCAAAAATGTACCTCTCGGATTCCTATTAGATATTTTCCCCTTCACCTTGAACCTATGTCCTCTGGTCCTCAATTCCCTTACTCTGGGCAAGAGACTCTGTACATCCTATCCGATCTATTCCTCTCACGATTTTGTCCATCTCTATAAGATCACCCCTTATCCTCCTGCGCTCCAAGGAATAGAAACCCAACCTACTCAACCTCTCCCTATAGCTCACACCCTCTAGTCCTGGCAACATCCACATAAATCTTTTCTGAACCCTTTCAAGCTTGACAATATCTTTCCTACAACACGGTGTCCAGAATTAGTTAATTCTGACAGATTTCTGTAACTCCTAATATTTATGGTTTTTTATGCATTAGTTATGATTAAACAGTTAAGCTTATAATCTTAAATACTTAAAGTTCTCGCTCTGTAATTGAGGTGTTTGTGCCTTTTGCATGCAAATTGCTCTGGGCATGTAGAGTGACTGTGGTGGTAGTTGTAGTTTGTTCTTCAATGTCAGCTTCATGAATTACTATGAACGTCATGTACAAGCTACCTTCATCTGATAGCAAAAAAAAACCTTTTGCATACACTGAACAAAGTATCTGTTGCTGTAACAGCATTGCCAACATAATTGTCAACATGCTCATCAGAGATTACAAGACAAACGCATACCATGTTGTTGCTGGCTACTTACTGTTGACAACTATTTTCATTGTATATTTCTCTGCAAATACATCTGTTCTGCTGCTGATGACATTGTGTCACCCTAGTTTTGTATTTCCTACTGCTGCTGACATTGCTCAGAAATGTCTATGTTCATATGGGACTAGCATAGAGGGAGCATCTTGGTTGGCATGGGCAAGGTGGGCTAAACGGCCTGTTTCCATGCTGTATGACTGAGATTCGGCAGATTCAGTGTGGTTTTCGAAGAGGCAATTGACACATTTTGTCCTTTGTGATTTAGCCAACAGGTCAACGGAGAAAACAGTAAATGTAACGTCTTCAGCTGTTTTATCAACTTTCATTCCAGTTTGGTCAGACAGGGATATTCATGGTTAATTGCACAATCGGCAATTTCATGAGCTATTCCTCAGCAGATGAAGTCCATGCCGATGTGTCACAGGACTGAGACAATATTCACACATGGGCTGATAAGAGGCAAATAACATTCCTGTTACAGAACTCCTAGATAATGGCCATCTCCAATTAGAAAGCATCTAATGAACTAAAGAAGGGTCTCGACCCGAAACGTCACCCATTCCTTCTCTCCAGAGATGCTGCCTGACCCACTGAGTTACTCCAAAATTTTGTGTCTACCATCTAATTAACTACCCTTGATATGCGACAACATTACACTTGCTGTGTCCCTCACCAACATCACGCATGCTGTATCACCCACCATCAATATTCTTGGAGCCACCATTGGCAAGGAACTCAAGTAGACCAGCCAAATAAAATACAGCAGCCACAGCACCGTCTAAAGATTGTGTGGGATCAATGTTGCCTGTCCCGCTGAGTTACTCCAGCATTTTGTGTCCATCCTCGAAGTCTAAAGATTGATTTACCCCTGTGATGAGTGACTCATCTCCTGCCACCCAAAAGCCAAACATAAGGCTCAAACAAGGTACAAACATAATGGAATGCCCTCCACTTGCCCAGGTATGTCACCTCAAACATCAGAAAAGAATCTGTGCACCCCATCCTCCAGCCTGGAAATGTAATCACTCCACCACCAAAGGTTCCATTAGTGCTCTCTTTCTACAAAATGCTCTGACTTTACTTGTGTAGACAACTCTGACAGCATCTCCCAAGCTTTCAACCTCTACCACCTCAAATGAGTATAGCAGGGGCATGGGAAGACCACCAGATGATGAATATATCTATAACAAATGTACATATGTTGCTCTGTGAATCACATGCTATTCTGATTGAAAGTACGTTTAAAGCTTACATTTTGGAATTGGCTCCCCAAACACATTGTAAAGGTATCTTCTCCAAAAAGACTGCAATGGTCTAAGAAGGGCAATTAGAGAAGGTCAATAAAACAGAATAATGGTTAAATGATGAGATGCTAGAAAAGTTTAGTGAGCAGAAGACTTCATAGTTCGTGAAACACACAAACTTAATGTGTGCAGCATTTAGAAATACAAATGGAGTATGTCACAGAGTGTGGTGAGTCTGTGGAATTCTCTGCCTCAGAGGGCAGTGGGGGCGGGTTCTCTGGATGCTTTCAAGAGAGAGCTAGATAGGGCTCTTAAAAATAGCAGAGTCAGGGGATATGGCGAGAAGGCAGGAACAGGGTACTGATTGGGGATGATCAGCCATGATCACATTGAATGGCGGTGCTGGCTCGAAGGGCCGAATGGCCTACTCCTGCACCTATTGTCTATTATCTATTGTCTATTGTCTATTAACATTTTATGAAAAAAACAGTAGTACTTCACTGCAGCTAATAAATCTTTGTGAAATAACACCTGGAACATTTCATGCACTGTTGTACTCTGCACAGTATACCAGGTATTTGGCTTAGAAGAGACACCTTGTTGATTTGTGTAAGAATGAACTGCAGATGCTGGTTTACACCGAAGATAGACACAAAATGCTGGAATAACCCAGTGGGACAGGCAGCATCTTTGGAGAGAAGGAATGGGTAGCATTTTGGAAGGAATAGGGAAACATCATCCATTCCTTCTCTCCAGAGATGCTGCCTGTCCCATTGAGTTACTCCAGCATTTTGTGTTTATCTTCTCCTTGTTGATTTATTGGATTGAATTCTTGGATGCCATATTAGGCGAGATTAGGTGAATCAAGAGTCAATAGTCAATAGTGTTTTTAATTGTCATATGTCCCAGATAGAACAATTAAATTCTTACTTGCTGCAGCACAACAGAATATGTAAACATAGTACACTGTAAACAATATGATAAACGAGAGTGAAACAACAGGTTCAGTGTGTATATATACACATACTCACAAGTACACACACACATATATACATATATATATACACATACACACATACTCAAAAACCAAACAATAGTGGTGCAAGAATAATAATAATAATAATAATAATAATAATAATAATAATAATAATAATAATAATAATAATAATAATAATAATAATAATCGTGGTTCAAATCTTATTTGAGATTGAAGTGTTCAATAGCCCGATGGCTGTTGGGAAGAAGCTGTTCCTGAACCTGGACGTTACAGTTCTCATGCTCCTGTACCTTCTTCCCGATGGCAGTGGTGAGATGAACGTGTGGCCAGGATGGTCACTGATGATGCGGGCTGCATTTTTGAGGCAGCGACTCCGATGGTTGGGAGGTCAGAGCCGGTGATGGACTGGGCAGTGTTCACAACTTTTTGCAGTCTTTTCTGCTCCTGGACGTTCAATTTGCCGAACCAGGCCATAATGAAAACAGTCAATATGCTCTCTACTGTACACCTGCAGAAGTTCAAGAGAATCCTCTTTGACATAACGAATGAGAGGTGAACTAATTAAAATGTACATTAAATGAGATACTGTACAATGTACATTAAATTTCTCAATGTACATTAAATGAGAAATGTACATTATTGATGAGATACTTACCGTAAAGCTACAGTATATCTTAAGGCTCGAGATTTCAGATTTAGAGGTTAACCACTTAGATGGTGAGACATTTCTTTACTCAATCATTGCATAACTTGGAAATTTTCCGAATGACCAGCAGTGGAATACAATTAAGCTTGAGATCAGCATATTTTTGGACTTTGAGAGGCAAGAGGCTTGAGATCAGGTGAGAACATAGACATGAAGCCGAAGATCAGCCATGACTTTATTAGATAATAGAGAAATAGACAAAAGGTGCAGGAGTTGGCCATTCGGCCATTCGAGCCAGCACCGCCATTCACTGTGATCTTGGCTGACCATCCACAATCAGTAACCCGTTCCTGCCTTCTCCCCATATCCCTTGACTCCGCTATCTTTAAGCGCTCTACCTAACTCTCTCTTGAAAGCATCTAGTGAATCGGCCTCCATTGCCTTCTGAGGCAGAGAATTCCCTAGATTCACAACTAGGTGAAAAAGTTTTTCCTCATCTCCGGTCTAAATGGTCTACCCCTTATGCTTAAACTGTGGCTCCTGGTTCTGGGCTCCCCCAACATTGGGAACATGTTTCCTGCCTCTAGCATGTCCAATCCCTTAATAATCTTATATAATTCAATAATTGAATTTGGTAACATTTAAAGAGCAACAGAAGATAACTAAAAAGGCAATACAGAGAGAAAAGATGAGGTATGAAGGTAAGCTAACCAAGAATATAAAGGAGGATAATAAACGCACTTTAGGTATGTGAAGAGGAAAAAATTAGTGAAGACCAAAGTTGGACCTTTGAAAACTGAAAAGGGTGAATTTAGTATGGGGAACAAGGAAATGGCAGATGAGTTTAACAGGTACTTTGGATCTGTCTTCACTAAGGAGGAACACAAATAATCTTCCTGAAGTACTAGCCAGAGGATCTGGGGTGACGGAGGAACTGAAGGAAATCCACATTAGGTAGGAAATGGTGTTGGGTAGACTGATGGGACTGAAGGCGGATAAATCCCCAGGGCCTGATGGTCTGCATCCCAGGGTACTTAAGGAAGTGGCTCTAGAAATTGTGGATGCATTGGTGATAATTTTCCAATGTTCTATAGACTCATGATCAGTTCCTGTGGATTGGAGGGTAGCTAATGTTATCCCACTTTTTAAGAAAGGTGGGAGAGAGAATTATAGACCAGTTAGCCTGACATCGGTGGTGGGGAAGATGCTGGAGTCAATTATAAAAGATGAGATAGCCAAACATTTGGATAGCAGTAACAGGATCGGTCAGAGGCAGCATGGATTTACAAAGGGGAAATCATGCTTGACTAATCTCCTGGAATATTTTGAAGTAACTAGGAAAATGGACAAGGGAGAGCCAGTGGATGTAGTGTATCTGGACTTTCAGAAAGCATTTGATAAGGTCCCACATAGGAAATTAGTGGGCAAAATTAGGGCACATGGTATTGGGGGTAGAGTACTGACATGGATAGAGAAGTGGTTGGCAGACAGGAAACAAAGAGTAGGGATTAACAGGTCCCTTTCAGAATGGCAGGCAGTGATGGTGGGGTACCGCAGCTATCGGTGCTGGGACCGCAGCTATTTACAATATATATTAATGATTTAGATGAAGGGATTATAAGTAACATTAGAAAATTTGCAGATGACACAAAGCTGGGTGGCAGTGTGAACTGTGAGGAGGATGCTATGAGAATGCAGAGTGACTCTTGTCTATTGTCTATTGTGTAAGATCACCTCTCATCCTTCTAAATTCGTGTGTATACAAACCCAGTCGCTCCCATCTTTCAATATGTGGATAAATGTGAGGTTATTCACTTTGCCTCTGAGGGAGTGCAGCGTAGGTTCACAAGGTTAATTCCCTGGTTCTGGATACCCCCAACATCGGGAACATGTTTCATACCTCTAGTGTGTCCAATCCTTTAATAATCTTATATGTTTCAATAAGAGTATACAGGGCCAGCCACTCCATTCTATAACATGATAATTGCACCATCCCTGCAATTAACCTTGTGAACCTACGCTGCACTCCCTCAATTGCAAGTATGACCTTCCTCAAATTTGGAGACCAAAACTCCAACACAAAACTGCACACAATACTCCAGGTGTGGTCTCACTAGGGCCCTGTTCAACTGCAGAAGGACCTCTTTGCTCCTATGCTCAACTCTTGTTATGAAGGTCAACATGCCATTCGCTTTCTTCACTGCCTGCTGTACCTGCATGCTTACTTTCATTGACTGATGAACAAGAACCCCCAAATTATGTTGTACTTCCCCTTTTCCCAACTTGACACCATTTAGATAATAATCTTCCTTCCTTTTTTTGCTACCAAAGTGGATAACCTCACATTTAGCAACATTAAACTGCATCTGCCATGCATCTGCCCACTCACCCAACCTGTCCAAGACAATAGACAAGAGTAGCCCACATGGCCCTTCAAGCCTGATCAGCCATTCAATGTGATCATGGCTGATCATCCACAATCAGTACCCTGTTCCTGCCTTCTCCCCATATCCCCTGACTCCGCTATCTTCAAGAGCCCTATCTAGCTCTCTCTTGAAAGTATCCAGAGAACCAGCCTCCAAAATTCCAGAAGATTAATCAAGCATGATTTCTTCTTCGTAAATCCATGCTGCCTCGGACCGATCCTGTTACTGCTATCCAAATGTGCCGCTATTTCATCTTTTATAATTGTCTCCAGTATCTTTCCCACAACGATGTCAGGCTAACTGGTCTATTATTCCAGTTATTAAAAGACAGTTGAACTCAAAGAGTGTTATCAAAGCTTTGATGTCAAACAGAAGCTGAATTATGAATTGTGCTTGCCTGACCATGGCTCAGTGTTGCAATTAAGATGTTTGCAGCTACAAACCCAGCAGGGAGCGTGAAAGCTAGATTGACATTCTAATGCAATGCTGGAGAAATGCTGCAATGTCAGAAGCACTCCCTTTCTGATGCACCATTAAAGTAATTTCATGCCTTCCCATGATGATGGATACAACAAATCATTCAGTACTATTTTAATGATGGATGGGACAGTCATCGCTTTGAGTTCTGGCCAATATTTATCTTCCGATCAGTTTCAATAACAACAGAATAGCCAATGCTTTGCTGTGTGCACATTGTGACACAATGGCAATAGCTGGTAGAGCTGCTGCATCACAGCACCAGAGACCCAGGTTCAATCCTGACCTCTGGTGCTGTCTATGTGGAGTTTGCACATTCTCCCTTCTTTGAGTAGGTTTCCTCTGGGTGCTCCAGTTTCCTAGCACACTCCAAAGACAAATGGGTGTGTTGGTTAATTAGCTTCTGTATCATTGTGTCTAATTTATAGGGAGTAGATGAGAAAATGGAATAACATAGAACTATTGATGGACGGGCAGAAAGAGCTGAAGGGACTGTTTCCCTGCTGGAAATTGGGTGCTCCACACAAAAATTGGCTGTTGCTGTCTATCCCAGAATATTGCCATGATTGTACTCAATAGGTTTTGCACAGTGCTTTGGAACCTCCTAAATCACCTTAAATTAAAAAGGCTATTGGAATGTTCCTTTCAAAATTGGCTTGATTCAGGTGTTCTCTTACGTAACTTCACATGAAGTCTATATTTTGATCATATAACCTGAATGGAAGACTAAAGGACAATATTTTGTTCTGAAATAAATTCACTTCACAATCACTGAGACAGGTCAAAAATTGAGATTCTCTGCATTTTTAATAGGAAGATGCTAATGAAAGTACAACTGCAAGAAGAAATAGATTTTAGCCATTTCTGGAAAAGACATTGAATGTGGAGAAATTCCACAAACTGAATGGGCTGGCAAAATACATATGGATATGTGACACCAATATGCAGAGGACAGGTGTGGTGCGCTAATTATTTTCATGGAAAAATAACGGTTCGAATTGGAGACAGGCATCCCAAAAATTGAATTATAGTGAAAATTCAAAATTGGAACATTTTTACATTGAGGATTTATTGTATTCTCTTGTGTATTAGGTTGTACTATTTGCAATTTAATTCCCCCAAGTTTGAGGCTACAATCACAACAGGTTAATTTATTTAAACCTATATTGTTAATAACATTGATGTAGTTTGATTTAATTTTCCCAAGAGAGAAGATAGAAAATAATAACTAGCCAGCAGAGGGCATAAGTTGTCGTCATCATAATCATAATCATAATCATATTTTATTAGCCAATTATGTTTTGCAACATATGGGGAATTTAATTTGCCTTACAGTCATACCAATAAAAGGAAACAGAACACACAAAATAGATTTTAACATGAACATCACCACAGTGACTTCTCTGCATTTTCACAGTGATGGAAAGCGAAAAAAAAAGCTCAATCTCTCCCTTCTTTGTCTTCCAGCGGTCGGAGGGCCTCTAACCTTCCGTCTCACTCCCATAGCCGGTGGCGGGCCTCCTCGTTGGGGCGATCAAGCTCCTGCACCGGAGGGGGAATCTCAGCTCCCCCGCGCCGGGCGATCTACCCCTGGTCGGGGCTAGTCGAACGTCGTGCGGCTTTTCGAGCTTCCCGATGTCGGTCTCAACCCAAGACTGCGAGCTCCTCGATGGTGAAATCCGCAAGCCACGGTTGGAGCGTCGATCCCAGGCAAGGGATCAGCTCTGATGGTAAGTCCACGACCCCGCGGTCAGGCTCAAAGTCAGTCCCGAGCGAGGCCCCCAGCTCCACGGTGTCAGGCCGCAGAGCGACCGGAGATCCGGAAAACAATCAATCTCCAGCAAGGTCATACTGTTAATGACAAATTATTTTAACAATCTCATGACCTCAGCTCCAACACTGGACATGGAATCTATCATAGACACTGCAGTTGAGGCATGGTAAGCTGGCATGAATACTGGAATGATGTTAGTCATGCAACTGGGTAATGTAGTGGTGGTGAATTGGGCAAGTAATCTGTAACCTGCAGAAGGGGAGTTCAAGTCCCACTCAGTACAAAATAAATTGGGGGAGGGGTTGATGTGGCTGTGTTTGCAATAAACTATTTTAGGGAGTGGCATAGTAATGCAGGGGGGTGGTACAGTGGCCCAGCAGTAGAGTTGCTGCCTTACAGCACCAGGGAGCAGGGTTTGATCTTGACTATGAATGCTGTCTATACAGAGTTTGTATGTTCACCCTGTGATGTGTATGGGTTTTCTCCGGGTGCTGCGGTTTCCTCCCAAAGAAGTACAGGTTTGTAGGCTAATTGGCTTCTGTAAATTGTAAATTGTTCCTTGTGTGTAAGATTGTGTTAGTGTACGGTGTGAAAGCTGGCCAGCGTGTACCCGGTGCACCGAAGGGCCTGTTTCCATACTCTGTCTCTAAAGTCGAAAGTCTAAAGTCTAAAGTAAAGTCTAACAATTTAATGATTGATAAAAATCACAAAAGTCATGGACACCATTCTAAGCTAACCCATCACGTCAGAACCAGAAGCATGTCTTTAGATAGACAAAAATGCTGGAGAAACTCAGCGGGTGAGGCAGCATCTATGGAGCGAAGGAAATAGGCAATGTTTCGGGTCGATTTCCGACTTCAGACTGATAGGTTTAGCTTCAAAGAATTTAATATGTGGCTCAAAGAATGGAGTGGGGGGAAACTGATTTCAATTCATGGGGCAATCATTGGAATCAGTAACATGGAAGGTGGAATTCTTGCATTCCAAGTAATTGTCACGTGTACCGAGGTACAGTGAAAAGCTTTTTGTCGCGTGCTAACCAGTCAGCAGAAAGACCATACATGATTACACTGAATCCATTTACAGTGTGTAGATACATGATAAGGGAATAATGTTTAGTGCAAGATAAAGCCAGTAAAGTCCGGTCAAGGATAGTAGTCTAAAAGGAAGATAGTAGTTCAGCACTGCTCTCTGGTTGTGGTAGGGTGTCATTATTATCGACTTCCTATCTCCCTCGCCCTAAACTAATCTCTGGAACACTTAAACACCAAAGATTCCTACATTAGATGCCTATTTATTGCTTTAAAGTTAGGAGATTCCTTTAAATCCTAACTTTGTGTGTCCGAGCAAATAGGATGACCAGATTTTAAACTGATATACTTTAAGAAGGACCAAGTTAGAGCATTCCAGAGAAAGAACAACATGACAGAATATGGTAGAAAAATAGTTAACAATGGCTTGAGCCTGACAGGAAGAAACATTGAATGCAAGCATGACTGGATGTCTAATTAGAATCAGAGCATTAAAAATTGGTAAGAAGACAAAACTGAATGCTCTTTATGACCGCGTTTTAAGGAATCTACTAACTTTAAAGCAATAAATAGGCATCTAATGTAGGAATCTTTGGTGTTTAAGTGTTCCAGAGATTAGTTTAGGGCGAGGGAGATAAGAAGTCGATAATAATGATACCCTACCACAACCAGAGAGCAGTGCTGAACTATTATCTTTCTTTTTGACTACTATCCTTGACCGGACTTTGCTGGCTTTATCTTGCACTAAACGCTATTCCCTTATCATGTATCTACACACTGTAAATGGATACAGTGTAATCATGTATTGTCTTTCTTCTGACTGGTTAGCATGCAACAAAAAGCTTTTCTCTGTACCTCGCTACACGTGACAATAAACTAAACTGAACTGAACTGAACACAAAGGAAACCAAGTAACATATGGTCCTTTCTTGCAAGACAACTTGCACAAGAGTAATGACAACTTTCTGCATTTGCTTAGGTGCTGGTGAGTGCTATCAAATATTGTGTAGTTGTCTAATCTCACTATCAAGGAGATGCTATACTTGCGATAGAGAGAAAATTGTTTCTGGAAAAAGGTTCTGAGCAGATACGCAATCTGCCCATTCCCTGCACAGATGCTACCCGACCTGTTGAGTTCCTCCAACATTTTACTTTTATACTGCAGTGAAGTTTCACTTGATTGATGCCAAATCTACAGTGTGAGGAGTGGTTAGGTAGAATAGGCCAATGCTTTTAAGGTTAGGAGTCATAATACAATTTAAAATGTGTAACATTCTTTAAGTGGCTTGATAGGATAGAACAGGGATCAGGTTCCTTTTGTCTGAGCTGTCCAGAATCAAGATTCACAATATCAGAAAAAAAGGTCAAACCATACAGGAGAAAGATGAGAAGAAATTTCCTCAGCCGGCAGGTAATGAATCTGTGAAGTTCCCTCCTAAGAGGGGAAAATAAGCTCAATTCTGAGATGGAAATGTTCAGATGTTAAGGAAACCAGGGTTAGTGCAGTGAAGTGGTTCTGGGGTAGAATTCCAGCCATAATATTATAGAACAAGTTCAAGTTCAAGTGAGTTTATTGTCATGTGTCCCTGATAGGACTGAAATTCTTGCTTTGCTTCAGCACACAGAACATAGTAGGCATTTACTACAAAACAGATCAGTGTGTCCATATATCAGTATATAAATACATACACACATGAATAAATAAACTAATAAAGTACAAATAACAGATAATGGGTTATTAATGATCAGAGTTTTGTCCGAGCTAGGTTTAATAGCCTGATGGCTGTGGGGAAGTAGCTATTCCTGAACCTGGTCGTTGCAGTCTTCAGGCTCCTGTACCTTCTACCTGAAGGTAGCAGGGAGATGAGTGTGTGGCCAGGGTGGTGTGGGTCCTTGATGATGCTGCCAGCCTCTTTGAGGCAGCAACTGCGATAAATCCCCTCGATGGAAGGAAGGTCAGGGCCGATGATGGACTGGGCAGTGTTTACTACTTTTTGAAGTATTTTCCTCTCCAGGGAGCTCATGTTGCCGAAACAAGCCACGATCCAACTGGTCAGCATGCTCTCTACTGTGCACCTATAACCATATAACCATACAACCATATAACAATTACAGCACGGAAACAGGCCCTCTCGGCCCTTCCAGTCCGTGCCGACCATTTGTTTTCCCCTAGTCCCATCTACCTGCCCTCAGACCATAACCCTCCATTCCCTTCCCGTCCATATACCTATCCACTTTACTTTTAAATGTTAAAATCGATCCTGCCTCCACCACTTCTGCTGGAAGCTCATGCCACACAGCCACCACCCTCTGAGTAAAGAAGTTCCCCCTCACGTTAACCCTAAACTTCTGTCCCTTAATTCTCATGTCATGCCCTCTTGTTTGAATCTTCCCTACCCTCAATGGGAAAAGCTTATCCACGTCAACTCTGTCTATCCCTTTCATCATTTTAAAGACCTCAATCAAGTCCCCCCTTAACCTTCTGCGCTCCAAAGAATAAAGACCTAACTTCTTCAACCTTTCTCTGTAACATAGTTGCTGGAACCCAGGCAACATTCTAGTAAATCTCCTCTGTACTCTCTATTTTGTTGACATCCTTCCTATAATTAGGCGACCAAAATTGTACACCATACTCCAGAATTGGTCTTACCAATGCCTTGTACAATTTTAACATTACTTCCCTACTCCTATATTCAATGCTCTGATTTATAAAGGCCAGCACACCAAAGGCTTTCTTTACCACCCTATCTACATGCGATTCCACCTTCAGGGAACTATGCACAGTTATTCCTAGATCTCTCTGTTCTACAGCATTCCTCAATTCCCTACCATTTACCATGTACATCCTATTTTGATTTGTCCTGCCAAGATGTAGCACTTCACACTTATCAGCATTAATCTCCATCTGCCATCTTTCAGCCCACTTTTCCAAATGGCCCAAATCTCTCTGTAGACTTTGAAAATCTACTTCATTATCCACAACACCACCTATCTTAGTATCATCTGCATACTTACTTATCCAATTTTCCACCCCATCATCCAGATCATTGATGTACATGACAAACAACAGTGGACACAACACAGATCCCTGAGGCACCCCACTGGTCACCGGCTTCCAACCTGACAAACAGCCATCCACCATTACTCTCTGACATCTCCCATTCAGCCACTGTTGAATCCATTTTGCTACTCCGCCATTAACACCCAAAGATTGAACCTTCTTAACCAACCTTCCATGGGGAACCTTGTCAAAGGCCTTACTGAAATCCATATAGACAACATCCACTGCTTTACCCTCATCAATTTCCCTAGTACCCGCTTCAAAAAATTCAAGAAGGTTTGTCAAACATGACCTTCCAGGCACAAATCCATGTTGACTGTTCCTGATCAGACCCTGTTTATCCAGATGCTTATATATATTATCTCTAAGTATCCTTTCCATTAATTTTCCCACCACTGACATCAAACTAACAGGTCAATAATTGCTAGGTTTATTCTTTGAACCCTTTTAAACAATGGGACAACATGCGCAGTACGCCAATCCTCCAGCACTATTCCCGTTTCTAATGACATTTGAAATATTTCTGTCATAGCTCCTGCTATTTCTACACTAACTTCCCTCAATGTCCTAAGGAATATCCTGTCAGGACCTGGAGACTTATCCACTTTTATATTTTTCAAAAGTGTCAGTACTTCCTCTTCTTTGAATCTCATAGTTTCCATAGCTACTCTACTTTTTTCCCTTACCTCACAGAGTTCAATATCCTTCTCCTTGGTGAATACCGAAGAAAAGAAATTGTTCAATATCTCCCCCATCTCTTTTGGCTCTGCAGATAGCTGCCCATTCTGGCTCTCTAATGGTCCAATTTTATCCCTCGTTATCCTTTTGCTATTAATATAGCTGTAGAAACCCTTTGGGCTTACTTTCACCTTTCTTGCCAAAGCAACCTCATATTTTCTTTTAGCCTTCCTAATTTCTTTCTTAAGATTCTTTTTACATTCTTTATACTCCTCTAGCACCTCATTTACTCCATGCCTCCTATAAATATTGTAGATATCTCTCTTTTTTCTAAACAAGTGTCCAATTTCCCTTGAAAACCATGGCTGTTTCCAATTTTTACTATTTCCTTTCAACCTAACAGGGACATAAAGATTCTGTACTCTTACAATTTCCCCTTTAAATGTCCTCCATTTCTCTTCTACATCCTTCCCATAAAACAAAGTGTCCCATTTCACTCCTTTTAAATCCTTACGCATTCCCTCAAAGTTAGCCTTTCTCCAATCAAAAATCTCCACCCTAGGTCCAGTTCTGACTCTCTCCATAATTATATTGAAACTAATGGTATTGTGATCACTGGTCCCGAAGTGCTCACCAATGCATCCCTCCGTCACCTGACCTGCCTCATTTCCTAACAGGAGGTCCAGCACTGCCCCTTCTCTGGTCGATACCTCTATGTACTTCCAATTCTCGCTCCCCATTTGGCGGTCTATAATACACCCTTAAAAGTGTTGCTACACCGTTCCCACTTCTCAGTTCCACCCAAATAGCCTCCCTAGACGAGCCCTCTAATCTATCCTGCCAAAGCACTGCTGTAATATCCTCTCTGACAAGCAATGCAACACCTCCACCTCTGGTCCCTCCAATTCTATCACACCTGAAGCAACGAAATCCTGGAATATTTAGTTTCCAATCACAGCCCTCCTGCAACCATGTTTCACTGATTGCCACAACATCATATTTCCAGGTGTCAATCCAGGCTCTAAGTTCATCTACCTGTCTTACAATGCTCCTAGCATTAAAATATACATTAAAATATGCACCTGTAGAAGTTAGAGAGAACAGCAGCGCAGGAACAAAGGGCCCCAAGATCTATTCCTGCTATTGTTTCTTGTGTGATGGGATGGTTGCAGTCATTATACACCAGTTGATATTTCTCGTTATTGAAGTCAATGCAGGACAACATTACTGAGGCATCTAATGGTAATATCAGCACTCCGTTCTGTCTTGTTGGTTAACGGCAAGCCGGGTTAGGCCAACGTGGCCATTTGATCTGGTACATAACACCCATATCACTTTTGTTCGCTTTTTAATATCTGGAAAACTAAACACAAACGTCTATAGAATAAAGCTGCATCAATTAGCCTACAGAGGACGAAATGTACATAGTGGACATCAATGTGAAAATAGGGAATAAATAGTAATCCCATTAAATGTTAGATTTGATAATCGACACACAATAACACCGTATATATTCTTTCAATCTCGTTAAAATATGAAAAAAAAAATCCAGCAATACCCACATTTTATATTCGGTCGCTATTTGGCCTTGGTATGCAAACATTTATATATTGAGCACCATTGTTCTGCGTATAAAGCAAGTGATCCGTCCCTTGCTCCGATCAATGTCACACATACATTTGTTTCATCTAACAGCCAAGGTTCCACTTGCAGATTCCTCTACACTTTTAGATCTGATGACAAAACTTTGTCATAACTTTCCACCATATTAGAAAATGACGAGATTTACGAATGCACTCACCAGGGGAATACGTAATTGATCATTTAAAAAATGGTCCAAAAAACGCACAAAGTTGCGGAATCTTACAACGTGTGGATAATTTAATGCGCATGAGAGCACACACTCGCCGTTAAATTGGAGCAAGTATTGAACATTACTGAATAATGTATTGAATAAGTAGTTTAATCATTGCCTAATTTTAAAACGTACATAATTTTGTTCAATGATCTCGGGCGATTCCAATTAATAATTAGTGGTTTAGATAGTAGGACAGAAAATAAAGGCCCCCACATCATTTATTTTAGGCGTGACCTTTTATTTCATTATCAGTGCAAGCCATCGTTGTATCTTTCTACAGGTCATATTTTATGTGGATTCTGAACATTTAGTAAAGTCGACTGAAAGGATGGGAAACAAGAAGACATAGTTTACTATCATATTTATTGGAATAATAAAAAAAAACAAGGGCTATATAAGAATTGAAATGTATTTACAGTTTGTATTCTAGCAACCGTAGTTCTATAAGGAAACTCTATTCATTATTTCAGTATTTCAAAATCGGAACCTTGAATGATCGTGGTGTTAGGTTATGGAGACTCGAATACAAAAACTAAATATCACTCCGATTATATAATAGACGACATTGATACGATAATAAAATAACCGCCTCCCTACCTACGGGATATTTTCACTCCGAGTAGTTCAGTAGAATAGCATACCATTTTTAGTGTAAACGCCTGGTATACATGCTTATTAAGTTCGTACAGAAGCCCAACGCCGATTTAGATGTTGACGATGTTTCACTTGATAGCTAATGCCATAATGGTCGATTTTCCCAAGTCACCGGGAACAAATAATTTACGCAGACATGGGTGCTTTAGTGTTTGTATTCAATTGTTTGCCAAAGAAGATAGACGCAAAATGCTGGAGTAACTCAACGGGCCAAGCAGCATCTGAGGGGGAAAGGAATAGGTGACGCTTCGGGTCGAAACACTTCTTCAGATTCATGTCCTCAGTTTAGCAATGAGCATCGTGTGTGTGGCATAAATAAATAATCTCTTTGATAGTAGAGGAATCTTTCCATTCATCAGACAAGCATACTATGATATTATTCTAACCTTCAGGTCCTGAAGCATTGACTCTTTTTTCACCGATGCATTTTTTCACTTACGCATTTTCAGCGTTGGTTCCCCACTATTGTAATAATTTGTTTTGTAACCTCGCCAACACTTCTAAATGTATACGAGAACACGTGTTCGGTCAACAGAAGATCAAACGCTCTTCCACTATTTCTTAGTCAACATTAAAATATTGTTTTTCTTAAAGATAATCTTTGCACACACAATCCTAAACTAAGAAGTAGGACCAAGAAATCTGCAGCTGCTGGTTTACAAAAAAAAACATAGTCCCGACCCGAAACGTCACCTACCCTTCTGCTCCTGTGTTGCTGCCTGACCCGCTGTTACTCCAGCACTTTGTGCCTTTTTAGTCCTAACTGACACCGTTTTCTCTCGATGGTCCCGGGGCCTGGAATAATCAGCCTATCCTGTCAAAGGCATAATTATTAAGTGCCGACCTACACTTAAAAACTTAATGAAAATATAGATCTTTGAAAAAAAATCGCGGAAAGGCAAATCATGGAATAGGAACACGAAGCTGCGTAAAGCAAAGAGGACTGATCTGTTGTATTGTACCTACGCAAAAGCTGATTTAAAGTTTCACGTTTGTGCATAACCCAGCAACAGGAGGATTGCTTCTTATCTCAAGCGATCGACCCAGATTGTACAATGTAGGATGGAGGGACATAAGCTCATGAATGCACTTTTGTTTCGTTCATGAAGTGCTAACTTTCTTTCATGAGGACCGCAATACTTTGCTTTAGTCATGTGTTATATTTAAACGTGTAAATTAAAATATTGATCCTTACTCAAGATGGACACAAAAAGCTGGAGTAACTCAGCGGGGCAGGCAGTATCTCTGGAGAGAAGGAAGCAGACGCTTCGGGTGGAGACCCTTCTTGGCTGATCCTTACTACCTTAGTATTTACAAATATCAAACAATATTAATGTGTACATCTAAGGAACACAATAAGTGGTTTAGCTTAGTTTGTAAGGTAACTAGGAAGACAAATGAAAATGTTAATACATTTACAATCTAGAAATTAGATTGTAGATCATCTTACTTCGAAGACATGGGGTTTGGTGAAAAAATTGATAACACACTCATTTAACCTGTTGCATTCCTTTTGCCTCTCATTTTTTCCATCCATTTAATTTCGGCTCCAGCTTCACAAAATTATTCAGCCTAGATATTTGGAACTCGATATCACTCACTCCATTGTCTATGCGCTCCTGGGAAAGTGAGGGTTGGTTGTGCAAAATCACAATTAATAGATTACTAAAAAAAACAAGTAAATTCCTGCAGAAAAGTTCACTGTTTGCTCTTGTGAGTGTTTCTCACTGCAAATCAGGAATATAAATGTTTCGGTCATGAGTGCACTTAGCTATTCTGTGTTCGATCCTATGCAGCTGTTAAGATATACATTTGACTTAATGATTTAACTTTGCATTTTGGGAGCTTAAAACACAACGTAATCTGCGATTCGGTGAACAAATACCAAGGGTTGTGTTAGACATCATTGTCTAATTTAGTAGCTCAGCATATATCAGCGTATACAAATCAGTAAACACTTCTTACGTATCAAATTTAGAGATAACCCAGTGGAATGTCTATGCTAAGAACAATAACCAGAAAATAACGAAGTTGCTAAAAATAATAAGCAAGAAGTCAAAAGATCCTTACCACTGCAAACAAGCATTGCATTTCTAGATCTGTTGGTTTCAACCTCTGCGACTGACATTTGACGCTCTTTCTGCGTGAAGTTTTAAGCCAGCACATGTGCACAGATCCTATATATACACGTTTCCTTCCTAAAAACCCACTGCACATACGGCTCAAGGAAAGGGTTGCTTGGAGCAAACAATTAATCTGCATTGAATTTGAACCAATTCTCGTGATTCACTTTAGGAAAATACTTGCAGATAGCTATTGAAATCACCCGCAGCTATCGCACGTACATTTATTCTTCTGACCATGTAATATACATTGTCATTTTGACATGCCTACCATTTCATTTCTGATAGCACCTCCACATCACTTCAATTCACTCATTTTTACCCTGCGGTAATTGCAGAGACCAGAGCTTTGCGGTAAAATCAGCATCTGAGTCCACAATGAAGATGGTGAAAGTTGTAATTGTAAAGATGTAGTCTTTGATAAGGAGCCCCCACTGACTCGCTGTCTCCCCCAAATCAATATTCTTTAACCCTGCCTTTTAACAGACCCTGCAAAGTCTTTAATCAATTTAGCACCTCCCTATTCCCGTGTAGTATACCACCTTTTGGCAAAGAATATTGTGGTTAATTGAATTGGCATACACATATATAACAATTATATATATGTATACTGTGTGTGAAAATGTTTGAAGCAAGATCTAGATACTGACATATGTGAAGGGGTCCAAAAAACCAATAATAGAAAATTAAACCAAAAAAAAACAACTTTTTGAAGTGTTCCATCTTTCAATGTGGCACTGTTTGCATCCTTTCAATATTTAAAATTGTTTCATGATCAGCTTGATCTCAAACACATCATGATTGAAAGAAAACCGCACAACATAAGGTGAATATGTCCCCACACTAAAAACAATGGGGGCAAGTTGGCAGAAATTCAAAATGAAAATGCAATGAAATAGTGTTATCACGCACCTCTTTAAAAATGACAGTATATTAGTTACGGTATCCATTGGAGATTCGAGGATATCCTTGTTACAAGGAACGGGAAGGTTTTAACATGAGAAGGACAGTTCTTCTGTAATTTTTTAAAATTATTCTTCTCACCCAGATACTTCTAATTTAAAATAATCTCTAAGGACCCTTCATTATTAACCATCTGCTGCTTAATATTTTTCATTCCAGTAAATTAATGAAACCTCATTAAGTTCAGATGGGTTTTTTTCAGTTGGGTACTGTCACTTCTGGTGTATTGGAGGTTGAGGTGTGACTTACTAGAAGTATATAAAATTATGAAAAGCATAGATAGGGCAGACAATCAGAATATTTTTCCCAGGTGAAAATGTTCAACATTAGAGTCAATAGATATGTGAGAGGGGGAAAGTTTAATGGAGATGTGTGGGGCAGGTTTTTACACAGAGTGTGGTGGGGCCCGGAATGCATTGCCAGGGGTGGTGGTGGAGACAGATACAACAGTGGCTTTTTAAGGAGCTTTTAGATAGGGACATGGACGTTGAAGGAATAGAGGGATATGGATCGTGTGCAGGCAGCAGAGATTAGTTTAGCTTGGCATCATATTCAGCGCATAAACATTGTGGGGCTGAAGAGCCCGTTCCTGTGCTGTATGTTCTGTGTGCTAAACCTTAAATCAAAGTATCAGAAGAAATTATGTAACATTGGAAATTAATATGATGCCCTCATCTTGAACATAGAAGTTGCTTTGCTGTTACCCAGTGGAGTTAATGTGAACTTGGACTCTGTGGATTTATGTCGGAAAACTAACTTTTCATAACAAAAGAAACAAAAGAAACAATTCCGAGAACGAAATAATCAATTTTATGGGTGCAATATGGTTATTATCTGTAGCAGATGTCTGCTTTCGGGTAAGCTAAAACACTTTTTTTTTAGTCGGGTAACCTTGTTATGATGATGATTTACTGCCTATCTTTGTATTTATACTTTTTATGGTTATTAATATACCTGCAAAGCTGCAGCATATAAGAATTCCATTGTTCCGGTCCTGGTGCATAAAACAATGAAACATTCATGACTCTTGACTCTTGAATCAGGTCAAAGATCAGTCTGAATTTCTATTTATAAAATGCAAATTTTGTTTGCTATGGGAAAAGCAAATCATTGCAATTTTGTTTGAATTTAACTGTGTACCTTTAATAGTTATAACCTACACTATATGGTGTTGTGTATGGTTTTACAGCATGATCTGCTGATGGTAAGAGCAAGTCTGTAGGCGAAAACAATAGCATTTGGCTGGAGGTTGCCAATAGAGTCAATTCAGGAGCCTACTGTCTTGTTCATAGATCCATAGCCAGAGAGTTGTGGTCATATAATAAACAGAGTAAATACAATGATAGATCCATCAGTAGTTTGATAATGCATCATTGCCACTCCCCCACTCTAGTCTCTCAAGTTTGCTGCATGACATTTATCCTCGTTTTACCTCTTTTTGGTAACCGCCTGGCAAATTTCCCGTGCCACTTGATAAGTTTCAATACATTAATCAACATTGAGCAAAAGAGGCGGTGAACAGATTTGGATATTTGGAGGAATGCTTTGTTTTGTTGAAGGGCCAAGAGCATATTGGCTTTTCTATGCCAGGGACTGATAAAACTGAAATGAATTCTGCAGAAATAAGGGGATCCGGGGCATCCCCGGTTATAATGTTCACTGCTACTGGTGCTTATTCCATATAGGTAATAAACATCATTACTTTTTCCTCCTCTGAATTACATACAATATTCTGAGCTCTGTTACTTGTTCCTCTCGCTGGTCCAAAGGTCGTTATAGCACAATGTTGGTCAGATTGTACCATACCTTGCCTATCTTGGATACCCTGCCAATGGTCAACGGATGTGAGCCTTCTTCACGGGTAGTATCAACTTCACTCCTTGAGTCCACAAAATCCACTTTGGATGCAAAGAGATCAGGGATGGTGGAGAGCCAAAGAGCTTTGACTGATTCCACAGAAGTGTGAATCAACAATTGGACAACATAACCATATTATGTAAAAGTCATAGAGTCATACGACAGGAAATGGGTCCTTCGGCCTAATTGTCCATACCGACCAAAATGTCGCATCTCATCTTGCCCACGTTTGTCCCATATCCCACTAAACCTTTCCTATCCACGTACCTGTCCAGGTGTATTTTAAATGTTGTTCTGGTATCTGCCTCAACTGCCACCACTGGCAGCTCATTCCATATACAGACCATATTCTGAGTGAAAAGTGACCCGTCTGGTTCATATTAAATCTTGCCCCTCTTACCTTAAACCTATGTCTTCTGGTTTTTGATTTCCCCTTACCCTGGATAACAGTCTCTGTGCATAATCTTCACATAATCTCTTCCCCTCATGATTTTAAACACCTCTATAAGATCACCCATGAGCCTCCTGCGTTCCAAGGAATAAGGTCTTAGCTTGCCCAAATCTAGGCTCTCAAGCTGCTGTATTCTCTTCGAAGGTAAAGAGAGAAAATGGAATGGCTAGGATGACAGTCATCCTTGATGATACTTTCAGCTTTCCTGCTGCAATGCACTATGAAGATGGACCGGATAGATAGAAATGATGAGCCTGGGATGGACTGGGCTGTTCACCACTTCCTGCCGATCCAGGCAGTCAGGACCAGAACATTTGCTATGCCAGTGCGAGATGCATCCTATCAAAATACTTTCTATGGTGCATTGGTAGAAGTTTGAGAGAATCCTTGTGGACATACTGAATCTTCTCTGACACCTAAGAAAGAAAATATGCTGAAGATAGACACAAAATGCTGGAGTATCCTGGCGGGCCAGGCAGCATCTCTGGAGAGAAGGAATATGTGGCTCTTCGGGTCAAGATCCTTCTTTCTACACAAAGTAAATATGCTGATACACTTTATTGATCACCATACCTGCATTAAGGGATTTAGATTCAGCATTTCCAGAAGCATTCTCTTAAACTTCTACAAATGAGCTATAGAAAGTATTTTGATGGGATGCATCTCAGACTGGTACAGTAAATGTTCTACTTTTGACCATTGAGAATCATGTGGATATCTAGAAATCTAAAACTGTTGACCATCTCTACAGTAGCTTTGCAGATGTGGACATGGTTGTGTCACAACTGGCTCACATATCCAATGTTTTTTTAGCATCTACAAAACACAAACTGGGAATACAACATGGAACATAGAAGAGTGAACAGGCCATAATGTCCATGCCGAACATGATGCCCAATTAAACAAATCTTCTCTCTCTGCACATAATCTATATGCCTCCATTTCCTGCATACCATTGTGCCTGCCTAAAAACCACTTAAATGGGACTATCACATCTGGCCACACCACCACCCTTGCCAGTGTGTTCCAGGCACCAACCAATCTCTGTGTCAAAAAAAATGCCATGCACATCTCCTTCAAGCTTTGCAACTCTCACTTTAAAGCCATGTCCTCCAGTCTTTAACATTTTCATGTGATAGAATATCTAACAGACCTGGATATGCAAATGGTTGGCATCACATAAAACATAGAAACATAGAAATTAGGTGCAGGAGCAGGCCATTCGGCCCTTCGAGCCTGCACCGTCATTCAATATGATCATGGCTGATCATCCAACTCAATATCCTGTACCTGCCTTCTCTCCATACCCCCTGATCCCTTCAGCCACAAGGGCCACATCCAACTCCCTCTTAAATATGGCCAACAAACTGGCCTCAACTACCCTCTGTGGCAGAGAATTCCACAGATTCACCACTCTCTGTGTGAAAAACGATTTTCTCATCTCGGTCCTAAAAGACTTCCCCCTTATCCTTAAACTGTGACCCCTTGTCCTGGACTTCCCCAACATCGGGAACAATCTTCCTGCATCTAGCCTGTCTAACCCCTTAAGAATTTTGTAAGTCTCTATGAGATCACCCCTCAATCTTCTAAATTCCAGCAAGTACAAGCCGAGTCTATCCAGTCTTTCTTCATATGGAAGTCGTGCCATCCCAGGAATCAGTCTGGTGAACCTTCTCTGTACTCCCTCTATGGCAAGAATGTCTTTCCTCAGATGAGGAGACCAAAACTGTACGCAATACTCCAGGTGTGGCCTCACCAAGACCCTGTACAACTGCAGTAGAACCTCCCTGCTCTTGTACTCAAATCCTTTTGCTATGAATGCCAACATACCATTTGCTTTCTTCACAGCCTGCTGCACCTGCATGCCTACTTTCAATGACTGGTGTACCATGACACCCAGGTCTCGATGCATCTCCCCTTTTCCTAATCGGTCACCATTCAAATAATAGTCTACCTTCCTGTTTTTGCCACCAAAGTGGATAACCTCACATTTATCCACATTATACTGCATCTGCCATGCATTTGCCCACTCACCCAGTCTATCCAAGTCATCCTGCAGCCTCCTAGCATCCTCCTCACAGCTAACAGTGCCCCCCAGCTTCGTGTCATCCGCAAACTTCTAGATGTTGCATTTAATTCCCTCGTCCAAATCATTAATTCCCTCGTCCAAATCATTAATTTCCCTCGTCCAAATCATTAATTTCCCTCGTCCAAATCATTAAGTTTCATCCAGTTTCATCCAGTTTCAGCACACAATGATTGCAGTGTGTATCATTCGCAAGATGTATTACGGTGACTTGCTAGGGTTTCTTTGACCTGATTTCCCAAACCCACGCCCTCTACCATGTTGTAGGAAGTGACAACAATGCGTGGGAATACCACCACTTCAAACCACCCTCCTGGGAGGAAATGTCAAAGAGCAGAGGGCATGGCTTTAAGGTGAGGGGAAACAAATAAAGGAGATTTGTGGATAAGCATTTTACACAGAGAGTGGTAGGTGTCTGGAATGCACTGTCAGGAGAGGTGGTGGAAGCAATGTTTAAGAGGCATTTAGACAGGAACATGCACAGTCAGGGGATGAAGGGATTTTAGACCATGTGCATTCAGATGGAATCTATTTATTGGTATCATCATCAGCACAGTCATCATGGGCAGAGGGGTCTGCTGCTTTGTTATATTGCTGTCTATTCTAAAGCCGAACAGTTAGAGAATAAAGGTTTGAAACATTTAAAGAAAGCCAAGCATTGACCTGGGAGGAGTTGTCTAAAGGGTTAGTCAAAACAAGCCTATGTTGTGCTCTAAGAAAACTGAAGGAAAGCAATGTGGCATAGAGCCAAGGGATGGAGTGAAGCACCATGGCAGTGACTAGGAACTTGACATCTGCATATTTTTAAAGGGTCAACTTTAAGAGACATAATTAGAATACAGAGGGTTTTCTTTATGTGTCATGGATTCACCAGGCTGGGCATTTATATATTTCACTGTTGGTCAACAAATGAAGCAGGGAGGACCAGAATATTAGGGTAGTTTAGTTCAGAGATACAGTGAAGATTCAGGCCCCTTGTCCCACCGAGTCTGCGCTGACCAACAATCACCCATACACTAGTTCAGTGGTTCTCAACCTTGCTTGCCCCATGCACCCCTTTCACCATATGTCAGAATATCATTCCCCCCCCCCCCTCCTTTCCAAGATTGTCTGCCTCAAAAAGTGCATTCCAAATAATATGCAAAGGCAATAAAAAGATCAACATTCTAACAGTTTGAGTTTGCTAATCTGTGGTCCCAATTCCCCCCCTGAAAACCTGAAATCCCCCCCTGGGGGGAAATCCCCCCCTGGTTGAGAACCCCTGCACTAGTTCTATCCTACACACTAGGGACAATTTACAGAAATTAATTAACTTCCAAACCTGTACTTCTTTGCAACATAGGGGGAAACCGGAGCACCCAGAGAAAACCGATGCGGTTACAGGGAGAATGTGCAAAGTTTGTATAGACTGCACCCATGGTCTGGATCGAACCGGGGTCACTAGTGCTGTAAGACAGCAATTATACCGTTGTGCCACAGTGGTGCCCTTCAGGCTCTATGTTGGAACCCTAGTCTAACTATAATCATGAGACTGAGAGTCAGACTTGCTAATAAAATAACAAACTAATCAAGAAACAAGAGAATTGTGAGATGTTCCAGATAATAAAAGCACTATTCTGATTCTGGTATTAGATCAAAACCATCTATTATGAGTAAGCCGAATAATTTTGACAATAGCTGGGCAACGTTAGAACAATGGGGTATTCACAAACTTTGAAAGCAGCAAGAGATTCAGTTCAGAGAAAGCATGGGGGTGCCATTTCAGGTAAGTTTTTCAATAAAGGGTGACACAGTGGCGTAGCGGTAGAATTGCTGGAGTCCCGAGTTTGATCCTGACTATGGGTTCTGTCCGTGCGCAGTCTCTATGTTCTCCCTGTGACTGTGTGAGTTTTCTCCGTGTGATCTGGTTTCCTCCCATATTCCAAAGAGCTTAATTGGCTTCTGTAAAATTGCCCCTAGTGTGATGGTTATGTAACTGGGATAACATAGAACTAGTGTTCAGGTGATTGTTGGTTGGCATGGACTCGATGGGCTGAAGTACCTGTTTCCACATTGTATCTCTAAACTCTAAACATACATGTTACTAAAAGAGCCCACAAACAAGTTGGGAGATGCTCGAGGTGAAGAGCTGCATCTCCCAGAGGTGGTATCAAACCCTGTGATGATAAAAAGGCATTAAGTCCTGGAATAACTCATTGAGTTAGGTAGCATCGCTGGAGAAGATGGTTAGGTGACATTTTGGGTCAGGACCCTTCTTCGGACTGCAATGTCAAGGTCCTGTGATGACAAGGTTGAAACTGCACAAGATCTCATGTAGTGTTTGTTGTCGCCAATACTTTTGCTTTTTACATGAATTTTTGCACAGACTAAATCAAGTTTGGATTTAGTATGATGATTTGAGAGAGGAATGCATTGTTACATGGAAGCTATTCAAAATCTCTGAAGATCCTCTGAAGGATGGTGCAGCAGACATGGACTTAATTATGCCATGGTGTAGCAAGAGTGCTATGGTACAGACAGCAAACAGATTGAAAACTTTGGAGTTTATTAAGAAAGGGGAAGTCAGAGGAGATGAGCTCATAACTTCAAAGGTGGCAGCAGGAGAGAAGTTCCAGTGCCCACAATGAGTCAGAATGGGAATCAAAATACAAAGCAGTGTGAAAGTAGAGATGCAAACAATGAGAATTTCAAGAAATAGAGTCTGTGAGGGTTGTGTTGTTTCCCTGGCAAGATACCAAACAATGCAATCAATATTAGTCTGAAGAAGAGTCTGATAAAGTGATCATGGATTTATGTGGGATATCATATTTGACAAATAGGTTGGACAATTTTGAAGGTTATAGTTTATAAGTGTATAAGAGTGTCAACAGATGTTAAGATGTTAAGTCTGAAGAAGGGTTTCGACCCGAAAGGTTGCCTATTTCCTTCGCTCCATAGATGCTGCCTCATCTGCTGAGTTTCTCCAGCATTTTTGTCTACCTTCGATTTTCCAGCATCTGCAGTTCCATCTTTTTTTTCTTCTTTTTTTTCTTTTTTTTAAATTTTTGTTAGAAGTAAGTACAATAGTGTGGTACTTGAGTACCTAATACTTACATACACATTGCCATTCTTGTACAACTTCGTATTTTTAATTTAATAATAAAAGAACAGTGAAAGAAAAAAGAAAAGATGAAAAGCTAAAAAGATTGAAAGAAAAAGAGAAAGTAGAGAAAAGAGAGATTAGGAGTGATATACCTATTTCGTATTTTTGCCGATCCGTCACCCGGTTCGGAACCATTTAATTTCTAAGGTTGTGTTGTGTGCACCATATGTTTGTAAAAAGTTGATAAAAGGAGACCAAGTCTTTAAGAATTGGTCTACTTTGCCTAGTAGGAGGAATCTCATTTCCTCAAGATGAACGTTTTCGAATATTTGAAATCCACATTTTGAACGTTGGCGTGGTTGCGTTTTTCCAGAATTTGAGTATAAGTTTTTTTGCTGTTATTAAACCGTAATTAAGAAGAGCTCCTTGGAATATAGTTAGTTTACTTCCCTCTTCCATTGATCCAAAGTGAAGTTCCTTCTTAAACAATATATAAATCTAACTATTGTTATTAATATGATTTATTATTCTTTGTGTATAATGTTGTATCAACTGTTTAATGGGGCTGTCCCACTGTACAAGCTAATTCAAGAGTTCTCCCGAGTTTCCCCTAATTCAAACTCGGAGAATTACAGTATTAGTCGCTCGGAGGTACTCGGGGCTATCGTGGACATTTTTCAACATGTTGAAAGATCTTCACGAGTCTTCCCGAGCTTACCGCATTTCCCGAGTACCTGCCGTTAGCGTTATGAGCTGCTAAGAGACGACCCGAGCCCCGACATACACGCTACGTACATTCTATGTGCTTACCACGAGTTTGATTTTTTTTTAAACTCGGGAGAGCTCTTGAATTAGCTCGTACAGTGGGACAGCCCCTTAATGCAAATGGGTGCTGATGATCCAGATTCTATTATACAAACTTTTCAAAGTATTGAAGACAAATTTGTCAAGCCAACGGTTGTGCAGTAGAGAATGAGATCAAATTTGTATGTGATAAATGATGCAATGGAACTTCTGGTGCTCAAGAGTTGATACTTTAGTGAAGTCAAGTGCAAGTTGCAGTTCAGTGTTCATTGAGCAGAGACCAAGAGAATTTGTGGTCACAATTGGATGAATACACAGTTCTATGTCAACATAAATAGTTAACCATTTATTTATTTTCAGATGTGTAAATAGTTGAAAGTTAATTTGAGCTTATTTCCTTTTTTAATGAGGAAGAAGAGCAATATATTTACATGTTATGCTTAACATTAAGAACTGAGTTGTGAGGCATGACTTTGAACAGGATTATTTTAAGTTAGAGATACATGGAAACAGGCTGTTCGGCCCACCGAGTCCATGCTGACCAACGCACTAGGAACAATTCACAGAAGCCATTTTACAACTTACAAACCTGCATCTTTGGAATGTGGGAGGAAACTGGAGCATCCAGAGTAAACCCACCCTTTCACAAGGTTTATTTTAGAGATACAGCGCAGAAACAGGCCCTTCGGCCCACGGAGTCCACGCCGACCAACGATCCCCGCACACTAACACTATCCTACACGCACTGGGGGACAACTTTACATTTATACCAATCCATTTAACCTACAAACCTGTTCGTCTTTGGAGTGTGTGAGGAAACCGAGTATCTCGGAGAAACCCATGCAGGTCATGGGGAGAACGTACAAACTCCGTGCAGACAACTCCGTGGTTGGGATCGAACCCGGGTCTCTGGCGCTGCATTCGCTGTAAGACGCTGGAAGGAGAATATACAAGGAGAACATGCTAACTCCATACAGACAGGCAGCACCCATTCTTCCGCTGTGCCGCTGTGCCACCCTTGTTGGTTCAAGGAGCTCATAGTTGTAGGAAAGTAGCTTGTTCTTGAACCTGGTGGTGTGGGATCTAAGGCTTCCATAACTCTTGTCAATAGTAGCATTGGGGTGAGGACTTTGGCTGAATGGTAGATATTCTTGATGATGGATGGACGGCACCTTCCTGAGGCAGCCCCTCATGTTGGTTTCATCAGAGGGGCAGGATATGCCCATTAAGGACTTGGCTGAGCCCACCACTCTCTGCAGTCTCTTGTGTTGCTGTGTGTTGGAATGGCCATACTAGACAATGATGCAACCAGCCAGGATATTTTCTACAGTACATCTGTAGAGATTGGTGAGAGTATTCAGAGATATGCTGAATCGCTGTAAACTTCTATTAAAGGAGAGAACCTTCCTCATGATTACATATATGTGTTGTACCTATCTAAATATTGTAATTGCCTTTACCATTTCCTCTGGCAGCATGTTCCTTGTACGCACCACCTACTGTGTGAAACACATGCCCTCATATCATTTTATATATTTTTCCCTCTCACTGTAAACCTATGTCCTCTAGTTTTAGACTTTCCTATATTGGAAAAAAGACCGTGGCTATTCACCTTATTTATTATTATTATTATTATTATTATTATTATTATTATTATTATTATTATTATTATTATTATTATTAACATTATACTTATGAGCGCCTTTCAACGACTCAAGGACTCCTTACAAAATTTAATAATCAGATTACAAAACATATAAGCAGAATAAAACAAGAAACAAAAAATAGTAGTGACCACACACAATTCAAAGAGAGAGCAGCGGCAGCTAAACGCACCACGTTCACTCTCCCTTCTGGCAGCCGTCTTGGAGACAAAACAATCAAAACACCTTTTAACATTGCACATCCACCACAGTGACTCCTACACACTCCTCACTGTGGTGGAAGACAAAATATAGTTAGAAACATAGAAACATAGAAATTAGGTGCAGGAGCAGGCCATTCGGCCCTTCGAGCCTGCACTGCCATTCAATATGATCATGGCTGATCATCCAACTCAGTATCCTGTACCTGCCTTCTCTCCATACCCCCTGATCCCTTCAGCCACAAGGGCCACATCCAACTCCCTCTTAAATATGGCCAACAAACTGGCCTCAATTACCTTCTGTGGCAGAGAATTCCACAGATTCACCACTCTCTGTGTGAAAAACGATTTTCTCATCTCGGTCCTAAAAGAATTCCCCCTTATCCTTAGACTGTGACCCCTTGTCCTCAACTTCCCCAACATCGGGAACAATCTTCCTGCATCTAGCCTGTCCAACCCCTTAAGAATTTTGTAAGTCTCTATGAGATCCCCCCTCAATGTTCTAAATTCCAGCGAGTACAAGCCGAGTCTATCCAGTCTTTCTTCATATGGAAGTCGTGCCATCCCAGGAATCAGTTCTAGTCCTTCCCCTTGCTCTTCCGCGGTCGTGGGCCTCGAGCCCCCGTCGACGGGATGATCTTGACTCCCGTAGCCGGTGTTTGGGCCCTCCGCATCGAGGTGCTCCACTCCCGCATCAGGGGGTTGTCAGCTCCCCCGCGCCGGGCGAACGAACCTCGCGTCGGGGCTGGTCGAGCCTACCACGGCGTTGGAGCTCCCGACTAGCCTCGCCCCGAGACTGCGATCCCTTGATGATAAATTACGCGCTGGTCCCCTTCATAATTTTATAAACCTGCATAAGGTGCTCATCAGGCTTTATTTCTTTTTTTTTTTTTTATATTTTTTTATTAGAAGCAAGTACATAATAAAAACATTTCATGTGTAACAGTCATACATTACTAATATTGTCAATATTATCAATTATTTAATAACTGCTTCTATATATTTTTTATTTTCTATCTATATAGAAAATAAAAAATAAATAGAAGCAGAGTTATTATATAGAAAATAATAAGGAGTGAGAAAAAAAACCCAAGAAGGTATAATAAAATAGAATGGAATAATTTACTAATAATACATCATTGGAGATATGTTCGTAAATTATAAAATATAACTCTTCATCTAATCCTTAATTCGGGTTTCAGTCAAGTTCTCGTGCCGAACCAGTTTGCCCCTTCAGATAATCAATAAATGGAGACCATATTCTGATAAAAAGTTCTTGTTTGTCCATTAAGACAAGTCTGATTCTTTCCAAATGTAAGGTCTCCGACATTTCCATAATCCACAGTTTGATTGTGGGGGTTATAGGACCTTTCCAAAATTTGAATATTAATTTTTTCCCAATTATTATACTATAGTCGATAAAGTTGCTTTGGCTTGTAGTAAGTATTTGACATTGTTCTAATATTTCTAATATTATTAATTTTGAGTCGGAGTCCAATTGGGTGTTGACAACTTCCGAAATTATCTTAAAAATTTCCGTCCAAAAGTTTTTAATTTTTATACAATTTACAAATGTATGAGTTAAGTTAGCCTCTAAATGCTGACATTTTTCGCAGATAGGAGATATATTTGGGAAGATTCTATTTAATTTCGTTTTTGAGTAATGTAATCTATGTAATACTTTAAATTGTATTAAAGAGTGTCTGGCATTTAACGAGCATTGATGTATATGTTGTAAGCTTTCGTCCCAAATATCTTGCATTATTGTTCGTTTTCCCATGTTTGCCAATATATTTCCGTCATTGGTGCCTCACCGTCTAATAGGATGTTATAGATATAAGATATTAATTTTTCTGTATTAGGATGCTTATTCAAACATTCATCAAGAGTTTCTGGATCTCTAGTTCTGTAATCCTGTGTATTTGATTTAGCATAATCTCTAAGTTGTAGATATCTGAAATAGTCATTTGAGTGAAGTAACTCCTGAAATGAAAGAAATGTACCTTTCCTATAGAGATGACCCATCTTTTCAATTCCGTGATTTTTCCATTGTAAAAAAACTTTATCCAACATTGAAGGTTTAAATGCAGGGTTGTTTACAATGGGGAGAAAGAATGATAGATTATCCAATTTTAAAATCTTTTTTAATTGTTTCCAAATTCGTATACCACTGTACATTATAGGGTTTTCACTATAGGTTTTTTTTGCTCAATTTAGTGGTAGCGAACAGAATCGAACCAATTTCAAAGAGTAAACAGTCTTCCTTTTCCATTTTTAACCAGTGTTGTTGCTGGTCCAATTCTTCCAACCAGAAGTTCATATTTTTAATGTTAACTGCTCAGAAATAGAACATGAAATTTGGTAAAGCTAAACCTACATTTATTTTTGATTTACATGAATGTTTTTTGTTTATTCTGTGATTCTTATAATCCCAGATAAAATTAGTCAACCTTTTTAAAAAACGTTTTTGGAATATATATCGGGATTGATTGAAAGAGGTACAATAATTGCGGAAGAAAAATCATTTTTATGGCATTAATTCTACCAAACATTGAGATAGGTAGTGTTTTCCAATATTGAATATTCTTTTGCAATTTGTTCAATATAGGAGGGAAGTTTAGTTTAAATAAAGAAGTATATGTCTTAGTTACATAAATTCCTAGATATTTAAATTTTTCATTAACTATTTTAAAGGGGGATTGTTGTAATATATGTGGATTGATTTCCATTATTGGCATGATTTCGCTTTTATTCCAATTAATTCTGTATCCCAAGAACAAACCAAATTGAGTTATTAAATTTAATAAGTTTGGGATACTAAGTTCAGGTTTTATAATGTAGATTAATACATCGTCTGCATATAAATAAATTTTATTCTCAGTCTTTATTATTATACCCGTATATTTCAGGATGGGACCTAACACTCTCTGCCAGTGGCTCAATTGCAAGTGTCCAGCCTCTCAGTAAAGCTCAAACCCTCTAGATTTGTAGAATCTAGGTCTTGATCTTCATGAGGAAATACATTTAGATTCCATCTCTCAGAATTCACATCAAGAACATACCCATCATGGAAGGCTTACCAGCCTGTAGTTTCCAGGCTTTTCCTTGCCGGCACAACATTAGCCACCGTCTGGTTTTCCAACATGGTTACTTTGCAGTCCAGTTAGGGGGAGATGTCAACGGGCCTCCTTTGGCTCTTCTTAATGTATGAACATATGAACTGATGGATTAGAAGCAGGAATAGGTATCTTGGCATCCTGATCTGCTTCACATTTTATTATGTTCTTGTCTATTCTGCTTGTAATCTCATGGGCCTGTCCCACTTATGCGACCCTTTAGGCGACTGCAGGAGATTATGCAGTCACCACATGGTCGTCACATGTTCGCGGGTGGTTGCCGGGGAGTCACCTTCATGGACGTGAGGAGTTCCTGCATTCTGGGAACTAGTCGCAGCCTCATTATGGTCGCCGCAAATTTTTTAACGTTGAAAAATTAGCGGCGACCAGTGTGAAAGATACATCTTCTAGATGCCCTGGGACACATCCTCGGTGATGTGACCTGGGGTCATCGGGTGTTTCGGGTCTCACAACATCAGACACCCTCGCCCAGGCGACCCAGCTGGGGTTGATCAAGCCCCGACTTGCATCCCAGCAGCAACCGCCCACGGATCAGCCCTCTTAATCCAAAGCCACCTAGTGGCTTTCTCTGTGGCTTCGCTTGCGGATTGAATGGCCCTCTTCTTTGCCAGCCCCGTAATGCCCAACTGGTTGAGGACTTTGCAGAGTGAGCGTCCTGCAAAGCCTCTACAGCCCACCTCTATGGGCTCACAGTATGTCTTTGTCAAACTGCAGCCATTCATTCCGGTTGCTGGCTGGGGGCCACTCAATCCGTTGCTGTGGAACTACTCTGCAGGGGTTGGGAGACCCTAGTGCGTGGAGGGACTGGGCTCTGAGTGGTGAGTCCTGGCCGGGCTCCTCCTGCGTCTCACCAGGTTCAAGGCGTGTGCGCTGCACCTCTTTAATGAAGCCGCCATGGAGAGTAGCGAGAATTCTCGTGCCGTAGGTGGGTCGCCAGGAGGTCCTAGTGGGTTGCCAGGAGGTCGAAGGTTCTTGTATGTTCTCGTAGGTTGTAGCCGGTGCTGACCGTGGAATTTCAATGGGTCATTGGGGAAAAAAACCGTAAGCAGTCGTTTTCAGAACTAAGGATAAACGACTGGGAATGTTAAGTGTCCACCGAGCATCACAGCCGTGTATCTCTGACTTCTTAAAAGTTGTCTCCACTCCTTCTCCCTCCTTCTTCCTCCTTCTCCCCCCCTCTCACACCCTCTCCCCCCCCCCTTTTAAAGGACACTGTATACTGTGCTTTAGCTGTCTTAATTACAGTGTCAATCTTCCATTTTTTTAAATCATCAATCTATACACGATACCCCATAATAAAAAAGCGAAAACAGGTATTTAGACATTTTTGCAAAACCTGTTTGTAAACATCTGTTTTTGCTTTTAAATTATGAGGTATTGTGTGTTGATTGATAATTTAAAAAAAAAAGAATTTGATCCAATAAGGCTGTAATGTAACAAAATGTTGGAAATGTGAAGGGGTCTGAATACTTCCTGAATGCATTGTATCCATATTCATGACCACTCAGAATTCAACATGTTCATTCAATTAGCTTCTTAGTCTTTGAAACTCGAGAAGATACAAACCTAGCCTATCTATTCCTCACATTTCCTTCCTTCCCACACATTCCAGGTATTGGTCAATTCAACAATCACTGAATTGCATCCAACTAATTTACATCCTCATGGAGAAACAAGGAACTGTAAGTGCTGGTTTACAAAAGAAAGACACAAAATGCTGGAGTAACTCAGCAGGTCACGAGAACAAGGATAGGTTAACATTTTGGGTCAGGACCCTTCTTCAGACTGGAAAAGGGCCCAGACCCGAAACATCACATCCACATTCGCCAATAATGCTGCCTGAGCCGCTGAGTTACTCCAGGACTTTGTGTCCTTTTTTTCACATCCTCATGAAGCATTGTTCACCAAACAGTAATACCAACTGTCAGTAGGTTAGAGTGAGTGCTTCAAATTCAGGGGAAGTTAAGTTAGAATGAAAGATTATGTGCTAATAAAATGACAAAGAGGGCAGAGGAAGATGCCTGGCTGAAATGTATAAAGCCCAAACTGATTAATCATTTTCAAACTGATTCCTGGCAGGTGTCAAAGATTTAAAGAGAAAAATGTATTGGCAAAGCTTTTGAGAACTCACTGTACCATATCCACCTCACACCGGACCTATGTGACCTGATCACAGATTCTTTGTCTGGAATTTAAAGATACAGTCTAAAATAAGTGAAATTCGGGCTCGAATACCAATCTACAATCAAAATATGCTGTTTGGTGAACAAAACATCATGAGGATGTAAAAAAAAGATCCAAAGTTCTGGAGTAACTCAACAGTAATGTATCTAGTGTGATATAGGTTGACTTTTTGATTTAACAGCAACTTTCGCAATTTGATATTGCCCTATGTTTTTTTCAGGGTTAACAGGGGCAATTAAATTAATAGGTTAATCACTGACAAAGGTTTGATCGATCAATGACCTGCTGTTGTGAATGAAAGAGGCAATTGTGACGATTTTGATCCTTATAATAAACAGTAAATGTTTTAATTATTTATGGGATGGCAGGGGGTTTGTGAAAATCACATGCTCTGAAAATTACTGCTGTCTGCTGATAGCGATTAAGTTTGATGATCAGATAATGTTATATAGTTGCTCAATAAAAACAAGTTTTCTCACTGTTCTTATAGACTGAATTTACAGGACTTTGGATAATTACTTCATTTCTTGCCAAACAGCTTTCTCATCTCCTGAAATACCATTATTGTGCTAATTTTTTTCACAGTTGTTGAGAGCTTGTTGCTTTTGCCGGTGTTGTTGATAGTCGCACTCACGATGATGATATTCCGCACCTCTCACAGAGACTAACATGGTTCTCACTCAGATCTTAACCCGCCCCCTCATCCCAAGTGAAACATTTGTTGCTTTTCATCTCCTCAAAGAGACAGCAGTACTGATCCTTTCTCACAAAACACAAAGGTTTTCTCTTGCTATGTCTCTCTCTCACACACGTATATTGAATATTTGTTCCCTCTCACACAGGGAACCTAACGCTATTACCTTTCCCACACTGTTTCCTCTTACGGAAGACAATGAGTTTCAAACATTGTCTCTTGGAGGTCAATTTTATTACGTTCATGTTGTTTAAAATGTAAGAGGTGGGAAAAAGAGTAAAATTGAAATCACATTTTAATGTAAAATATTATACGTATCAAGATGCAGAAAACATACTTATGTTTCAAAGTATACCGTTACGTCAGTGGGCTAGACTTGGCTGAAATGAATAGTCATATCTGAATGATGCTTTTCTTGTTAATATGCAGACCCACCAACAATGTATGGTGAGGATATAATACCACATGGAGTCCAAATTGACACAAGATGTTCTCAGTTTCTGCCACTTTAGCAGAGCCAATGTAGTAATCTCCCCTTGATTTTCATGACGTTGCTTGTAAATAGCAAGTTGTTTCATATTTATTTCCCTTTAAATGTGTAATTGAATTAGTACTGTGAGTCATACAGCATTTCTGGAGGACATGGACAGGTGATGTTTCGGATTGATACCCATCTTCGAACAAAGTTACTCCAGCACTGTGTTTTCTATTAAACATTGTTTTCTTACTTCTTATTTCCAAAGATTTTACCTCTGCCACCTTTTTCCTGTTTCTTATCTCTATCTCTCCTACTATTTACGTTTTAGATTGCATTCATCCACTCTAATGTACGCTTAGTTCATACATTGTAGGAGTAGAATTAGGCCACTTGACCCATCATGTCTACTCCACCATTCAATCGTGGCTGATCTATCTTTCCCTCGCAACCCCATTTCCTGCCTTCTCCCCATATACCCTGACACCCGTACTAATCAAGAATCTGTCAATCTTATGTCTCTGCATTGACTTAGCCTCCACAGCCTCCACAGCTAAAGTCTTCTTAGCTTTTGGCCCATATGGTCAACATAACAACAAATGACTGCAGATGTTGGAAATCTTAAATTTAAACAGAAAGGTTAGAAGCACTGAGCAGATCAGGCAGTATTGAGGAAGGGAGAAGCAGGGTTGCATCATGCTAATCATGCTTATCGGGCTTTGTCCTTACTCTCTTGTGTGAACCCTCTGTCTGTTCTAACATTATGCTACCCACAGTTGTTAAGATCCTGCCAGTGTCACTGTCTCAGTTGCTCCATAATGTGGACTGAGCCATACGCATGGGCAATAGGCCACAGAAAGTAAAGCCTTTCCCATAGTCCACCCTGATTCTTAGCAATGTTTGGAAATATTAAACAAAGTTTTTAAATAATTAAAAAAAATAAAGTTATATAAAACACAAATTGCTGTTATTAATTAAGAAAAACAAAAGAAAACAGAAGCAGGAGTAAGCCACTCAGCCCTACAATCCACCCCTGCCATTCCACCTGATCATGACAAACTGCCCCGGGCTTTATGTCCCCCTTTGTGTCAGTTCCCATGGCCGACAATCTTTCAAAAGTGTATCTCCTTCATCTTTGTGATTTAGCTTTTACAATCCTCTGGGGGAAAGAATTCCAAAGATTCATCACCCTCTACAAGAGGAAGTTTCTATGCATCTCAGTTTTAAATGACTGGCCCTCATCTTCATGTCCTCACCTTCAAAGTTCTCCTACTTGTTGAAGCATCTCAACATTTTATTTGCTCTATTTCGCGTGTCCTGACTGCAGTGGCAAATTGCAAAACAGGTGCTGTGATTAAGGTATAAAAAAGTATGGATTGAGAAAATGCCTTTTCTTTCCATTGTCTTCATTTCAGAATAATGACAATTATTTTGCTTCTCCATTGTCACACAGAGTTAATAATTAAAATGTGGGTGTTCAAGTGCCTCAATTATATGTTTCGACAAAGGGCTTTCAATCATACCAGATTCCTTGGTTTGCCAATTCATTTTGACCTTGATGATGTTTCCTATAAAGAGAACACACTTTCCTGATACCTTTATAAATATTATATGTTTGAATTAAGAATTTATGGAAGGTTTCTGTTTTATCAGAAAATTATTACCTTATTAAAATTAGGCCTGAATTTTGTTCTAACAATAACAACTGTTTTGTTAAGGTAGGCTTCATAGAAGAACTCCCTGTTCTTACTGTTATATTGTTTAATGAACAAAATGTTTCTGGATGATGCTGCATTATGTCATAATTGGCACAAGAAGTACACCAAAGAATGCTGCAAGATCAATATTTGACTTTTTCTCTATTCGCTGGGAGAGGAATTTAAAAATATCTCATGTTGAATATGGCAGTGCAAAGTTTCATGCTGTAGAATTCTGGAAGAACATACAGCTTCATATTAAGCATTACTGTTGGCAACAAGATCAGGGCCCATATACTTATTTTCATAACATTCTTACACCTATAATAGAAAACATAAAAAATTATAAGTGTGTGCACACTTCAACTTTCAACTCCCTAACCCCTGCAACGTCACAATGGGAATAGCTGGTGAGCAGCTTTAATAGATGCATTTAACAACACTCTTACTAGTATTAAGGAAAACCCGTAAATCTATCTGTTATGTCAGAATTCAAAAGCTGATCCATCACTTTACCTTCTCCCCATGCCCTTGCATGTTGCTGACTTAATTAGTGATCTACTCCCATTGCATATTCCTCTGATTTAAATATCGATCTACTCTTATTATACAGAGGTAGAACTAGCAATGGAAACTGAGCATCTTGAGTATGTTCCTCCATTCAATAATCATTAGTGTGCGTACTTGGTCCCTGAATACTTTGCTCCTCAACAGCATTGAACTTCTCATGATTTAGAGAATATTTATTTTTTCCTGGGATCTAGAGAATCTCACTTCTCCTACATTAAACCTGAAACAGCTTTGCCTACTTACATAGTTAACTTCTGGTCATATCTGATTTGCAATGATTCCCAACTTAGTGCTAACTCAAATGCCAACATACTGCCTTCTTTCCAGTTAATGGTAAAAACTTGAAGAGTTCAGTACATATCATGGGGTTACTGCCCTCTGTCTTAGACTACCGGCTATCCTCACTCCCTGTAAAAGCATTACTAAAATCCATATAGAATTGAAACATTCTATCCTCATCAACTTCATCCAATCAATTTCCACATCATGCCGAAAAATATGTCCATAAAATCATGGAATTAATAGAAAATATACAATACATGCAGAAGGTATTTGGTCCATCATCTCAATGCCAGCCTAATCTTGTCTCCCAGCGATTGTACTCATGAAAGTCATGGCTCTTCAAGTACATATGGCTTCAAGGCTGCTCAGGAAGGTTAGATTTCATGGGATCCAAGGAGAGATAGCTCAATGGATAGCAAATTGGCTCCGTGGAAGGAAGTAGAGGGTGATGGTGGAAGATTGCTTCTCGGACTGGAGGCATGTGACTATGTGGGGTGATTCAGGGTTTGGTGCTGGGGCCGTTACTGTTTGTCATCTACATCAATGATTTAGATGAGAGCATACAAGACAAGATTAGCAAGTTTGCAGATGATACAAAAGTGGGTGGTTTTGGAGATAGTGAAGATGGTTGTGAAAGATTGCAGCAGGATCTGGATCGATTGGCTAGGTGGGCTGAGGAACGGCTGATGGAATTTAATGCAGAGAAGTGCTAATATCCATTTAGATTTCATCAAACCATTACCTTCATTAACTTCCCTGTGACAACCTCAAAACGTTCAATCATTCGCTAGGCACACTCTTCCCTTAAAATCTCATTGCTGGTGATTTCTGATTAATTTGTGCCTTTCCAAATGAAAGTTATTACAGTCCTAAGAATGGATTCCAATAATTTATTCACATCAAAATTAAACCAACTGGACAATTAGTGCGTGAAATTTTATGTGTTTTCTCGCTTTTGTTCGTCGAGCAATAAAAGTCAATCCCACTGTTCTGGGCTCTTCTAAAAGCCCAATGTCTTTCTTAGAGTTAAATATTTAGTTACACCTTTCATACAAGTTGCAATGGCAAAAGACAATAGACAATAGACAATAGGTGCAGGAGTAGGTCATTCGGCCCTTCGAGCCAGCACCGCCATTCAATGTGATCATGGCTGATCATCCCCAATCAGTACCCCGTTCCTGCCTTCTCCCCATATCCCTTGAGTCCACTATTTTTAAGAGCCCTATCAAGCTCCCTCTTGAAAACATCCAGAGAACCTGCCTCCATTGCCCTCTGAGGCAGAGAATTCCACAGACTCACCACTCTCTGTGAGAAAAAATGTTTCCCCGTCTCCTGTTCTAAATGGCTTACTCCTTATTCTTAAACCTTGTCAACCTACGCTGAAACTCCCTCAATAGCAAGTATGTCCTTCCTCAAATTAGGGGACCAAAACTGCACACAATATGCCAGGTGTGGTCTCACTAGGGCTCTGTACAACTGCAGAAGGACCTCTTTGCTCCTATATTCGATTCCTCTTGTTATAAAGGCCAACATACCATTCGCTTTCTTCACTGCCTGCTGTACCTGCATGCTTACTTTCATAGACTGATGAACAAGGACCCGCAGATCCTGTTGTACTTTCCCTTTTCCCAACATGACGCCATTTAGATTGTAATCTGCCTTCCTGTTTTTGCTACCAAAGTGGATAACCACACATTTATCCGCATTAAACTTCATCTGCCATGCATCTGCCCACTCCTCCAACCTGTCCAAGTCACCCTGCAGTCTCATAGCATCCTCCTCACAGTTCACACTGCCACCCAGCTTTGTGTCATCTGCAAATTGGCTGATTTACTTTGAACCCCTTCATCCAAATCATGATGTATATTGTAAATAGCTGCGGTCCCAGCACCGATAGCTGCGGTACCCCACCAGTCATTGCCTGCCATTCTGAAAGGGACCAGTTAATCCCTACTCTTTGTTTCCTGTCTGCCAACCACTTCTCTATCCATGTCAGCACTCTACCCCCAATACCATGTGCCCTAATTTCGCCCACTAATCTCCTATGTGGGACCTTATCAAATGCTTTCTGAAAGTCCAGGTACACTACATCCACTGGGTTCGCCTTGTCCATTTTCCTAATTACATCTTCAAAATATTCCAGAAGATTAGACAAGCATGATTTCCCCTTCGTAAATCCATGCTGACTCGGACCGATCCTATACAAATATTTGACTATCTCATCTTTTATAATTGACTCCAGCATCTTCCCCACCACCAATGTCAGGCTAACAGGTCTATAATTCCCTGTTTTCTCTCTCCCGCTTTTCTTAAAAAGTGGGATAACATTAGCTACCCTCCAATCCACAGGAACTGATCCTGAGTCTATAGAACATTGGAAAGTTATCACCAATGCATCCACAATTTCTAGAGCCACTTCCTTAAGTACCCTGGGATGCAGACCATCAGGCCCTGGGGATTTATCAGCCTTCAGTCCCATCAGTCTATCCAACACCATTTCCTGCCTAATGTGGATTTCTTTCAGTTCCTCCGTCACCCCAGATCCTCTGGCCACTACTATCTCAGGAAGATTGTTTGTGTCCTCCTTAGTGAAGATCCAAAGTACCTGTTCAACTAATCTGCCATTTCCTTTTCCCCATAATAAATTTACCTTTTTCAGTCTTCAAGGGTCCAACTTTGGTTGTAACTAATTTTTTCCTCTTCACATACCTAAAGAAGCTTTTACTATCCTGCTTTATATTCTTGGCTAGCTTACCTTCTTACCTCATCTTCTCTCCCCGTACTGTCTTTTTGGTTATCTTCTGTTGTTCTTTAAACATTACCCAATCCTTTTGCTTCCCGCTCATCTTTGCTATGTTGTACTTCATTGCTTTAATTTTTATACTGTCCCTGACATCCCTTGTCAGCCATGGTCGCCCCTTTCTCCCCTTGGAATCTTTCTTCTTCCTAGGAATGAACTGATCCTGCACCTTCTGTATTATTCCTAGAAACACCTGCCATTTTTGTTCCATTGTCATCCCTGCTAGTGTATCTTTCCAGTCAACTTTGGACAGCTCCTCCCTCATGGCCCCATAGTCCCCTTTATTCAACTGTAACACTGACACCTCCGATCTACCCTTCTTCCTCTCCAATTGTAGATTAAACCTGACCATGTTATGGTCACTACCTCCCAATGGCTCACTAACCTCGAGGTCCTTTATCATCCGGTTCATTACATAACACTAAATCCAGAATTGTCTTCTCCCTGGTCGGATCCAATACAAGCTGTTCTAAGAATCCATCACAAAGGCACTCTACAAAGTCCCTTTCTTGGGGTCCAGTACCAACCTGATTTTTCCAGTCTACTTGCATGTTGAAATTTCCCACAACAACCACAGCATTACTTTTGCTACTTGCCAATTTTAACTCCTGATTCAACACACCCAATGTCCAGGCTATTATTTGGGGGCCTGTAGATTAGTTCCATTAGGGTCTTTTTACCTTACAATTCCTTAGTTCTATCCATACTGACTTTTTGGCTTTGGACTTATGGCTTTGGATTTAATTCTCCCATTTTTTAGTAAATTATCTTGGATTGTTTTCTCTGAAATGCCAGAGATTTAGGGAAGACTTGACAGAAGTATATAGAATTATGAGAGGCACTGATAGGGAACAGAGTGAAAATCGTTTTCCAATGGTGGAAATATCAAGTACTAGAGGGTATAGCTTTAAGATAAAAGTGACAAAGTTTAAAAGAGATGTGTGTGGCAGGTATTTTACACAGAGGATGGCGAGTGGTTGTAACACATTGCCAGGGTGGTGGTGGAGACTTTTAGGTAGGTGCATGGTTTACACAGTAAATAGAGAGCTATGGATTGTGTACAGGCAGGTAAGAATTGGTTTTGGCATCATGTTTGGCACAGATATCAAGTCAAGAGTGTTTTATTGTCATAGGTCCCTGAAGGGACAATGAAATTCTTACTTGCTGCAGCACAACGGAATATATGAATATGTAAACATAGTACATTTCGGGGCAAGAGGAAAAAAAATCAATAAATAACAAATATAGTGCAGTAATAATATATATTTTACAGTTCAGAGCTCAGAGCTTATTTGTTGTTGTGTTTAATAGCTTGATGGCTGTAGGGAAGAAGCTGTTCCTGAACCTGGACATTGCAGTTTTCAGGTTCCTGTACCTTCTTCCCGATGGCAATGGTGAAATGAGTGTGTGGCCAGGATGGTGTGGGTCCTTGATGATTTTGGCTGCCTTTTTGAGGCAGCGACTACGATAGACCGCTTCGACGGTGGGGAGGTCAAAGCCGGTGATGGACTGGGCAGTGGTCACAACTTTTTGCAATCTATCGTGGGCTGAATGGCCTGCTCCTGTGCTGTACTATTTTATGTTCTATCAATCGGCTTTGTTAATATTGAACATTCATTTTTTACTGATAACGATCAGGAATTATCTTGGAGATGCTTCATGTCGTTTACTTAATTACTGTAACTATTGGAAGGGTGCATAGAACTGACCTTTGACCCCTAATCATGGGAGGACAATGTGCTTCATGGCAATTTGCTGACAATGCTTAAATTATTAATCCTTTTAAATTTAATTAAAGCAATGCTTCGCAATGTGTTTTATGGGCATAATGGCCAGTTGGGTGGCATGTGTTAAAATAAATAATGTCACAGCTTTGAAATATGTTTACAGCAAAGAAGGCATCAGTAAACATTGAATCATTTTAAAGATTTGGCAATCAAAATTATATCAAAACTGATCGAACTGAGGAAGGCAGAGTTTGAAGCGATGTCTGAATTAGCATTCGCTGAACATTTCACTCTAGTCTGTTACAATCTGGTCACATATTGTGCTTTGTTCTCCTTATACCACTGCGTTATTAATGCTCTGCTTTGGTAGCTGATAGTGAGTTGTCTCTTTTTTCTACCATGGTTTATACTGGATGTACTGTGATTTTCCGATTTTCGAGCAACCTCTGTTAAAGTAGTCTCATTTTGTGATTTTGTTTACCTTGGAATGGGATGTTAACTGTCGTGAAGGTTATTGTTGTTGGGAAGTAGGTTTGTAAGTTATCTGGGGGAGATCTGTTCCCCTCCAAGGTTGCTTGTAATCTAGAACACCTGGTAGGTAATTGAGGCTCTAGCCCTTTGGAGCAGTCCCAGATGTGGGATCTTAGTCAAAGGTCTTACTGAAGGCCACATCAACTACATATGACTAGGAAATTGTTGTGAAGGTAAACACAATTCCTATGGTTTTTCCAAAATGTTGTTGGCAAAGATGACTGGTTATTTGGATATGCAAATAAGAGGCAGAGAGACAGCAGACCATCAAGAAAAGTGGTAGGGTTTATTAAAATAGCTTGTACTGGAGAAAGGAAGAACTTCAAAGTGAACTTCCCTTTTATAGGCATATAGGCACGTAAGGAAGTTTCCAAATTTTATTAAAATATATAAAAATATTTTAAATATATATTTATCACAAAAAATCTGATTAATGTTCACCAATAAAAATAGCAATTGGTTCAGTGCAATATATCTTTCTCATTTTCAATGATTTCAAGTAAACAAAGTAGACCAGGAGAACCAGGTGTTCAAAACTACTTACTTTATTTGCAAGAAACCATTTTTCAACTGCTTTAATAAAAATCCTTTAGTTTACAATTTTTAAATACATAGTTTATTCTTTTGATGCAAGGAAGTAAGATTTAGGTTTATTATTATTATTATGATGTGCACCAAGATACAATGAAAAATGTTTACGGTTGTGCTGGGGTGGGACATTACAACCTTCACGTGCTCCACCCTGTTTCGACTAATGCAATCAACTCGACATGCACAAACAAATAGATCAAATAGAACAGGTTGACCGACAACTTTAGGCTATGCACACCATATGCAAGAAGAACATCTTATACCTGAATACAATCAGGCCAAACACAAATACAACCGGTAGATCGAATAGAAAAATACCATATTTCAAAATATAGCTTCTCAGCATAGTAGCATAACAGTTCCAGAGAAAACATTCCATATCTTCAATGAGGTAGGTTGGAAATATCAGAACAGCATTCCAGCTAATGTAAGGACTGTTCAGAAGTCGGATAACAGAGAGGAAGAAGCTGTTCCTGACTCAGATGTTTTCAAGCTTTTGTAATTTCTGTTCGACGGGAGTGGGGAGAAGAAGCAATATGACGGCATGTTACGCAACAAGTATAAAGGTCCTTGATTATGTTGGCATTCCCTCTATCCTTCTATCTCTCCCCCACCCTAGTCGCACCAGCTTCCATTTTTCACACCACAAACAGCTTCAATGGCTTGTTCCCTTATCAGGGTTTCCTTATCTCTCCACAACGTCAAGTATAGTCTGTGAAGAATGGTCTCGGGGAATCTAGTTTGCTGTGTTTTCTCCAGTTTCATCTGCAGTTTATTAATGTCCTAACTGATTGCACTGGTTTTGTGGTTGCTTTTGTGTTTTTTTAATGAAAAATTAATCCAAAACTTCCAATTAGCGCAATCTGTGATAAATGGGGAATAAAACCTCATATTTGATTACTATTATTCATTGCATGGGACAAGCTAATGGCAAATGTAACTTAAATATTCAGTTAGATTAAATGCAATCTAAATAAAAATGTGCTAAAGGACAATACTGTACTGATCTGGCCAATACTTTTCATCATAACCTATTTCACTCAGGCTCATACCAATTTAAAAAATAAATATAAATGTCATGGTCTGAATGTTTTTATTTATTCAAAATTACTGGAATTAAAATAGCTTTGGAATTGGCTATATAGTCAGTGGGAACAATTGCATGTGATGATTGAAATCTAAAAAAAATTGAAAGATTAAAGTTGCAGAAGAAGTACATTCCGTACCATTTGTGAACTATGAAGGTGATGAGTTCCAATTTCCAGAATTGGCTGCAGTATCTGTTCACAAAATGGGTGACAGAAAAATAAAACATATAAGGCCTCTAGGCTATGTTGATTGTTTTCCTTTCCATGGGCATGAAATTGTTTGGAATACAACACAATCTAATGAAAGCTGAGGGAAGAGGAGAGCAATTATTGTCAAAATTGTAATGTCAATGCCGACTTCTCATGCGATTAGTAACATCTCCCGGCAGCAG